>PJEM01001860.1:95650-270936 GCA_004023845.1 Helogale parvula
AATTATCACAACACCCCTATCACCTGCCTCCCAGACTCGAGGATTACCGAGTCTCTCTAGAACAACCTTAAAAGAGTCCTCCCCAGAGAGGGACCATCATGTCATTGCCTTGTTCAAAGTCAACAGGAACTTCCCGTCACGTAGAGAGTTGATGTGGACATCTTTATCACAACTGGAAAACCTCCGTATACTGGCCACCACTTGAACCTACACAGCCCACAGACAGAAAGATGGGCTCACTGTGGCTGCACACATGCCCCTACTTTACTCCTTGTGCCCCTGCTTCTGTCTGTGCTCAGGTTAGTATCTTAGCCTGACTGTCTGGAATTACCTAATATCTTTCCCATCTGACTCAAAGGCCGGCAGAGGCCTGGCTCAAACTCCCTCCTCCAAATATTTCCCAATGTTGGGATTCTTTACTCTTGCTCCTCTCCAAAGTGGTTCATTTGCATTCATGCTATCCTGCCTTGGGTTTGAGCTACTAAGTTCACACTGTTAGCTCCCTCAACTCTACAATCCTTGAAGATCAGGGTCCATACCTGAGTCCCTCCCTCATGAGTATTTAGCACCAGCAAACTATGGGAGCTGCATTAATGCCTAGTGAGTTGAAGGTGTATTCATCGCATCCCTCTGATTTGTCCTCCTCTTTGTCTTGTGAGATGAGTATATCTATATAGATGAGTATATTGACCTTGGTACCACATATGGGCACAGGGACGCCAAACACTTTGGCCTGCACCAGACACCACGTGGTGGATCCACACAGAGGGCCAAGTTCAATAGAAAAGAGGCAAGGGTGGGCCCATCTAGGGTGGCTCACTCTGTGGTGGGGAAATGCCTGAGGTGACTCTGACTCAGAATAACATTACATCATAATGAAGAAATCCAGACCCTGTGTCCAGGTCCTGGTTTCATGATTTCTACCTGTACAACGCTGGGGAAGTCTCTCAACCTCTCTGAATCGGTTTCCTCACTTAATAACCTCATGGAATGGCAGAGGATGAATTCGCACCAAATATCTCGCATCGAATCAGGCACATACTGATACATAGAGCTTTGCTGTTAGGAAATTTGCCCTAAGGCCATTGGAAAACAACAGACTCAGATTTCTCTTTTGTGCCTGGGAATAGTGGAGAGGAGTCCAAAGTACCATCCCAGGAATGGGGAGGAAAGGGAGAGGCTGAAAAAACATCCCCGGATCATCTGAGCACATTCCCAAGATACCAGGCCACCCATTAGCACTTGTCCCAAGCAGCAAGTCACTGTCACTTCCTCCCCCGTGCCCTGGGAAAGTGCACAGATTGAGTTCATTCCATGAGCCACCCTCTCTTGTTCTCAGGCCCAGTCATGACCCTCACTAGCTATCTGATACTCAAAACGTCAGGTATCAGCCATGTTGAACATGGACCCATGGGCGTCTAGAGGCACCCAGGAGATGAGAGCCATTTGCTAAGAAAGCGTTAGAGTCAGAGCCTAGAGGAAACACCTCCCCTTTCCCCTGCATCCATAGAAGTGTTAACTGAAGGCAAATGCAGTCATCCAAATAGAAGGCAGAAGACAGAATAAAAGAGAAGCTTCTGGGGTGACTAGAAGAAGGCAGAGACCTGTTTTCCAGGCAGAGCTGCAGAGACGTAGGAGTCCGGGGTCGAAAGTTAGTCTGGCGTATGTTTGATGGGCTGACCCCTCACTTCCGGCCACACAGCTTTGGGAGAGTGATCTAAGCATTCTGCAATTCCCCTCCTTGCACTTGGAAAGTGACAGTGATGCCAGCTAGCGCCTGTGTGAGAATCCTGGCAACGATTAAAGAAGATAATGCACAGAAAGTGCTGCCTGTGCTGTGACGCACGTGGCAGGGGCTCACTTGGTTAGGAGGGTCGGGGAGGGTGGCAATTTGATCCCGACACAGCCTCGGTGGATATGTCTATTCCCATTTCACAGTTGAATAAACTCAGGCCCCAGAAGTTAAGTGTCTTGCTCAAGGTCACCTGCTCAGTACTGGGCAGATCCTTCGATTCAATTTTCACTCCTTTTGTGCCCAGGATCCCAGTGAGTGATCCAGACGTCCTGAGGAAGAGAAACTGGGACCAGAACAGACATTCTTCTTGGGAACTCAGAGGGTAAGGGAGAGAGCCAAACCAAGAACCGGCTGAACCTAACAGCTAGGTAAACATTAAAATGCTCTAAAACATTACACAGAGCTAGGTATGGGCACATCTGCCAAGGTCTCTCTTCTCTGCCTGAAAGTGCCAACTTGTACAAGATTTAACTACTTTCCCCCTGCTGGATTTGTACTCCTGGTGTCATTTAATTGATGGGAAGTATTATTACATGGGAGCAGATGTGAGCTTTCTTCTAGGATCTTGAAGTCTGCAGGTTTCAGCAACAGAGGCAGGGAGTCCCCAATCTTGCCCCCAGGACTATTTCAGGAGGGCCTGGGCTTCAGAAAAAGACCATCTCCCTGGGACCTCCATCTACAGGTCTTTCTTCTACCCCCAGTGAAACCTGCTCAATCAGAGCAGCAAGGCAGTATTTACTGATCACCTTGCCCAAGAGCCAAAGGTCAGAAACTGCAGCTGTGAGTTAGGACTACGAGAAGGAGGTGATTCCTAGAGTAACAAACACACTTAGGAAGCCCTGAATTGTGGCACTCGCCACAGTTATTGGTTATTGTAATGTCACTGGGAACTTGCCTCTCACTCTTTGCTCTGAGCCTCGCACCTACATGACGATGTGCCTGGTACTTCATAGATACCGGACAGATGAACAGACAGAAGTCACCATCATCAGAGCTGAGCTTGGTCCCTCCCTCTGGCAGCCGCTCTCTCCTTTGGTCCCCCGTGGCAGCTTGAGAGTCACCCTTGGCATGCCATGCTCCCTACCGATACACCCGAGGCTCATCTGGGGACATCTAGCTCAAGAGCAGCAGCACAGTAGCTTCTGAGCACATATCCTTGGAGCCTTCCATGATGCAGGGGGCTGAAGGGGTGCGGGAGGCTGGAGGAGGGCTGCCCAGTGCATTCTGGGACCAGTGCGAGCCCTTTGCTGCCTTCTCCCCTCCACCCCCTCCCGGGGTTCGGGGGAACCAGAAGCTTGGGCCCGTGTGGCATCCTGCCCTCAGTTGCTCTGTCACTTTCACTAGCTTCTCTGAGCAGAAGAAGCAGGTGAGACACTGTCAAAGAGCTGTGGCTTTTTAGTGGGAAGACCCAGAGTCTAAGAACAGCTCAGTTCCCTGCTGGCTGCAGGTCCCTGGCAAGGTCATGGGCTACTTCTGTTCCTTGGTCTCCACGTGTGTCTCCTGGGGTGTGGTGAGATGGGCTATAAGCCTGTGGGAAAGTGAAAGGACCTTGGGACAGGGGGTACCTAGCACATGCCAGATGCCAGAAAAATTGTTGTGAAGGAGGAATGAGAAGGCACATGCCAAGGCCTTATCACAAGCCCTGGGTTCAAAGAACACTACTGTTGTATTTCTTGCTTTTGACCAGCTTTAGTGCCGGGGTGACATCGCTCCAGTGTCCTCACCCCGGGAGCTCCCTGTCTGTGACCACCATGCGTCCTCATCCCCTGCTCGCTGACAACCACCCACTGCTTCTCCCCCAACACTCCCCCAGTGCCCCGGCTGCTTTGGGCCTCCTGTCACCCAGTCCTATGGGCTTGAGTCATGTCCAGCCTGGCCCTACAGCCATCTTCACTGACCTTCGGAAGCCTCTGCCTCGCAGAGACATGCCAAGTCCATCTGGCAGAATTCTGGGTCGTGCCAAAGGGCCACATAGCGGCTTTTTTGTCTCTCTCCTGAGTTGGGCAGTTTTAATCATCTCCTGGCCATTTTGAGCACATTCCCCACCAGAGCTATCTAGAAACTCCTCTCCCTCTGGAGTGCCTGGTTCTCCCCTGGCCTTCGTTTGTGCGGGTGACTTTGCCTCCCGTATGCCTATAAGTCAGGGGCCCTCAGACAGCAGTCATGGGTCCCACAGCACAGCTTCAGCCCAGGGCAATGGAGAGAGGGGACAAGAAATAGGAAGGGTGAGGCGAGGAGGGGTGCACGGCACAGTGCAGGTAGAAGTCAGGCCGCCGCCCCTGCCCAGGAGCCTTGAGTGGGCAGCAAGGCCCAGCATCAGTGAACTTGCTCAGGCCCTGTGTTGACAGTTCATAAATATCTGTGTTTTCAAAACCATACCAAGAAGGCTAGTGTCCAAGACCAAAGTGCCCACCTCTCTGCCACCTTTTGGACTCTGTGTTGAGGCAGGAATCGAAGGGGGAGATCTCTCCAGCTCCTCTAACCCTGGAAGATATTCCAGCAATAGCCCGGAGCCTCCCAGAGGAGCGCAGGAGCGTAGGGAACTCTGGTCTGGTTCCATTGCAAAGATTGTTTCTGAAAAAAACAAAAAAGATCAAAGAAGGCACAGGGCAGCTGAGTGTGAGAGGGCATATTCTGACTGTCAGAAATCAGGCAGGCATTCTCAGAGGCTGGGACCTTCAGAGTCGCCTGCCATCCAAGACAGTAGGGTTGCAGGCTGAGAGCCTGGCGGAAGCACCAATGTCCGCTGTCCTGGGGGCCGCTGACCCCTGGCCTGACTCATCTTCTGTGTGCTCTGAGGTACAGTGAGAAGCAGGCTCTCGGAACTGCTCGTGGAGGGGGTGACCCGGAGGTCAGCAGAGGGGGTGGGGGCCAGGGGAAGGTGTGAAGCACCCTGTCTGGGAAGTGGCTTCTCGTTTGGGCTCCCCAGTCAACTGCCTCTGAGATGAGGAGGAGGACCAGTTGGAAATTTAGAAGCTGGCCCAGATCAGCAGGCTCCATTTTTGAAGTGTCATTTAGTGGGCTTGTTCAGACGCAGATGGCGAGTGTCCCCTACCCACACGCGTACACATATGCACGCACACAGTGTTTGGGATTCAGCAGGTCAAGGCTGGGGCCTGCGTCTGCATTTCTAACAGGTGCCCCAGGGGCTTATGCTGGTGAGCCAAAGATCACACTTTGAGAACCACTGCTGTGCCTCATGACTACTAGCTCTTCTCCTGTTCTGAGATTTTAGGATTTGGTTTCCAAGAAAGACATAAATGGTGAGAAATTATTAAATAATAATGGAGCATCTCAAGAGAAGAAGAAGGGGGTGAAGTTGTTGAACCCTTGGCCTCGCCGTGACCAGGGACCAGTGTCACGTTCTCGCCCAGGGCCCCCCAAGGAAGGGGCAGTGGCCCGATGGAGCTGCGCTCTCCTTCCGTCTGCTCTCAGGGTGTCTTTTCATTTGGTTTTCATCGGATTCTACATCTGACACCATATTTCATGACGCCAGCTGCTTGAGTCTGTAATGAAATACTTTATGGGAGAGCATTTTGAAAATAGGAAGTGGGAGGCAGGGGGGTTATTTTTAACGTATGTTCATATTTTCTGTTTTATCTCCTTCGAAACAGCACATGATGATTGTGATAAAAGAGTGTAAGTCGGTAGGAAAGAGTTGAATGGGGTGGAATTGAACGATCTGAATTAAATAAGAGTTGCATTATCCCTCCTGGTAGTAACCAAACACTGAATGAATGCCGGAGGAAAGCCTGGGTGGCTCCAGAGATGAGAGACTGGCTCTCCCTGAGGACGGCGATGTCGACCAGTGACAGGAGTGCAGATCGTGGACGTGCAGGTGCCGCGGAGAGAGAATATTTGTCACGTGGACACGTGATCTTCCACACTGGGGCTGGGGGATGAGCAGGGGTGAACTCCAGCTGGCCAAATGGAGCCTGTGACCAGAACATCCAGCTGCCAGGTCCCAAAGTGAGAGCCCAGGCTTCCTGACCCCAGGCCAAGGTCTTTCCCACCATCTCTACATGCCCCCATGTTTTCAGAGTTTTTTCCCTACAGGTACAGCAGAGCACCTAAGGTGTGGACCCCATCTCCCTCCATTTTGGTTCTCTGTCCCTACGCGTTCAGCTGTTTCTTCCAGCCATCACCCCAGCGGCCCTCCATGCACAGAAACATAGCGACCGATGGGGACTAAAAGGCTTAGTGAACACAATTTGCTCATGAGCAATATCACCTCAGACCCTGGAACAACCATTGTCCCTTCCCAAAGCTCTGTGATGGCCATGGTTTTGCTCTGGGCACCTAAGCTATGCCTCTTCCCATGAGAGGAAGTGTCTGAGGGGCAGTGCCAGAGGGCTGACTGTGTTCCTGTGCACGTGCCCAAGCCTGCGGGGTGGCCCCTGGTGCCTGTTGTGGGAGGACTGTAATGGAACCAGGATGCCCACACACCTGGGCGCCAAGTCCTTCGGGGTTCAGTTGGAGCTGGGGATGTGAGACTGGGCAGGGCCTCGGACCTGTCTGTAAGACAGAGTCAGGGGCCGGCTTCACAGAGAAATTGCAATCTATGTGTTTTGGGAAAGACCCAGAAAAGAGCAAAGCAAGCCAGAGTCCTAGCAAAGTCTCAGGGTGGGCCTCTGGGTCTGGCCAGAGGTGCCCAGCCAGGCAGTCCGTAGCCTGCAGAGCTCCATGGCCGTTGAGGCAGCCGCTGCCCAGCTGGTGGAATTGTCCAGCAGAGCTCAAGAGCCCTTCTCAGAGGGGCCAGCCGCCCCTCCGCCACAGTTGTTTCAAACCAAGATCCCAGGTACTCCTGAGAAGGCTCATAAGTGGACTGCCGCCCAGGAAGGCGCCAGGCAGCCTAGGTCTCAACAACTCCATGACCGTCTCCTGACCTCTGCATAAGGGACAGTCAGACCAAAGCCCCAGGTCAAGCCCACTAGGCAATTCCACACCCTAAGCACCAATGACCTGTTTTCTGTGGGCACCCCTAGAACTTGAAGAAGCTGGGGCACTGAACTACTAATGATCAGATATAAGTACTGGATTTGAGCTAAAAAAAAAATCAGCTGAACAAGTGTCAATTGGGAGAGATCCAGATTGATCGGATTATTGAGACCTCAGAGTGTCAGCATGCCACAAACTTACACAAGCTGCTGGCCAGCGAAAACACAAAATCGTAAAAACTACTGCAATCTCAGACAGCATTAATGGAAGCATAGAACCCAAAATAAAAGAGGCAGGAATGGAGCAGGCCATATTTGGTGTATTATGTTCTGTTTTAGTTAGCACATTTTTAAGACCATTAATTACAACTCGTAATATTCTCAAACTGGTAGAATGGTAAGGCGTCGGAGCCTTGGAAGAGTTTTTAAGGAAATGGCTGTTCGGCCAAAAGGAGGCAGGAATCCAGATTTAAGAGCTACCTTCTAATACTTGAGGGGCTGTATGTGAGAATGCTGGTCCAACCTGGGGATTACACGGCGTGCTGAGAAATGCACAGGACCCATAGAGATGGACTCAGCCTGTCTGCGGAAACGCATGTTCCTCCTCATCAAGGCCTTTAAAAATCCTCCTTCTGTGGGCTTGTCCAGGACTTCTACTGCTGGGAATTTATCTCAAAGAAGTCATTGGAATGCAGCGAAAATTTTCCTCCAGTGATTTTTACTGCTGTGTTATTTACAATATTGAAAAGTTAGAGGCAACCTGAAGGTTCAATAGTTAAGACATGGTTACACACGTCGTGATACCTCCATGCTACAGAAATATGGCAACCATTAAAAATATGTCTTCAAAGACTATTTAGTGATATGAGAAATGTTCACAATGTCATGAGAAAGGAACAGTCTGGGCGCAATACCTATAGTCAAGAGGGTTCTAATTTTGTGAAACACATGTATGCCCGCAGGTGCACAAATAGGAAGACATGCAGCCAAAATGCTAGCAGTATTTATCACTGCATGTTGTATTTATCAGCGATTCATTCTGTGTCCATTTTTGCATGTTTTTCAAATTTTCTGCAATGCTTACGTATCATCTTTATAATCAGAAAACAAATATTAAAAATACTTCAAGAGCAGCTGTATACAGAATAGGTGACAGGCCCCAGGATGAGCCTGCAGGTGGACCTGCTCAGTGACAGCTTTCCAGTGAGGCAGGGGCCCCGGCCACTGAGTGTCCAGCCTGCGTCAGGTGGGAGGTTGAACAAGAGGGCGGCTCCATGAGAGAATCAATAGAACGTAGGAGAAGTAACATTTACCAAAGACCTGTGCTAGGTCAGTGCGTATGCTCCGAATCTGAGACTTGGAGTTGAGATAACGCCTGTAATGACCAAAGACTGGTAAGAGCAGGAGCTGGGATCTGAATCCAGGACTCTCTTCACCCCATGTTTGAAAGATCCTTCTCCCTCTGCCAGAGTCAGGTTGCGTTTGGGCTCCTATTCAACTGTCCAGCCTGCGTCACTTCTTGGGATCAAGAAACAAGTAGGAAACCTTGCAATTTGTTACAAGAGACTTGACTCCTGACAGATTTCTGAAGACTTTGGGTGGAGACATCTCCAGGAGGGGAAGTGCTTAGGGAAAGGCTAGAACACAGCTGTGTTTCTCAGATTCCAATGTTCCCTTCATCACCAAACATTTCAGAGGGGCCACTTAGCACGTGGCTCAAAAATCCTACTGATAGACTTCTTTTCTAAGTCTGTGGATCAGAGTCCCATCCTTTCCCTGAAGCATGATGTTACCTTCAGAGGCGAATCAGCCATCTAAGTATAAAATATCTCATGTTCTCCCCTCACCTCTGTCACCTTCCTCATCTGCAGCCATTTTGCTAAGGTGTCAAAGAATGTCTAACCCAGCTCCATTTCACAGAGGGCAATTCTGAGTCTGCCAGGAGGCTGGGCAGGCGCACAGTAAACTGCAGTACCATCAAGAGGTCCAGACACCAAACCTAGAACAGCCATGTTCCTGTCTCCCACCAATAATACTCTGGACTTAGAGAAAGTCACTTAAGTGAGTGAGTTGTTATTTTTCTCAAGGGCCTTCAATGGGTCCCAGAAAAAAAAAGAAAAGCCACAAATGTAATAGTTATTAGAACTCTCTGAGCACTGATGCATTCCTGATTTATCAGACATTATCTTCCCTGCACCAGCTACACACATGCACACACGTACACACACACATATACACACATCTTCCCCATAAGGGCTCTGAATGTCAACGAATTTAAACAGTTCCTGGCTCTAGTCAACGGAGCACAGAAAATAAGGATTATTTTCAGAAAAGTCTTGCCCGAATGTGATAGATGAATGCTCTCAGGGCCCAGGCCCCACCGGGAGCACCCCTGTTGACCTAAGAGAGGTAGAAGTACAATCTCCATTTGCCAACACCAGTCTATCAAGAGATTCAGCTCCGAGGGTCAATGTCACTGCATAGACTATCAAGAAATAAGATAGTTTTTCTATCTCAGAACCGGGGGTGGAGAGTGGGCAGGGAAGGTAGATATATCCTGTTTTCTGATTTCTGGGATTTTATAAGCAGTCTTTAGTTTTCTTTTTGTTTTAATTTTTTAAAGTTTATTTATTTAGGGCACCTGGGTGGCTCAGTAGGTTAAGCGTCCAGCTTCGGCTCAGGTCATGATCTCACAGTTTGTGGGTTGGAGCCCCACATCGGGCTCTGTGCCGACAGCTAGCTCAGAGCCTGGAGCCTGCTTCAGATTCTGTATCTCCCCCTCTCTCTCTGACCCTCCCCTGCTCATGCTCTCTCTCTCTGTCTCTCAAAAATAAATAAAATATTAAAAAAATTTTTAAACGTTTATTTATTTATTTTGAGAGAGAGAGAGACAGCATGAATGGGAGAGGGGAAGAGAGAGGAGGGGAGAGAGAATGAATCCCAAAGAGTCTCCACACTGTCAACACAGAGCCGGATGTGACATTCAAAGCCATGAAACCATGAGATTATGTCCTGAGCCAAAACCAAGAGTCAGGTATTTAACTGATTGAGCCACCCAGGCGCCCCATAGTTTTCTTAAAGTAAGTTGTATTTCCAAATCCTCCTACTCCTAAAACATTTTCTAAGAAAAGGCAGTCTTTGACCATCAATACAAATTTAAGAGAGTTAGAAATGTTAAGTTGGACCGTTGCCTCTGGCAGGAGAATACGTCACTACCAACCTCCATCACACCATCTCCAGATGATGGAAGCATTCCCCCTAAAACAGCCAAACAACGCTAATAACCCACTTTGGGGCTCCAACTGTATGGCTTGGGCAGTTCGTTTGATACCTCTGGATGTCTCTCTTCATGCTTAATAAGATGAAGATGTGATCACCAAAAATACCTCCCAGTTTTAATTTGTGTAATTCAACTTGACTATGAATTGATCTAGACCCAGGGCTGGCAAACGACAGTTTTCCTGGTCAAATTCAGCTTCCTGCCTATTTTTGTAAATAAAGTTTTATTAGAACACAACCATACGCATTTGTATGTATGATCAATGGTTGCTTTCAAACTACAATGGAAAAGTTAATTAAGTAACTGCAACAGAGTTAAAAAAAATAGTTACTATCTGTTTTTTTACAGAAAGAGTTTGCCAACTCTTGGTCTTGAACATTAGAACCAGAGGTAAGTTGAGTTAGACAATGAGAAACTAGGTATCCTGTAGGGAGCTCATGGCAAGCCATCCATAGGCCAGGAATCTATTTATATTTTCAGCCTCTGCCACCTACTGGGATCACACAGCAGGCAGCAAACTTATGGAACGTGTTAAATAGAACTTTCTTGTCATTGTCCTCATGCTGCTGTGTCTAAGCTTCAGTGAGTGCCCCTTGGCAGGCACACCGGCCTCCTCCCTTTCCATCCCTCCGCCATCCTATAGACCTCCACCACATCTCTCTGCTCACCCTTCTTCTTTCCAGACTCTACTCTTGGGTTTATTTTTTAAAGTCTGTCCTTAAACAGAAGCCTCTCCCTCCCCTTGAGTGTTTTAATTGCTCTTCTCTGGACCATGTCCAGGTTCATTATGTTTCATTGGAAGCCTATGGCCAGAACTACCCACTTTCAGGAGCAAACTGTGGTTTCAAACAAAGAAGGAAGGTTTGGCTCGAAGGCTTGGGGTTAGCAGGCCAAGCTTTGTGGATGACATGGACTGGAACACTGCCTCTTGAATCTTCTAGTTAGGTGGCCTTGTCAGTAACAACCAGGCCACCTCCAAAACCTCTAAGGTGGTTGTGTGAGCCGGTGAGACATGGGGCTCGGTGCAGAGGCTCACAAATGCACACTCAGTGTCTGCAGTTGGCTGTTGATGCTCTTGGTGGGGGCTTCTCTCTTTAGAGAAGTCACCTGTTTGTATATTTGGGTGTGTGGATAGATAAACAGGTAGATAGATAGATAGATAGATAGAGTTAAAATCACAACTGACTTCTCTGAAGTTTCTCTCTCTCTCTCTCATTCCTACTTTACAGTTAACAAGCGGCAAAGGCAGATCTAGGCCATGGCACCTTATGGAAATAGAACATGGCGGTCTATTTGGATGGATATATAAACATACATACACATATAAATATACAAAATCTTAAATATATATACACTTGTATGTAATATTTATGTAATTGTTTTAGATCTGTACATACCCACACACACACCATGGGTATATACACACACATACATATAGTGTATAAATGTATACCATATACTGCCTTATATATATTCATGTATTTATTTATAAATATTTGTAATATACTTAAGATAACAAAATATATCTCCTTTCCCAGTTGAGCACTAGGCTTCTTGCGGGGACTCAGCCTCACCCATCTTTCCGCACACACAGGGGCTAGTGTGGCATGTGACATATAAACTGTCTGGGTGGAAAAAACCCCGAAGGCCACCATGCAGCTCAGAAAAATGAATTCCAGAACTTAAATCTGTACACAAGGAGCTCCAACTGCTTGAGAAACACTTGTGAATTCACAGTTTGCATTGAACGGCTTTCAGAACCCTTGTTTGAAAAGTTACTTAGCAAACATTTGTTGAACATTTAAAACGAGCCAGCTCCCTTCAAACAGGACAAGTCCCTTCGCGCCCCTGAGTATTGGTTTACAACTCATTAGCCATTTGACAGGGCAGCTGGGAGGGCAGGGGTGGAAGAGAAATGTAACCCTGGAGTGTCCCTCGCCATTGTCACCTGGAGGTACCGCATCCCTGCCACGTTAAGGAAAGCCCATGAGAACACGCTTCCATTCACAAGCACCTACAGCATGCTCCAACATTTAGCAAATACAGAATATCCAATCCTTCTGGGCTCCTACCTTGGCGCCCAGCATCCCATGCGTGTAGCTGCACTGATTTTCTCCTGAGAGGTACCTGGGACCGCCTTGCAGGCAGCTCAGCTGTCCCTCTACTTCTAGGGCCACGACGACAGGTATCAGTCGGCCAGTAGAGGTTTTTGTCCCACATGCCACAGTCCGGCACGTCATGTACAGACAGCCCAAAGGCCATCATCTGGAGGCTGAGAGGATCCCGGGGTGCCCTCCCCCACTTGGATTCACCCCAGGTAACTCCTTAGTGTTTTCAAAAGCAAAAAAAGTTTCCAGAGGTCTCGGCTTGCGGCTCCCATTACCCCAGCAGACCCCTATCTCTAATAGAGATCACGCATTAATGACAGAGACAAGTCCTCAGGAAGATTAAAGGCCTTGTATAATTAAAAAGATAAGAGCAGGCCTGGGAGAAGGAAATTGGGATTCAATTAACACGAGCACCCTCCCCCCGCCGCTCCCCCACTATCGAATGTTCCTCTCACAAGTGGCCTCTACTCACCGAGAGCCAGAGGCTGAAGGGCTCTTATTTATGGCCTGCTCGAGTTGGGCCTGGGGCCTTCCTCAGCTGGGGAGTCTGTTTACTTAGAGCTCAAGAGGGGAGGGGAAGAGCAACACAAATCCTGCAGGAGGAGGCAACAAGGTGCTTTTGACTCCTTTTCTTTTCTCGTCTCAGCTCCTCTGATCTTCTTGACAGGGGAAGAAAAATACTCAATAGAAGGTCTATTTCCTTCCTCCTTCAGCCTGAGGCTGACACAACAGGCTAAGGGTCACTGCTGAGAAAGCTCTGTTGGAGTTATTTGTGTTGGGAAACCAAGCCACTTCCCCCTTTCCGTCTTTCTCAGGTTTCCATGGAGGCAGAGGGAAGATAAGGTTGGAGGAGCAGCTGCTCCAAGGGCCTATGGGACGGGACATGTGGGGTACACCGGCCTCAGGGAGCCTCACTCCCGATGATCTTCTGAAGGGCCCGGAAGGGGGCGCAGAGTTCACTCGGGCCCTGGGTCCAAGCCAGAGCTGGGAGGGTGGGGACAGCCTGTGGGCGTCAACAAAGGGCAGGGCGGACACCAGGTCTGTGGAAGTTAGTCCCAAGGTGCCTCTACTCATCATTCCTACTTCACGGCTAACTAGCGGCAAAGGCAGATGGAGGCTGTGGCACTTGTGGAAATAGAACATGGTTGTCTATTTGGATGAATGGACTATGCTCTTGAAAGACTCTGCTTCCGCTGAAGGATAGTGAAGCCCACATTGTTGCAGCTTTTCCCTCTCTTTTCCCACGGGCAGCTGGAACCCTCAGTCAGAACTCTCCCCGCTAGAAATCAGCTCCCAGTCAACTTTTGGGACCTAGAGGTGTGCAATCAGGCCGATGAAGTCCATGAAGCTAAGGAGGATGATCCTGAGGAAACCAACACAGGGCACCTGGGACCAGGAACACAGAAAACAGCACAACAGCTGGAAGGAGTGGAGAAATTTGCAGAGAAAGCATAATAATCAAGGTATTAGATCTTGTTCCATAGCCAGTTAATTGTCTTAGAAGCTCCATTCAAAGTTTTCCATCAACCTCACTTAATATGCCCCAGACATCTGAGGCTCAAGAGGTTTAAAGCCAAACTCCACCTTTTAACCACCCAATATCTTATCTTCCTGTATTGCGTATTCTAGCAAATGCCTGTTAGGAATTTCTGAGCCTTAGTTGTTCAATCGACAGAGCAGAAGAAACAATGCCAGCTCTGTCTCCCTCAGAGTTGACAGATTCAAATAGAATGTTCAGAAACAGACACATTTTGAAAAGATAAAATGCGAGGCAGATCGTCAAAGCTGCAGACCTTGGCCTGCCTCTCTCTCATGACCCATGTCAGTCATGTCCTCCCTGGCTCTCTAAGCAAGGGCTCCAACCCGCACAAAATGAGGATGCAGTGACACTAAGTGAACTGTAATGGATGGCACCTGTAAGTGACAAACCCTGCAACCCTACTTGAAGAGCCCCAAGAATGTCCCTCAGATGCAACACACAGCCATTTTTATAGAACCCCAGAAACACCAAAACTGAACTGTTAGTATGGAACAAGGGGTTGACAGTGATCACAGGGATTTTAAGCTAGATGGAAAGGGAGAGAAGCTGCCTAGTATGATTGCCAAAGAGATATTTGGAGCAAGCAGCGATGTGGTTGTAGCACAAAGACCTTAGAAATAATCAACTATATCCCTCATTTCCCAGAAAAACCATTCAACTGAGAGACGGTATAGTTGTCAACCTTCATGGTGGTCTTTTGAAATTCCTGCCCTTGTGTTGTCCCTCTCCCAGACTGACTAGGGTTTCCCTCCAACAGGACATGGAGGAAATCACAATTTGTGACTGCTGAGCCTAGATCATAAAGCACATTGTGACTTCTACCTTGGATCACTCACTTTGCAGAAAGCCAGCTGCCATGTTCTTAAGGACACTCAAATGGTCCTATGGAGAGGTCCGCACAGTGAAGAATGGCAGCTTCCTGCCAACAGCCACCAAGGAACTGAGGTCTCCCACCAATAGCCATGTGGATGAACCATCTCGGGAGTGGACACCCTGGCCCCCGTAAAGCCTTCAGATGATGCAGCCCCAGCCAATGTACTGAGAGACGGTGAGTCAGAACCTCCCAGCTACACCACTCCTACATTCCT
The DNA here is from genome assembly GCA_004023845.1 of Helogale parvula. Lineage (NCBI taxonomy): Eukaryota > Metazoa > Chordata > Mammalia > Carnivora > Herpestidae > Helogale > Helogale parvula. Next base: position 110,399 of record PJEM01001860.1, read on the forward strand.
GCCCTGCAAAAACAGTGAGATAATAAATGTTTCCTCTCTGAATTCACCACATGTGGGATGTGGGATTTTATTTGCTATATAGCAATACATAACTAATACAGAGGGTGTATATCATTGAGTTATGGTCTGTATTTTCACAGTGTTTCCACAATCATTATCCCATTTTATTCTGATATTTGACTTCCTTCAAATCTGATACTTAATCTGATACTTGATTTCTCTGCCTCAAAGGTAGAGAAGCTGCGGGTGGGAGAGGTTAAGTAGCCTTTCCAAGTTCATACTATGCACAATGGCAGAAACAGGTGAAGAAGTCAACGATTCTAACTTCTAATAGTTTCTCTTTGCACGCAATCCAGCTGCTGGAATTGCACTGTATGGATATCTGCGCTGAGAGCCATTTTCCAGGGCCTGCTCTGTTTTGCAAGAATTCCCTGTTGAATGTTCTAGGAGGCAGCATCACAGGTGGATGAGGAAGTTACCTCAACTTTAGCATGACCTGCTAAGCTAGACAGAGTACCCCCAGCCACCATTCAACAAGCCTCCACTGAGTGCCTGCCATATGACAAGTGTCAAAAAAGCCACATCTACAGGATGCATTTCCTAGAGGCACAGTTCAATAGAGAGCCAGGGGGTGAAAAAAAAAGAGAAAAGAAAAATAAGAAAGCTATAACATTTGAGCTTGAAATGTCAGAGGGAGCCAAGGAAGTTGTCTGATGGATTGCCCTGTCATCTCCAAGCCAAAAGAAAAAAAATTTCAGATCCATCAATTTGTTCCTGCCCTTTTAATCCAAACAATATTTTACAGCATCAGAACGCAAAGAAATTATTTTCTTAGACATTCAACAATGTGCGTGGATTGCTGAGCACTTCACCAGAAAGCAGCAAGTGAGGACTACAGGGTGTTCTAATGTCTGCACATCGTATTGATCCACATTACATGTAAAAATATGCTATAACATACATGGCAGTCTATTTTGTGCCATATGTTCATATATATGTTCATTCACTCATTCACAGGGACGTTCTACGTGCCCTTGACAATGAATACGAAAGGACATCTGTGTATGTGCACTCCAGCTGCCCTGGCCTAGGACCACCCCTACCCACTCTGGACATGCTCCTTCCTCTGGCTCACTTTCTGGTCAGTAGACCTATTCTCAAGCATTCTCGCTTTGGGGCATAATCTGGGCTTCCACCATCTGCTCCTTGGATCAAATGTTTGGTCCTTGCACTCAGATCCTGTTGGGATGTATCTTTATGTGCAGAGTAGGCTGAAATATTCCTTCTCCTACCACAAAAAGATGATTGGCAGCTTGCAGTATCTGTGCAGAAGTTTAGAGAAGGGCATGCCCCACAGGTTGGCTTCATAGCAAAGGCTTCCAAATGAGGCACAATTTGATGGGGGATTTGCCAATTCTCAAACAAGTCCTTCCTGTTTTTATCCTCACGTTTTTACTCACACTGCTCTGCCTCCTCCGAGAAATCTTTCCTGGTACCCCCAGCCACATTTCTCTTTCTCTGTCCAGTCATACTTTGGTTCCTTTATCTCAGCGATCTGCTTTGTATTTGAATTACTCATGTGTGCATTTACCTCTCCCTCTACATTGTGAGTCATCATTAGGCATGAGTGTGTCTATGACCCTACACAATATCTAGCACAGGGAATAATGAATCTTTATTACAATGACTACCATTATCTACTCTCATTTTACCGATGATGAAATGAAGGCACAGAAAAATGAAATAGCTTGCTCAGGGTCATACAACTAAGGAGAGGCAGAAGTGGGATTTGAACCCATGCCATCTGACTACAGAGCTTGTGCTCTTAATGCCTTCACAAGACTGGAAGGTATTTCTTCCTAATAATTCCATACCTGCTGGTCCATAATTTCTGTCCAATTCTGTTTTCTAGAGGGATCTAAGTCAATAGACAAAACCTCTTTTTTTTTTACATCCTTTAAAATATATTAAGACAGCAATGTTTCCTCCAAATTTTCTCATCTTGTAAGTTAAATATCTCTATTCTCTCAAGAGTTCTATAAGGCTGGCTGTTTCTAGCTCCCTCACCGTCTCGGTCATCCTCTGCTGAATATCCTCGAGTTGGTGATAATTCTCATAGAAGGTGAAACCTGGAAGTAAACACAATCTTTCAGGTGTGGTTTGACCAGTGTGCAGTAAACGGAAGTGATGGCTCCCTGGTGGAGGTTGGGCAGATGGCAGACTAGGTCTGGAGGAAAAGAGTGATACTGAGTCAGAGAAGGAGACAGAAAACATGGAGCTGCTGGTAAACGGTTAGGAAGGTGCATTCTTTTTTTTTTTTTAATTTTTTTAATGTTTTATTTTATTTTTGAGACACAGAGATAGACAGTGCGAGCAAGGGAGGGTCAGAGAGAGGGAGATACAGAATCTGAAGCAGGCTCCAGGCTCTGAGCTAGCTGTCAGCACAGAGCCCGGCGCGGGGCTTGAACCCACGAACCATGAGATCATGACCTGAGCTGAATCCGGACGCTTAACTGACTGAGCCACCCAGGCACCCCAGTGCGTTCTAATAAAAGTCTGAGTGCCATGAAAATTAATGGAAAAGGAAGTTGAAAGAAGCATGAGAGTGGCTCACAGTGTGAGATTGCGAGTTAAGGAGAATGCAAACTGGGAAGGTGGACAAATCTGGGAACATGCCTGTGAGTACAGGTAGGAAGAAATGCAGGAGTTCTGGAAGAGCAAGTAGTGAGCCAGTAGGGTGATTGTTTGCTGTCCCTTCCCTGTTACAAGAAGAAAGGGAGGGGGACAGTGGCTATCAGAAGGTGGAGCAGGCAGAAGGGTCAAGTAAAAAGTTGTTTATGTGTCAAGAGGATCGGGACAAGGGAGTGTGTCAATAGAAAGGAAAAGGTGAATAAGAAGGGCAAGACTGAAGTTGTTAGAGACAGCGTAAGATGGAGAGAGCTACCATGATGGAAGGTACAGAAGCAGCTTGGGGGTAAAGATAGAAATATCAGAAGGTGTGAAGGTACAGAGGAGGGAGCTGATTATAACCTTCACTTGTGCTTTAGGGCATGCCAGTGTTTTCTACATTTATTATTTCACTACATTGTCTAACAATCCTGGGAGGGAGGTGTTACTACTATTTCTAGTTACACGTAAGACAACAGAGGTTCAGATAAGGTGAATGGCTTTCCCAAGGCTGAAAAAAGCATACAATTATCTGACTTTAGACTCTTTTTCCTGACCTTTTGCCTGCAGCCTTTTGCACTGTGCACCAAGGAATTCAGCAAGGTGTGAACCAAGGCCATGGTTCAAAAGGGAAGCAAGAGAAGTGGGTTGTTGGGGGGAAATTAGAGGCTAAGGAGGCTGAGAAGCCTGAGAACATAACTGAGGAGAGGGAGTCAATGTGAAATGAAGAGACCGTTTTTCTGACAGCATCAAACATCGTGGGAAACAGGCTAAGCTTACACTGGTCTAGAGGAGCCTAGCTTCCCTATTCTCTTGTATTCTGAAAAATAATATCCCATGCATTATTTCCACTAAGCTTTGTTGAGTGCTACTGTGTTAACAAACTAGGAAGTGACTCAGGGTGGGAGTTTTGTGTGGCCTGAGAAAGAGTAGAAGGTACAAAATATACAAGATGAATCAGGACAGTGACCATGCATGGTAGAATAAACAACCAAAGAGTGAAGTGCTTACACAGAAACTCATAGGGATAAAAGGGGCTCCATGGAAGACAGGTAGTCTGAGAAGATTCCCATGGAATGTTGAACCCAGAATTATACACGTGTGCAAACCTGGTGGTGAAAATAGCTACAGAAACTGAGAGACCCTACTGTTAAATGAATGTTTCAGGTAAACTCAAGTCCTGTTACTAGGTCTGGAACCGCCCCCCACACCCCAAGAAGGCTGGAAGAAGAAACATTCTGACTTGGAGAAAGGACATGATCAGCCAACAGAGCAATGAAACTCCATGAGAAATCAAGTTGGGAGGCTACTGGAACATGTTTCTGGAAGCCTAGACCAGAATCCTGGCAATAAAGATGGGAAGAGATGTTATGAAAGGAAGCATAGATAAGATGCAATTATTGCATAAGAGAAAATGAAGAAGGGAGAGGTCAAAGATGACTCTTGATCATGAGTAAAATGAGAGCAACATTGTTGGATAAAGAGAAATGTGAAGGGTCACAATTTATGAGGAGAAAGGAGCATAAAAAAGCCCAGGGGTATCAGTATCTAGAGATGCAGATTAACAGACTATAAGTATCTAGAGATGCAGACTAACATTCCCAACAATGGGAGCCTAAGTGATGAAGATTTGGACGTCATCTACAAGGAAGAGGCTTATGACTCCTTGAGTATGGATTATAAGGGAAAGAAGAGAGATTATGGTCTGAGTTCTAGGTCACACCATTAAGAGGGGGACAAGTCATAAAACTATTTCCTAGAGTGTCAGGAGGAAGCATTTCAATGTAAAAGGGGACAATAATAGGGGATGCCAGAGAAAGGGGCCAAGGGCATCAAAACTTAGAGATGATACAGAGGTCCTTGGTGTTCTTGGGACCAGTACCTGGGACTGAGGACAGGGAGAGTAATAATATTTGTGTGTGCAAAGGGTGACCTAGGGAAGACAGGTCCGGACTTGGAACAGAGGCCCAGAAGAGTAAAGACTCTGAATTTTTCCTGAGGGGAATACTTTTCCTTAAGAAGGAGAATTATAAAGATTTAGAAATTCCTTAAAGTTGATACTAAAGATTCATTTACAGCAACTACTGAAAGCCTTAGGAACTTGGAATTCTTTCAGGCAATGGCCAAACTCCCTTTGCTCCCAGAGTACTGCTCTCAAGGTGTCACCAGGGTAAAACCAAGTGCCTGGAGGCCCATGACTATATCTTTGAGGTTGCTAAAAACTGGCCTGGATCTTCTGGTCCCACCTTGGCCCCTGAGCAGGTATCTAAATAGCTTCACCATTGTCCCCTAATCAATATACCCCTGGAGGACCTTGGCTGTAGTTAGAACTTTACAGCAAATGCATGACAGGAAACCCATGAGAACATACTTCCATCTGGGTACAAATAATCCTTAAAGTTGCTTGCATTTTTGCAAGAGAGCTTTGGCAGAAGAATATCCAACTCTGGTTCTGCTAGACATCTGAGGCCAGTCAGTGACAACATTCTCTGAACCCCAACTGAACTGTGTGATCTGACCGACAAGTGTATATATGAGGATGATGGAACAATATACTTGAAAGTGTCCCAGCACATACAGGTAGAGTCCCAATTGTGTGCTAATAATAGAGTTTGAGTTAGGGTTTGAGTCTTGGCAACCTCACTTACTCACTGTGCGAACTTGAGCCTGTTTCAGACTTTCAGAGTCAACTACCAATCTCAGACCACCTCATGGTGTTACAGCTATAAGATGAACCAATCTACTAAAATGGACCATATGATATAGAAACACTTATAAATTATAAGGTGCTATATTTTATTATTATTATAGTCCCAAGAAATGATAAGGAAGCCTTTAAGTTAGACTTAAGGGCCTGGAGTTTAAGCATTTGACAATTACTTTTCCTGCATGAGATTTTTCCTCGTCTACCATTCTGAACTCAGTAATACATAGCAAGTCTCCATTTGCCAGTTATCCTCAGTCATTTTTCACAGAGAAACTTCACAGCTCCATGCCCTGTAAAATAAATTTGGAACTAAGTCAGTAGGTTTGGGGAAGAGAGTTTGGTGAGCTGAAACTAATCATTCATTCTGGGGCCTATGTCTCATGTTCTTGTGAGGTAATTCCAAACCTTGACTCACTTTGGACTGAAGCTATCCGAAAACATCCATGTGACCTTAGCCTGGGAGTGCTACAAAACACATCCTCTGGGCTCATTCTAAATGCCAGGCACTTTCCCATCCTTTCAAATCAAAATGTAATCCAGTCTTCAATGCAGCTTCTGGGTTGAAATGAGTCTTCCCACTTAACAGATGAAGAAACTGAGGACAGAAAAAAAATCAAGAATGTGCCCAAAGTCGTACAAATAAGTGCCAGAAATGAAATCTTAACCCTTTTCTTCAACTCCTACATTCTTTTCATTATACCACTATTATAAACTAAAAACAACAACAACAACCAGTCTCTGTGAACTAAGTGAATTTACGGGGCTCGTTCTCACGGTATTTTGACTCAAGAACTTCACTGAATCCTCCAGTCCATCAGCCTGACAATAACAAATTATCCTATGGCCTATGGAACTCAGAGGCAGATCCACATGTGCATGGACACCACCTAATATAGAACACAACCGGCATTACAGAGCAACAAGGAAATAATAGAGTATTCAACAAATCTTGCTGGGACAGCTGGTCAACCATAAAGAAAAACTAAATTGGAATTCTACTTCACCGCATACACAAAATCAATATAAAATGGCTTAATAATTTAAATGTGAAGAACAAACTGTAAAACTTTAGAAGAAAATGTGCGGGGGAGGAATATCTTTATGACTTCGGGATAAGAAATACTTTTATTTTAAAATACAACATAAAAAAGTAAAGCTCATCAAGACAAGATGGTTAATTTTGACTGTTGAAATTAAGAACAGGGTTCACCAAAATACACTATAAATAAAATGAAAAAGACAAGTCACAAACTGGGAGAAAATATTTGCAACACATAATCAACAATAGATTTTCAGAATGGAATTTCTGAAAATCAGTATGAAAAAGACAGTTTAACAGAAACAGTCCAAAGAAATCATGAGTAGTCACTTCCCAGAAAGAAAAACAGAAGCTGCCAATAAAAATACAAAATTCACTGAACATCACTGGTAATCAGGAATATTAAAATTAAAACCACAATAAGAAACAATTTCACATCCCAACAGCTGAAAGTCTGATAATACCAAGTATTGGTGAAGAAATGGACACTCTCATTGCTGCTGGGAGCGTAAATTGACACAGTCACATTGAAAACCATTCCGCATCATCTAGTACATTGGAAGGTATGCATACCCTATGACCCTGAATTTATACTCCTGAGTCTGTACTCCCCCCCACCACACACACACAAAAGCACTTTACTGTGCAGCAAGAGACATTGAAAAGAATGTCTATAGAAGAATAGCTATCATCGAAAAATATACTGGAAACAAATCAACAAAGAAAATGTTCATTAACAGGAAAATGAATAAATAACCTGTGGTATAGTCCTACACTAAAATAGCAAATAGGCATGGAAAGAAAGTGTAGGTCAACTTTCACTTTCAACAAAGTGTAGAAAGAAAGAACAGTAGTCAACACGGGAGCCTCACATATTCTTGAAAACAATGAATAAAAAAGGAACTGTGTAAGAATATACATATTTCATGACACCATTTATTATAAAATTCAAACATGTGATATGATGAGCAATCTATTGTTTGGAACACAGAGATTTGAGGCCAACTGTAAATAAAAGTAGAAGATATAATGAATCTAGAATTTGGGACTGTGCTTGCTTGTGCTGGGAGGAAGGAGCTTGGGGCCTCAATTGGTTCGGAGGGTGATGTTCTCTCTTGTAGGTAGCATGGTCTTTATATTGCTCTTCATTCTATCAGCATTTACACCTTACATATGCCATCTAGGCCGTGTTGTTGAATATGAGTTTGATAGAAGACCGAGACAAGGAAAATTAATAGTTGTAACTTAGAGTATGCAGTCCTCTAGCACCTTGGGTACACCCCAGCCCACTCCTAGCTCTAAACTCCTCTTCTTGAAGTCTGTATGGCCAGTGACTGGCACAGCATCTAGAACCCTATGGATGCTTAAGAATAACCTGATGAGGGAATGAACATGGGAGGACTGACTGGAGGGACAAACGGCTGGACAGATGGATGCCGAGTGAGGCGGACAGCTCAAAGCCTAAATAAGATGAAGGTATTTAATAGAGGCTTTTGGGCAACTTAGGGAGAAAAGCAGAAGACTATGACAAGACCTGCAACCAGAATCTTATCTTATTTCTCTTATCTCCTGAATGCAATCAGATAAAATTATTATACTCTAATTTAACATAAGCCTAATTGAACCTCTGCTTTATTAAAAGGAAAGAGGACTATGAGTCTACTAATTCTGCAAAACCCTCCTGCCACTGGTCAGCTTGGAGAATCACCTCTTCTTTCTTGACCCTCTTATTCCTTGCCCTGACTCCTGCTTCCCAATCCAAGCTGATTCAATCTCCGGATGCATTTTGATTGTGGACACTGTTCTCTGATTTGCAAGCTTGATGCCCTCTGGGCCCTTCAAGGCTGTAAGTTTAATGAATAGAAATGTATTTTATTCATCTGTTAATCCTGCACCTATTACAGCAGTTGGTAGATTACACATGCTGGATACATTACTTCTTTTGAAACAGACACTGAGATATAGACTATTAAAAGCAGTGAATTTAAAGTCAACAACTTCAAAACTCAAGTACTAATAGATTGGCAGAGTAGGAATCCCACAATCAGAAGAAAGTGCAAAAATAGAAAGTAGACTCTAGGCTGATTATGGCTAAGATGTAAAAAAGCAATTTATACCAAGCCCTGAAGTCTTGCTGAGTCCCATGCTAAGCCAAGCAAGTCTGATGCACGTAAGATACCTCACAGACCACATACAGCCCACGGCAGAAATTGGTTCCATAAAGTTTGGGCTGGGATATCTTTGGAAGATTAAATAAAAGTTAGGTTTGTGGAAATAGGACATTCGAGAAGAAATTTTCTTTTTTGGTCCTTATCCCTGGAAAACACATCAGTGTTTGGAAGAGACAGGCAGCTGACAAGGCCAGGAAGAAGCATAGAAATGCAAGGAGGTGAATGAGGATGGTAGAGAAGTCATCCACAGAGAAGTGTGAACCTTGGATGGAATGAATCGTGCCTCTTATCACTCAAGGCTCCATCTGCATTGATCCTATATTAATTCTGGTGCAATGATCAAACTCAGTTGAAATTCTTCTAGCCCCCCTTCTAAAAAAATCTATTCAAGTTGTTTTACATTGCTTATACATCAAATACTTCTTTGCATCCAAATATGAAAGCAGAACTTGAGGAAGACACCAGGTTAGAACTCACAGCAGGCTCTGATGATGTCTTTCCTTCTTCCTTTTTGGAATAAATAGTCTCAGATCTTGGCTAGTTTAGCCTGATTTGTGAAAGCTCTTATTTTTCAGCTGCTGGATGAAATGCCTAACAAAAGAAGCAACAATCAAGCATTTATGACCCGTTGACCACTCCCTGTATGCCGACACTATCTTAATCCACGAACCTGTGTTATCCTTGTAATAGTCATGATAGTATCCTCATATGAGTATTATCACCCCCATTTTCTATATGAGAAAACTGAGTCTAGAGAGATAAAGTAGCCTGTAGTAAGTGATAGAGAAGAGGTTAATCTCCAAGGCCATTTGATTTAATCTCCCAGCTGCTATTCATAAAGACATTTCTAAGGAACACTGTGTTCTTTACAAGTATTGCTACCTACTTTGGGGGCAAAGAGCAACTGCCATTAGACTATGGGAAGCATGTAAGCAAAGCTTATCACAAAGATGGGCATCGTGCAACTCCATATGTCTGCTGATTGAGTTTTGTTTGGAGATCACTTAGAGCATCACAGCTTGGAGAATGTCAACCAGTGAAGACATCCAGCATCTTCTTTACTTTTCCTCTTCTTTCTCTTCCACTTTTCCTTCCATTCCTTCCCGCCTGCCTTCCACTAAATAAACATTTACAAGCATCTACTATGTACAAGCTTTGTGCTAGGAGCTGAGACACAGAAATAAAGGAGACTTAAACCCAGACTCAGGGACCTTGGTGTCTAGACATGAGAACACCATGGCAGCACAGTGCAAGAAAGGTTACTCAAGTCCAAGTTAAAGTAGACAGAGTCAAATCCAGTCCTTTCTCTGTGTTTGCCATTAGACCACAGGGCAGTGTTTTCAAATGGGAGAGAATTTCTCAGGTGTATCTGTCTGGCTGGTGAGGACAGGTCTGCAGATGAAGCAAACTACATAATAAGAAGGACACTGAGACCACACAAAGGAAGGACCATCTAGCCAGGGGTAGAAAGAGGGGCTGAGGGAGAGAGGCAGACAAATTCCAGGAAGAAGGGAGGGGGCAGCAGTCCCCAGGAAGTAACTTAGTGATCAACAAAATGCCTCCCTGACCAGGGAGTGCCCCCACTCCCACACTCAGCCCCTTGCCTTCCAAGGAAGACTATGACTTCTCTCTGTCCTTAATCTTGTAAATAAGAATGGAAAATGTAAATTGCATCTGTGCTAGAGAGCAGGACAGAGACAGAGCCTGCCTGTCGAGTGGAGGGGAAGATCCATTCCAATATTTATTTATTATTATTATTTCGAGGAGAGGGGGGGAAAAGCCAGAAATATTTCCAAAATGTCAACACTATTAAGGAAATCTGAACACCTTAATCCATTTAAATGTCAGCTAGAACCAAGTGCGGGTTTTCGGGAGGGGAGAATGAGGAAGTAAGGAGGGGCAGAGGGAATGAATGCCAGATTCCACATAATCTATCAAAGTTTCTTTCTTTTCTTAATATATTAAATATTAAATGCTTCTTTGCATCTGAGTGAGAGAGGAGAGAGAGGGGGACCAGGGTGGAACTCATAAATGCCTAGATAATTGGTTTTGAGGGGTTTTTTTTTTCTTCTTTCTTTCTTTCTTCTTGGCGGATTCTCAATTTCCCTATAAAAGAGAAAATTCATTTCCAGCCGCTAATGTAATGTCAGCGTGCTGTTTACTAAGCATGGATGATGTATAGGGGGACACTACTTTCAGAGGACTACTTAATGATGCATAGAATTAAATCCTGAGCTCCTCAGCTGAGCCTCCTCCCTCCCTCCTGGTTCCCAGGCTCCCAGTGCATCTTGGGAGGAGCAGGGTTGGCATAACCTGTCTCCTTGGTTGCTAGAATTCTGGGGCCTCTGCTGAAGAAGCTTGAAAAGAGCCCCTTATCCTTAGTGGACATATTTGCCCCTGGCAGAGCCTGGGATGAGCTCCTGGGCAGTAAGAAGGTGACGGAGGAGAGAAGAGATGACTGCTCAGTGCTGAGGGGGACAGGAGTAGAGTGTTCTTGGGGCGGTGGGGGGGTGGGAGAAGGGCACGAGGTGTGGAGTGTGGGGGTGCAGGGGTGAGAGGGGGCAGGGCCAAGTTGGAGAGCCTTGGTAGGGGAAGGGCTGACCAGGAAGAGGTGGAGCTGGAGCTTCTCTGAGCTAACCCTCTGCCCTCTGGAAACCACAGCATTCAGACGTCAAGGAAAATAGATGGGGGCAATTTAGCTGCGTCCCCGGGACTTGTGAGGCTGCCATTGCCAGAGCAGCACCTTAGTCCTTCCCATGCACCAGCCCTGCATTTGTGTCAGCTCCTGCTGCTCTCCTAGGAGGGCCAGGCAGTCTGAGCTGGCCTGGTGTCCTTGAGGGACAGCACCCTCCAGTGAGACTGCCTGGCTTCCTGCCCTGGAGAAGGGACCCAGTAAGGCCACCTGAAGAGACCACTAGCTCTGGCTGGCTGGCTTGGTTACCAGAAATGGGGAGAGAAGGTAGGAAGGTAGACATTGGGGCCAGTAGTGGGCTGAGGGGAATGGGGGAAATTTAGCATTTCAGGGTGGGGTGTGGGGAATGAGGGAAATTTAGCATTTCAGGGTGGGGTGTGGGGAGAGGTAACCCGACATGGGGTCCTTTCTGAATCTCCTCCAGGGCTGCTTTAGTCCCCACGATCTTACTGAAGCTGCTCTCCCTTCTCCCCCTGGGTAAACTGGGTGGCCTCATTTTCTTTGTTCTCCTGAGCATTTGATATCACTGACCACTCCCTCTTTCTGGAAACCCTCCACTCCCTTGGCATCCTCAACACTGCTCTACTTCTGACAGCTCATTGCTCTGTATCCCTCATGGGTGCCTTTTGTTCCTCCAGTCTGCACACTGTAGACTTTCTATGGGCATCATTCTTGATGGCTTGTTCCTTCTCTGTGTATATTCATGACCTACGTAGATTCCTGTCTTCCAAGACTCCAAGCCGATCTCTCTAATCTAACTACTCTACTGGGCTCTGAGGGCGCATTTGCAGCCATTTCTGGGGCACCTTGACATAGGAATCCTGCTCTTATGGCCCATTCAGTATCACTCCCTTTTGTCAGCTACCCATCCTGGTACCCATTCTGCCCATTCAATTGCTATTTATCTAGGCTCTTGGATTGGAAAGCGTAAGAGTCATTGTTGTCTCTTTTCTCATTTATCAAAGTTTTCAAGTATCCCCTGGATTCTCTCTTTTCTACCCATCCTCTGACCCAACATCACCCTGATTCAGCTCTTATGTCTGGACTTCTGCCAAGGACTCAGGTTTTACCTGCCCCCAGTCTAACAATCTCCATCCATCTTGAACTTTGAGCCCTGACTCCTCTTCATAAAACACCATTTCCTCTAAGTCATTTCACAGGAGCTGGTCACCAGCCACTCAATTGTGTCCAGACTGCACTGCACTGGGCAGACCCCACTTCAAAGGAAAATCAAGGCCGAGGAGAGTACCATTAAGCATGAGTCAGAAGAGGCAGGAATCCCCAGGCAAAGCCTCCTTTTGAAGGAATTGAGAGTTTCCAACCTGGAAGAAGGGAGGCTAAAAATTTAACCTTAATTTGACAATCTGAAAAGGTATACTCTGCAGTCAAGGGAGAGATGGAGAGCTGCTGATGGGCCCAAAGGGATGGCTCTGGAACCAATGGACCCAAGAAATAATTAGGTAGATTTTGGTAGAACTTTCCATAGTCAGAGACATTTGAAGATGAAGTTAGCTGCTCCTGTCTCTATAAGTATTTCTACAAAGATTGATGATCAGATGTGAAGATGTTAGAAAAGAAATCCACACTAGCGGCACCAAGGAAAAGCTTTCTTAGAAGGGTTTTACAGTTCCTCCCCACCCCCCACCCCCTGCCCTCAGAGGTCCTGTGCTATTCTACCTGACTTCAAGGCCCTCTTTCAACTGGCCCCACTTCTGTAGCTGTCTTCTTTCCCAGGAACCCAGCCTCTGTCCAGGCAGGCCAAAATTTGCATGGTCCCCACAGGTTCAATGCAAATCTTTGTTCACGTGCCTTCCCTGCAAAGAATGTTTTCTCACTGATCCAGGCCCATCTTCTGCAGGAAGCCTGCCAGGTTTTTCTGCTGTCTCCCATCTTTGACTCATAGTCACTCGATCACATGATCTTATACTGTACTCGCTATCCCACCCTCAGAGTTTTCTATGTGTGAATCATTCTGACACATGAATTGTGATGCTTCTTCTGCAGTGTCTCAGCATCTAACACAGACCCTGGCACATCCTGGCCTTCAACAAGTACTTGACCAGTTGATTGATTAAATGCAATTCCATAGGGGCACCTGGCTGGCTCAGTTGGTTAAGGGTCCAACTCTTGATTTAGGCTCAGGTCCTGATCTCACGATTCATGGGATTGAGCCCACACAGGGCTCTGCACTGATAGTGTGGAACATGCTTGGATTCTCTCTCTGCCCTTCCCCCTCTCTCAAAATAAATAAACTTAAAAAAAAACATTCAAACACTCTTCCATAGACATTTTTCCTGCCCACCTTGAGCCTTGCTTTGTTAGTCTTGCCAGTCAAAAAAACACATTATCCAAAGACAGATTCTGTGCATGGTTCATCATCACACATGAATAAAATGCCAGTTCCTGAGTTTGACACTCAGATTGCCTTGCACCCTGATCATAAGCTACTTTTAAAATCCTCCTGGGTTCCTCACAACCGACCCACACTTTCACTCTGACCATATCATACTCCCATTATTCCCTGCCTGGAATATGTGCTTCCCATCTTTGTACATCTGGAAAATTCCTGCTCGCTCTCCAAAAGGCAACTCAGAAATCACCTTCTTGATGAAGCTTTTCCTGGTGACCTCTAAGGCGGCTCCTTCGCTCTCTCCTCTGTGCTCCCATGACACTTTGGGCAGATCTCCATTATACTGCTCACCATATTTTATTATAGTTAATTGTGTACACATCTGCCTTCCCCACTCTATGATGTGCTTGCCCTTCAAGGGCAAGGACAATGTCTTACCCATCTCTCATCCCTCTGGAACCCAGCAGAGTGTGAGGCATATAGTAAGTATTTAATTAATAAGGAAAGAGAGAGGGAAGGAACAGAAGGAGAGGGAGGGATGGAGTAAGGGATAGAGGGAAAGAAAGAAAGGAAAGATGAAAAATCATGGGCTTTAGGGATGTTGTGACAAGGATCTGATGAGGGATGTAGCCTTGACCCACAGGTAATATGTGACCAAGGAAGAAAACACTTTGTGAGACTGAAAAAAGATCTTTGACTTCTCTCTGAAACACGCACTTTGGTGTATGGTTACAGCTTTCTTGCATTATGGTCTCTGCCAATTAAAGCAAATCTGCCTCCCTTCCAGGATCCTGATATCTCCCTGTGCAAAAGTGGGAAGACAGAGTTTCCGTGAAGGCTGGGGATCCTGAGTGATGGGATGGGGTAGTGCGGTGCAGCGACTCAGGAGCATGGGCTGTCCCAGAACTGTGGTTTACGCAGCTGTAGAGTGGGAAGATGGTCCTGGACCCCACAGTGGCACCGAGATAAGTCTGCACAACTCTCCTTAGTGCCTGTTCTTAGCAGAGTTGGTCCTCAGGAAAACTCTGCCCAGTTTTGATGTTGCTAAGTGGGATAGCTGAGTGTCCCAGTTGGGCCAGTGCAGAGGCTTTGGCACAATCTGGTAGATGACTTGAGGGATAGCTGTCTCCCAATTCCCTATCTGGATTCTTGCTTATAGCATAGTGATATACTTCCCAGAAAAATTTTGAACAGAGACTGTAAGAGTTTATACATTAACAAAGATGTCTAGTGAGCTATTTCATAGTTCCTCACGGAAGCCTATTTGTGAGAAAGAATGACACGACCCTCGTGAAATAATTTACCATTGGAAAGAAAGTTCTTTAAGGGGAGCCAGACTCAGCAGCACACCAAGGGTTAGTGAGTCATGGTTGTATTGTATGTGGCATTTGTATTACTTCAGGGACTTGTCCCGACTCAGCTTTCCTGAGAATACAAGGAGAAAAAGGTCTGTGTTTATAAATTGAGAAAAGGGTTCCAGTAAATTTGGATCCTTTGGAAGCACAGGCAACCTGGCTTTGAGATGTCCCTCAACTGAGCCCAGATGGCACAATGTTCTCACTTTCTAAGAGCATTAGTGGTTGACCTGGTCTGCAGTGGCTTTGGAGGACAAAGCCCCCAATTGGGCATTTCTGGGAAGACCAAAGACTCCTGCTCTCTAGTGGAGGAGACAGCCCCAAATCACAAGCCAGTGCCATAGTAAACTAAATGCCTGCAAAAGCTACCTCTTGGGTAGTTCAAAAATGTTTAACAGGAGGAAAAGACTGTATGAGCAAGAGAGAGCCCATAGGCTGCAAGATCAAAATTATTATTAAGGTGTCATCACCTGAACCCAAGCATTAGTAGGACTCAAACCACTGAGATTAGTTTAGTTGTTGTCATGGTTACGTTACCATTGTTGTTTAAATACTGAGGGTGATCACTCAAGGCCAGAGAAGAGAAAATAAAATAACCCTGGCAGATTCAAGTCAGGATGCCTACAGTCAGGTTGTTCTCTAAGTTCAGGCTTTCCATGTGGGGCATGCCCCCCACCTCCAAGGATGAGAGGTTCCACCTGGGAGCCCTGGCGTTAGTCCTGAGAGTCAAGTGTACTGGAGACGAGATGGTAAGAGTGGGAGGCAGAGCTCAACGCCTGCCTCAAGTGTGTCTGAACAGTTCTTCCCGCCTGTAGGGGCTCCACGGCCTCAGCAGAAACATCTCAAGGGATCTCTAAGAAGGCAGACACCTTGTCATTAGCTGGTCCAGCCAAGAGCTCTGGTTAGTGCCTGGTCCTGAGGTTTCAACACAGCCAATATTTGTCTTTGTGCTATTTTCTGAAACCCTAGGTCTTCTCATCCAATATGAATTCCTTTAGATTATGTCTTATTGATTTTTCCTTCAATGTACTGCCCTTGATACAATATTCTTATTTCTCTCCTTTCTCACCTCTTCTGCAATCTAACCCACCTCTGTTTCTAGTCCCTCTACCTTGAAAACACTGGCCTGGACCAGGGAGAAAGTGAAGACCACACACAATCTGCCCTTCCAATGGCCTGTGTGCCTATTTAGTGCTTCTTTCTCCCAAGTTGCCAGGGCCGTGCCAGTGCCTCCAAACCTAGCCTGCCAGGCTCAGACCCATCTCTTCCCTCAGTTCCTCTACCTCCTGCCGGTCCCAGAATCCAACACCATGAGTCCATGGGTCCTATAATCTCTTCTGGGTCTAAATGTTAATGGCTAATGTGAGTAAATGAGTTACATCTCTCTGGAGCCTTTTGAAATCACATGGCAAGAGATTTTTCACTCATATCCTTATTATTAGGAAGGTTCCAGAGACACCCATATTTTAGTTCTGAGGAAAGTACCACAATCACACTGCTGGGAGAGCTGTGCCTCCTGAGTGACACAGCTGCCCCTAGCCCACATCTTCTCTCATGTGCTATCTTGCTGAGTCTCTAAAGCTCACTGCTCCAGGAGGGCTCCACACTGGAACCAGTCACCAGCCCCACAGGAGATGCTCTCAAACGTACAGTGTCTAAGTGTTCCAGGTATATCGACCAGCAAAGAAACCTACTGAAATGCGTCTCTTTCTCTGTTTTCTCTCTTTCTCTCTCTCTCCCTCCTTCTCTCATATTCATTCTTCTGTGCTTATCTGCCTGGAAGATAATTCCATGGATTTCTTTTCAAAGGTAAAGATAAAAAGACTTCAAAAGATCATATGATGGAGCTGTGACAAAATAAAAGAAATTTCATCCCTGTGGATTAACTGTGAGATGGTTATAAATAACTAAAGTGAGAAATCTGGGATAGAAAGAGTTACTCAGCTGCTATTCTCACAGCCAAGAGAGGAAGCCAGGCCCCTCACAAAAGGGGGGAAGGCAGGTAGCACTGAGGAAAGTAAGGAGTTGAATAAACCTTATCAGACTGGAAAATGGGACCTGGGACAGGAAACTCTCCTCTAAACCTTCCTCTGGCCATGAAGGTTCACTCTCAGACCCTCCCACAGTGATGTTTCCACACCTCATGTGAAACAACACAAGGGACTCTGGGGAGCAGGGCAGGGAGAGGAGCAGGCAGTCTGGACTCCAAGGATCTCAGTCCAAAGTCTGCTAAGGTGTTTTCCTCCCAGATTGGGATTTGGTGAACGTGTGCTTCAGTTTCCTTATTAGTAAACCATAACAATTAAAGCTAACAGCCACTGGGCCTTCTCTATATGACAGACACTGCAAAGTTCTTTGCACACATTCACTTTCTTACTCCTCATGACAACCCCATGAACTGGATGCTAGTATAGATCCCATTATACAGGTGAACAAACTAAGGCTTGGAGAGACTAAGTAACCAGCCAGAGGTCCTAAGCCCAAGACTGCTTATTTTTCTACACTGCTTGCCTGGAAGCTTGCTTAGCGGCCCATGCATCTCATCACTCCCTTGGAATGTAGACATGGCTCTGGGCCTTCTCCCCCTCCATGGCTCCCCCTGGGCAGGCTGGGGGCAGAAAGAAGCTAAGCAAGTTTTCTTGGGCACTAGGTTGGTCAAGTGAAGCCAACCAGTGACAACAGTCCATGCACAAGGACAACATCTTTTGGTTTGTAAGTTATCTTACATGTGCTCTCTTTTGGGTTCACAGCGGACTTAATATGTAAACAGAGCAAGATTCCCGTGTCTACAAAATGAGATAAAATGTCCTGCCTCGCAGGGTCAGTTTGAAAATTAAGATTAGGAGAACCCCTGGAACAATATAAGGCACAGAAATTACTCTTTTGAGAAAGGTGAGTTCCCTTCCCCACTCTCCCAAGTGACAGTACTAACGAGCAGCTGGGGCTGTAGTCTTACTAGTGGAGTCCTCCCTACCCCCCTTCCAACACTGCCCCCAGCCTTCCTCTCCAAAAGCAAGCATGTCTTGGCATCCTGAGCCTCTTCTCTGGGCTCCCTTCTCCCCCTCCCTCCCCACCTCAAATGCCCCATAACTACAAGTCCTAAATGAGCTTTCAACAGAAACTGTGTTTCCAGACAAGAATCTCAAAGAAGACCCCAGGTTTGGAATGGGTAAGGGATGCTTTGGGGTGACCGGATTCATAGCTTTTAGAGAGGGAAGGGCTCAGGGCACTGAGGGAGACAAAGGTACACGGCTCTGAGACAGGCAGGTGAGGGCATGTGCACAATCGCATTGTGTGTATACACACACAGCACACACACCAGCTAGGGGCCTGGGCAGAGCATGTCTGACAGTAGCGGTCTCTGCAAATGAGTCCTTGCTCATGCTCAGAAAGAGCTGTTTTACAGGAAACACTCATTCTTTTTCAGGGGATGTTTAAAACATATATAATCATAGATGTGTAATATATATAAACATAAATGCTTTGGTTGAAATGTGGTCCAGTGGGCTGAGGACCAGCCCCCTTGGCTAGCCCTGTAGCCTCCTCAGCTGCCCCTGAGGCACCTCCACAGTTCCTTAGGGTCCTTGAAATGTACTTTGGAGAACAGCTTTAAACCAGAGAAGGAAGAAGTGCAGGGTTTAGGGTTGGGAGTCAAGAGACTATGGTTGACCCTTGGCTCACATGATGCCACCAGTTGCCAATATGGCTCTGAAGAGGCAGGATGGCTAGGTCTCTAGTGACTTGGCAGAGTCCCTGCACCAGTGCTAGGCTGTCACATCCACATTTCTTGCTTTGTGAAAGACTAACAACCCCCTGCTTTATTTGGGCCACTGCTGGTTGGATTTCCTGTTCCATGCAGGTCAACTCAGGCTCTAACTGATCCATCATGCCATCCATTCCTTTCCTAGCCTCCTGCCTCCCAGGATGATCACCCAATCTGATTTGCACTCTTTCCCTTGGTCCAGTTCCTAACTTGACATTTATTCTCTCCCTCGCACATCATTCAGGATGAACATCCCTGCCTGATTCATCACAGTTAAGTATCCTCAGGTCTCAGCTCCATGCCTGGTACACATGAGGCACTCGGTGAATATTTCTGAACCAGACAAAGGAATGATCTTACCAGCCCTGCTTTGTTCTCACTATCCTGTGGCTGCCCAACCCACAACTCAAACTGACCCCTCGGCCTTCTCCAGTCTCATATTTCTTATTGTCTATGGAAGATCTCTATTTGGTTGACCTTCCAACCCCTGCCACAAAACTTGTCTAAAACAGAGCTTGTTAACTTTTCTTCCAAACCAGGGCCCCTTCCCACCTTCCTGATTATTGCTAGCAGTGCAATTAGCCTTAGGACCGCATGATCATTGCTCTTCATTTTTCTTCTTTCTTGGCATCTACTCCTTCTTTGGACTCAGCCTGTTTTTTCTCAGCATGGGCTCCCAGACTCCAGTTCTCTGATCTCACAGCCCACTCTTGATCCAGGCACATTACTCTGTGCTGGGAGCAATGGAAGGTACCCCTGGTACCTTCCAGGCACAGCCATTGGCTGTTCCTTGATACAGATATGTGGCAAGTGAGTGTTGGATGTGTGCATGATGAGGGGATGAGGACATGAGTGGATGGCCCTACACTGGCTTCCTCTTGAGAATAAGCGTCATTGTATTCTGTCTTCCCAATGCTAACACAGTAATTCTGAAGACTTGCTGGAGGCTCTTCTGAATTCTTCCTTTGTTTTATCCTCAAAACCAATCTGGAAACTGTTCCCCTCTTCTCACCCTCATCATACACTCTCTGTCCCTTTCTCCTGATTCTAGACCACTACCTTCACTGATGGCATCCGCATGACAGCTGGGGGAAGGGGCTGTGAAGAGGCATTACTGGGGACCTCACACTCGCCTGTGGGAACAGATAGTCCTGACCCATCCACTCACCGAAGGGAGCTTCCTCTGCTTCTGTGTTTTCTAGCCTTTCTTCACCACTGTCTAGGGAACATTTCAAAACTTTTTGCCCTCTTCAATATTTGCCCTGTGATGCTATCTTCCAAACAAACAGATAAATAACAAGAAAAAGAAAGAAAAAAATAATTTCTTCATATAAGCAAGGCCAGCTCCTCACCATCCACCCCCCCGCCCCGCCATTGTAGACTCTAACCCCAAAGTGTTGGAGTGTTCCTCACCCAAAGAATGAGGTAGAGGATCTTGCCACATTAGCATATTATATGCCTGGGATGGTCTCTGGGTTCCTGCCACCCTTGTTGCTCAAAGTCTAACCATGTTAACTGGTTTATGCAGGGCTATGAAGCTTCCTGAGAAAGTAGTCTGGGATTTGGACACACACAAGTATGGCTGGTGATGTTGATGGGGTCTTCATGACCACCATTCTGAGTCAGTCTGGACACAAGACCTGGGAAGCAGATGGAAATGGTTCTGCACAGAACAAGGCCAACACTGGGCTCACTCAGCCCAGCATCTCAGTGGCCCAGACCCCATTCTGCAAAGAATACAGTTTAAAAAGCTCTAACAGCTCTGTAAAGGAGTCACAGAGGAAAAGGAGGCTTTTCCATTGGCGAATGGCCAGTGCAAGCAATGATGGCCACCTTTCAAGAGGTAGCGTGAGCAGAGTGCCAAAGCAGGCATGGCCAAGAGGCAAGCAGCATCAGCAGATGAGAAGGGCAAAGAGATTCATGAGTGCATTGTGACACCCAGGCAGTGCCTGAGATGAATGGGAGGAACCCTGAAGGGGAAGGAGGGGTCGGAGGAGGGGGATGATGGCCTCAAGTTCCGAGCAGTGAGGTCTCCAGTACCAGGAACCAGGCACACAAACCACTGTGACCTCTTTGTGCCCACAGGAGGTGAGGTGAAGGAGCATCCAGATTACATAAGGGATCCTCCAGGTCAAGGTACATCAAGCAAGTCCAAAGAATGAACTAGGGAGAAAAGAAAAACAAGATGACTGGCTTCCAAAGCATTGAGCACATTCGAGAAGGCTGAGTACAGACAGTGCTCATTCAGAGGTTCAGTTTGGTCAGGGTTGGGTGCAAAAGGGGGCACGTGGCAGGAAGCCAGTCACTGATGTCCACTCAGCCCACCCTGAGCCAGCACTGTCCTCAGAGTGGTAGGGAGTTAGGTCCAAACCAGGGGAAACCTCAGATATGAGATACTCTGTTTCCTCCTTTTCTTGGATAGAGCAACTGGCCTTTTCACGAAAGCAAATAATTAAAAGTACCATTTGGATGGCATGTCACACAAGACCCTCCACACTAGTCTGCATAATTCCTACGACATTCTCATGGAACATGGCCATCCTCACTTTAAAAGCAAAGAAATAAAGGTTCTGCCACATTAAGTCATACCCAAGCTATCTCAGCTGCCCTGCGCTCCTTGCTCTGCTAAAGGGACAGAAAGGTGGGGGGAGCTCAGTGACATCTCGACCAAACTCTGCCAACCAGCCATTCAATACTATAATGCATATGAAAACACGTAATATTAATATCACCAAGTACAAATTGGGCAGGTATTTAGGAACTGGGAAATCTCATAAAATAATGGAAGAATGTGAGATCAGGAAAATTCAGGAAGTATATGGCCCAGTGTTTAGCATGCTTCAGACTAAGTTAAAAATGTGTATGTGTCAACCCAGCCCACAAACTACTAAATAGGAATTTCTAGGAACTTCCCTATATCCAATAAGCTGCCCTCGTGATTCTACTGTATGTGAAAGTCTCAGAACTAATGATCTAAGTTATTTTTTATCTTCACTTACAATTATCAGGACAAATAATTAACTAGTTTGTAAAAACCCACATTTATTGATTGCCATATGTTTTTCTCTGATAATAGTGAAACTTCATGAGCACGTACTCTCTGCCATATATGCATATTCTGATTTAATTTCCATAAGAACTCTGCAGGGTTCTTGTACTTTATACAAGTAGGACCTAAGGTTCAGAGAGATCGAGCGATCTGGTTGAAGCAGCCTTGTTAATATGTGGCAAAACTGGGCTCTGACCCAGATGCGCCGAGTTCTTCCCATTGTACCCACACAAATGCAGGCATGTCTCATTTTAGTGGCGAATAAAGTTTTTTAAAATGTGTATTTATTTATTTTGAGAGAGAACGAGAAAGAGGAAGGGGAAGAGAAAGATGGAGACTGAGAATCCGAAGCAGGCTCCATGTTGACAGCGCAGAGCTAGACACAGAGCTCTGATCCACAAAGCGTGAGATCGTGACCTGAGCCGAAATCAAGAGTCAGACACTCAGCCGACTGAGCCATCCAGGTGCCCCGCAAATAAAAAGTTTTTGAGTAGAAACTCATGAGCAAAGGTGAGGAGCCTGCGTGGTCTCTGTGAGTGCTAGAAGAAACAGGGAGCTTGTTCATGAAAGAATTATGGGAGATTAGAGAGGGAGTTTGAGGTGCAGAAGATAAGAGAAGATGGAGAAAGGGAGGCTGTCTGGAGGA
Source organism: Helogale parvula (assembly GCA_004023845.1). Taxonomy (NCBI): domain Eukaryota; kingdom Metazoa; phylum Chordata; class Mammalia; order Carnivora; family Herpestidae; genus Helogale; species Helogale parvula. The sequence continues at coordinate 132,838 of PJEM01001860.1, forward strand.
ACGTAAGTGACCTGAATCTGTAATCTGCAGAAAGTGAGGGAGTGAGGTGCCAGGGTTGAAGGTGCTGTGAATGGGAAGTTAGGTAGTAGGGAGAGGAAGGAAGCTTCCAGATGGAGGGCAGGGGTTCAAGGATAAGGTTGCTGTAAATGGGGGCGGGAGTTCCATGAGTGCAAGAGAGGCAGAGAGACAGAGACCAAGACAGAGAGAGACAGAAAGGCAGAGACAGAGGGGGTAGAGGCAAGGAGTGAGCCCATTATTTCTGAGTCAAACTCAATCAAACATATAACTAATAAGTTTTAGAGATACACTCTGGTCCCATGTTCTCAGAATTTTGGTCTCAGGAACTTTCTACATTCTAAAAAATTTCTGAGCATCCCAGGAGCATTTACTTATGTGGATTATAGGTATCAATATTTATTGTATTATAAATCAAAAGTGAGATGTTTTAGAAACATGTATTTATTAATTCATTTTAAAGTAACAATAAAATCACTCATGTTAATATAGATCATGTATTTTTATGGAAAGCAGCTCTATTTTCTAAAATTGTGAGCTGAGTGTCATTATCATATATGCTTGCACGTCTCCTTAATGTCTGGCTTAATAGGAGACAGCTGGATTCTGTACCTGCTTTTGCATTCAAAGTGTTGTGATGTGTTGCTTTCGTTGAGGTTTATGTGACAAACTTTGGCCTTAATTGGATATGTAGCTGAAAAAGGGAGGCGTATATTAATCACCTTTGCAGATCATTGTGGGTATTTTTCTTCAACGCTACCTCACAGTTCAACAAATAGTAGTTTCTTAAGGGTTAGTTTCTCTGTGGAATGGAAATTAATATCAGTGAGGTTTGTGTACCCTCTTAGTTTAAATGCATTGATCTACCTTGCACCTTGAGTGGATGCTTTGCCCATGCATGAGTTGGTAACATCATGCACTGGTTATTTGGAAAATGTTGGCTCACATTTGAGGTACGTGGAGCTTCCAAAAGTACAATGGAAAACCCCACTGTATACTTGTGAGCAAATGAGAGATTAAAGGCGAATGACCTCACAGACCCCCCTGAAAGAGCCTCAGGGGGTGCAGGGGTTGGGGACCATGCTTTGAGAATCCCAGCTGTGCTGTAATGAAAAGCGTCCCCAACTGGGAAGTCAGATAAGCCAGGCACTAGGTCGGACTCTACAGTTCAGTAGCTTGGGTCTATCACTGAACTTCTGTGAGCCTCTTCAGCCAAGCTGGATGACTCAATATTTCTTAAAAATTCCCCCAAGAATCCCTCCCACCAAGCTACTCTTCTCCTCCCAGGTCTCCATTTGCCACCTGTCAACTGTTTCCCTTCTTGGATGCCAGCCCTCCTGTGATAGATTTGTGATTGCCGCTCAGACATACGCCTCACCCCTCCTTGTGCTCTCACTACTTCTGTTTGAACCTCTCCTCAGGATCTTATGTCACTCCACCCTGAGTAAGGACGACCAGAGTGCTCGTCTCCCACCTCTGACCACTTGCACCCTCCCCCACCCCTCCCAACGCATAGTGAGTCCCTGGAGGGCAGAGACCCCTGGGCTAGTTCATGTTTGTGTCTCCCTCAGCTGCCGCCCCATGCCTGACACGGAGTAGACGCCCTGTGGAGGTGAAATTAATTGGTTAGCATATTTCAGGAAGATCTATCTGTAAGGCTGAATGGATATTTATGGGAGAAGAGTCTGGGAAGAGGTGACTGGGAGGTGAAGGAAGAGGAATGATGGAAATAATGAGAATACTGATAGAAGAGATGCGGAGCAGAGGTCAGAGTATGTACCTATAGGTCACGGAAGAAGAGAAAAGGATGGGGTATGATCAGGGTTTGGTAAGAAGATAAGAAGGGCATTTTAGGATGGATTGGGGGGAGGGGCTATAGATGTAGAAAATGGCATTCCATTGAATTAAGAAACTAAAGAAAGGCTACTTGAGATGAAAACCCAGAGACACTGGTTGGCAGAGGGGGCCGATTCCTGGGCAGCACAGGGCTGGCTGCTTGTGCGAGTGAGTGAGAGGCATGAGAGGGGGTGATGGGAAGCCAGTCCATGCCAAGGGTGATGCTCCCAGCCACCCAGCCACCCCCACCAGCTCCCACACACTGGGGGAGGTCGGAGGCAGAAGTGGAAAAGAGCAAGACGCTCAAAACTCTATTTTTTTCTCTTCAAATATTTGCAGAAAGGGAGTGTGGCACGGGCATGGGGAATGCGGTGCTTATTGCTCACACTACATTAAAATTCAGATTGGCTTGTGCAATATCCCCAGCATAACCGCTCTGTGCTGATATTTTTATAACTCTTAATATCAAACAAATTGCCTCTTCACTGAGACAGTTTAATGTGACGGGGGCCGTGCTCGCCAGCTTCCTCACGCCGGTCCCATAAAGATCACCGTTCTGTTACTGGGGACAGAGGAGCCATGAATTTCTTATCAAAAATATGGCTGGATTATGCAGAGTAAATCTTGGACCGTATTAAAGGGATCATGGTGTTTTAATTTCTTTTCTCTCCCCCACTACGCCCCCCACTGAATCTTTTCTTACTAATAAAATGAAAATGGGAAGGGGGGGCTCGGGATTGAATCAGCTATGAATCATCTTTTTTGGCCAAGGTCCCTGTTTTTGTCATATTCATGCCTCTTCCCCAGTCATCAGTGATGCCTTCCACCCACCTCACCCTCAATCTGTTACCTCTCCATGATCTGAGGGGAAAAAGAGATTTGGATGGACTTTCCTAGAAAATTCCCAGCATAGTGTCAACTTCAGGATCCAGCGAGCCCTCCTGTTTGGGCAGGGTTTGCCTCAGTGACAGCTAGGCAGTTGAGAACTATGATACATGATACTCTGCTTCCCAAGCTTGTTCCATCAAAGACCCTCTTTCTACCCATCTGGTCATGAACTCTTATGTGATTAGAAAAAAACAGACTATTGGGGCGCCAGGATGGCTCAGGTGGCTAAGCGCCTGACTCTTGGTTTTGGCTCAGGTCATGATCAGGTCATGTGCTTTATGGGTTCAAGCCCCACATTGGGCTCTGTGCTGGCAGTGCAGAGCCTTCTTTGGATTCTCTCTCTCTCCTCTCTCTTTGCCCCTCTCTCACTTGTGCTGTCTCTGCCTCTCTCAAAATAAATAAACTTTTTTTAAAAATTTAAAGAATAATTAGAAAAAAAAGAGTATTTATGAAACAATTGGCTTTCCTTTCACTTATGAAGACCTAGAGAAATGTCCCTGAGACCAATCCATTTGAGATCGTAAATATGAGTTGGTATAAATTAACTCAAAGCAAAAAAACACTTGACGTTTTATTAGCCTGAGACACTCTATAGTAGGCAATCTGAATATTTTCCAAATGTTGGAAATAGTTCACCGACTCCTCTCTCCTTCCGTTACTGCCTCAGAGAGCCACTCCGAACATGAAGTTTATAGCAAGTGATGTAAGGTGTCCTCAAAGGCCCCAAGACCTAGATTGATTGGAAGGGTCGCATACAGAGAGATCACAGTCCCACACATGAACATTTCATTTGTTTACAGTAACAGGGCTGATGGTGACATGAATCCAGAGAGCAAGTCATCAAATTGCTTTGCCTCATCTCACAGCCTTCCTGAGACCCACACACTCCAGACTGTCAGACAGACACACAGAGGGGCAAAGCCTTGTTTTTCGAGGGAGGTAAACTTCCACCTCAAAAATGTCCTGTCACTTGGATTACCTGTGTGGGGTCCCTAAATATTGAGTCTTTTCCTCCAATACCTTTATACCTCAGATCCCTTTTTCTCTCTCGACTCAAATGCTAGTAGACATTTTTCATACTAGACTCCTAGGACAGCCCCACCATTTTCAAGTGTTACATTTTAATACACCTTGACGTTAGTAGAATCATATAGCATACTAAATATCCATCAGAGGTAACTTGGCCTGTTACTATAGTTTCTATCATTTGGCTCACACGTTATTTGAAAAAGTCTTACAAACATTGAAGCTGAAGCTGACTCATCTTTTTCTTCAAATACCATATCTTTTGGGGTCCTTATAACAGCTGAGGCTTTATCTACCTCTCTTGCTTCTGGAATATTCTCAGATCTCCTTGGTTTGCAGAGTCAGATGGTCTTGAAAATCTATACAGTTTGTAGAAGGGCTGATGCAGGCTGGGCTCCCAGACCAGGCCCCTCGCAGTTGTCAACTTTTAAAATTTGTCACATCTTATTTTTAATAAGCTAGGAAGGAGCAGAAATTACTGCTTTTATCATTATCTATGTTTTTTTTTTAATGGTATGATTGGGATAATATAAAGCTCACACATCTTTATAATAGCAAAAATTTAGAAATAATCAAAATAAACAAAAATAAGTGACTTGTAAAAAAATCATACACAGAACATACAGTCAATAAAACACAGTCTCTGTTTAAAATTATATCATAGGGGCGCCTGGGTGGCTCAGTGGGTTAAGTGTCCGGCTTTGGCTCAGGTCATGATCTCGTAGTTTGTGGGTTCGAGCCCTGCCTTGGGCTCTGTGCTGACAGCTAGCTCAGAGCCTGGAGGTTGCTTCAGATTCTGTATCTCCCTCTCAGTCTGACCCTCCCCTGCTCGCACTGTCTCTCTCTGTCTCTCAACAACAAATAAAAAACATTAAAAAAATAAAAATAAAATAAAATTATATCATAGAACAATACTTGATATCATAAAAAATATACACAATATTATGTGAGTGGGTAAAACAGGTCAGACGAACATGTACCCTGCTTATATATAAATATAAATACAAATATATATATAGTTAGGATAAATACCGAACTATACAGTAACAGATGGTTTTTATTTTTCTTGTTTGAAAAGAGAGGTAAAAAAAAAAATAGACTGAAAAACCGGTTCCAACACACATCCCATTGGAGTTCTAAATGGAGCCTTGAGCTTGCAAGACCTTTCTGTGTTCACACCATCATCACACCCTGCACAAACAACACTCCCTGTACAACACAGGGTGAGCCAGCCCTGACACGTGGCAGGAAAAGCAGCTGAGGCACCACCTGCCCTCAGCCCGCTACCCAGACTACCTGAGGGGTCAAACCCCTGCCAAGAGCTTCCACTCCCTACTGTCCCCTCCTGAGCGGTGCCTGTGACCCGTCCCAAGACCTGGGGATACGGTCAAGCAGCCTGGGCTTCCGAGGGGGCCTGGGGCTGCGTCCCCCACGTGCACGCCCTGCAGCCGGTCCCACTGCCCTGGGCCACCCACGTACTCACGCTCTTCCGTCCCCTCCCCTTCCCGGCCACCTCCAGAGAGACCTGCTGCTCCACCCCCACTCTGTTGCGTGTGTCTCGCTAGAAAGGTCCCTGCCCTCGGCCATGGGGAGTCCTGGGGCAGAAAGACAGGCGCCCCGGGGCTGGTCGTTCCTCTCCCCAGGGACGGAGTTCCTTGCAGTCGGCGGCGGCAGATGAGGGAGACCCCAGTGGGGCGCACGTGGATGAATTTCTGGGAGGAAACCATGTACCATCCGCTGTCGCTCGCTGCCATCCAGTGTGTTCTCCCCCCAGTGAGTCTCTTAATTTTGCTCATTTATCTTAAAGAGCTCCGTAAGCGCCGTGGGCTCCGGTGAGGGGGGGGGGCGCACAGGGGCTCCGACACCCGACCCCCACGCCCGCCTCCCAGAGGAGCCATCCAGCGCGGACCAAATCTCATTTTCCTACAAATAGTTTGTCAGAAGCAGCAGGGCAAGTAATAAATCACCGAGAGCGAGAGCGGAGCGGGAAGGGGGAGAGGCTGGGAGCGGGCAGGGCGGGGCGCGCGGGGAGGCTGCCGGCGCAGATGGAGGCACCGGCGGGGAGGGGGAGGCCGGGGAGGGCGCCTGGGAAGGAAACCAGCCTTAAAGGAGGGAAGGAGATCGCCGAGACAAAGAAGAAAGGGAGGATGAGAAAGGGAGGAGTAAGGAAAGGGAAAGCAGGGAGGGGCTAGGGAAGGGGAGAGAGGGAGGAATATGAAAGAGATAGCAAGGGATGAATGGGATGCCGAAAGACCTGAAGAGAAATGAGAGAAAATGAATCCAAAGGTGCTAACTGAAGAGGAGACAGAGATGTCTGGTCAAGAGGCAGGGCAGAGAGCGGAGAGTGGGCAGAGAGCACCATGCCCCCCTCCATCGCCAGTCTCTGTCCCCTGAAATAACGGGGACCCTGTGGTCTGACACTTTGTCCTCCTTTTCCCCACCTCTGTCCCTGCTGCCTACTCCAGGTTAGCAGATGCGGGATGGAGGTCAAGTGGGATCATCTTAGTCTCCAGTCCCTGTGTTTCACGTGTGTGTTGTAGAGACAGAGAGGGGGAACTGCTAGGATGAAGCTGTGTGGCCTTAAGGAAGCCACTTCACTCCTCTGTGCCTTGGTTTCCTAATCTAGAAAATGGGAATGATGATCCCTGTTTCCAGGCCTGAAAAGATTGAAAAAGGTAATTGATATGGAAAGGCATCTAGCACATGGTTAGGGCAGTTGATCAGGAGAAGGAGCCTCCCTGTCATGTCTGTGGTCAGCAAACTTGGCCTGGGGGCCCAGGGCAAGGGCCTTCAGAATCTGTGGGCTGCCTGGCCACCCCCGCAGCCTCTGATCGCCAGCCAGGCGCTGGGATCCTTCAGCTGTCAACACTCGCACACGCCAGTGCTTTCTGCTACCCCAGGAAGTTTTGAAAACTAGTGAGATCATTGTCATCAAGCTCTCTGGGCTTGTGGTGCAAGGCCAGCCTGATAAGGGGGCTAGCGGGTGCTACCCTCCACTTCATCCCCACCCCCAGCTCCACTTTCCGGACCTCTGGCTCCTGCATGGCTCCGGAACTATGGGCTCAGAACAAGACTGAGTTTCTGCTTTCCTTCCCACTCTCTCCTCCTCCTCCCTGGATGGAGCCCTCACTCTAAGGAAGAAATCAGTCCCTTATAGTCTGGAGGAAGGAAGTAGTGCCTGTGGGGGCCCGCGTTGTGTGTGGCACACCGTAAATTGCTCTTGTCTATGTGAGTCACAGAATTATCACACCTAGCGCAGCACTTGCACATTGTAGACTCATAAAATGGATGAAATTCATTTAATGTCATAAATAGGGATTCACTCATTCGTGCTTCACAACTGTAAAGAAGCTGGTGTTATTCTGTTTTATAGAAAGGGCAGCCAAGACACAAAATCACCAAGCCCGGAAGTGGCAAGACAGGAATAAAACCCAGAGCAATCCCAAACCCAAAGTTCTAGTTCCTCCCACTGCAGCCCAGGGCTGGGCATCCTATCAACATTACTCTGCAATGGTCTGTGTTGGCCTGGGGCCTCCTGAAGCCCAAGGCATGGGACGGGTTGGTCACGGAAGACTGGCAGTGCCTGCCCTGCCTTCTTCTTACCCTCTGGATTTGGGGTGGCTCTTCCATTTCTGGGCTTTATGCCACTGGCATTGCCTGGTGGCTCTGGGTGTCAGGCTGTGCCACTCCCGGGCAGATCTCCCGCACCCAGGCTTCTGCCCTACACTGGAGCTTTGAGGATGTGGTCACGTGTCTCAGAACCTGTCTCCTCTCCGCTCTCAGGTCCCTCCACTTGCTCTGTCCCTTTGCCCTCTGACCCTCTAGCAAGGTGAGCATCTTGTAGGAACACCATGTCTGACCCTGATGAGGAGCAGAGCCCAGGGAGAGAGAACCAGGTTTTGCTATCCTGCCATTATACCAGCTATGTGACCCTGGGCAATTTATTTTCACCTCTCCAGGCCTCAGGTTTTTCAACTGGAAAATGGGGATTGAAAAAAATCTATGCCTAACTCCCAGGGCTGTCGTGAGAATCAATTAAGGCAGAAGCCAGAAAAGCACTTTAAAAGTTCTTCACTTCCTCTTATTCTCCACCTTTTCCTTTAAAAAAAAAAAAGTGCTTATTTATTTTTGAAATAGATGAGGTGGAGGGAGGCACAGAGTCAGGGGTGGGGAGAGGGGGAGGACAGAGGAACTAAAGTGGGCTCTGTGCTGATAGCAGAGAGCCTGATGTGGGGCTTGAACTCATGAACCATGAATCACGACTTGGGCTGAAGTTGGACTTTTAACAGACTGAGTCACTCAGGGGCTCCTCCACCTTTTTCTGATGGCATATCTCCAGCTCTCCTTCCTCATGTCCATGTCCTGCTGGCCTGATGTGCACATGATCATAGATCCAGGGATCATTGATCCAGGGTCTGACACACACACACCCCGAAGACTGCAGATGCTTCCCAGCCTTCGAAGAACCACAGCATGACACCACTTAAAAACCCAGAGAAGGCTTTGTGGGTGAATCATGTTAAGGGAGGCAAAATAAAACAGAGCTAAGAGTTCTGATAAGTTTAAAACACAAGTTTTCAAATTCTAGCTTTGCTGTGTATTAATGCTATTAACCTTAAATGATCACTCTGCCTCTTTAAGTCTTGGCTTCCCCATCTATAAAATGACACAGTATTAATAATAATGCCCATCTTATAAGGTAGATAGTGTATATGTAGCAGTAGGCACATATTAAGCTCCCAGTAAATTGCTACTATCATTATTTCCCCCTTCTTTTTGTCTTGGACTCCTTAGCGAGAAATCAGTTGCCAAACTTAGCAGCCGCTCACCTGTTTCTCATTTGTCCCAGGGCCAGGACCTTAGTCACCCCCTTACCCTCTCCTCCTTCAGCTGTGGCCACAGGCTGTCCTCTCAGCCTCCAAACTGCCCTCTCAGCTCTGGTCTGACCTCATGACCAAGGTGAAAAGCCACCTTGGGTTTCCAGGGTGCCAGACAAGAGGAGGAGATGAACACAGGAGCCCTTTAAAATCATGGGATGATGGGACACCTGGGTGGTTCAGTCAGTTAAGTGTCTGACTCTTGATTTCAGCTGAGGTCATGATCTCACAGTCATGGGATCAAGCCCCACATCAGGCTCTGCGCTGAGTATGGAGCCCGCTTTGGATTCTCTCTCTCCCTTTCTCTCCGCCTCTCTCTCAAAAGAAATAACATTTTAAAAAATAATAAAAATAAAATAAGATCAGGGGATGATGAGCAAGGTGAGAGAGGGGAGGTGACCTGCCCAAGGTCAGAGGGACACAACAGTCGGAGTTGCTTCTAGTCTCCTGGACTCCTGGGGCTGATCCTTTGAATTGTTACCACCCAAAGCCTTGATGGGGCATTGAACCCCTCACAGCCGAGGACTGACTTCCCACTGGCATCACCCTCCATTTCAAAGCCCTCAGCAAGGTGCCCTCGAGGCCCTGCTCGGTCCCAGCCCACCTTCTCAGCCCCTGTCACTCACCCCAGCTCGTAGCTTCCCCTGCTGTCTCCCGCCCAATTCATTCATGGCTCGGTCGTGCCTGTGTAGGCTTCATGCTCACAGCATAGGACTCAGAAGCATCTGTCACAGGCCCTCTGCCTCAAGTGGCCCAGTGTAGTGGCGACCCTGACCCCAGTCAGCCTCCCACCCCAGCCTTCCTGCCCAAGCTAAAGCCCACCCTCCTCCACGAAGTTCCAAAATTGGTGAACTGATGGAAGGCTGCTTCCGAAATCCTCCTCCCAAGTGGCACCATTCCTCTCTGGAAGCTCTATATGCATGAGGTATTTTTATCCCCTTTTTAAAATTGGACTTTTCTGGGGCACCTGGGTGGCTCAGTCGGTTAAGCGTCCAGCTTTGGCTCAGATCATGATCTCACGGTTTGTGGGTTTGAGCCCCACATCGGGCTCTGTGCTGACAGCTCAGAGCCTGGAGCCTGTCTTCAGATCCTGAGTTTCCCTCTCTCTCTCTGACCCTCCCCTGCTCATGCTGTCTCTCTCTCTCTCAAAAATAAATAAGAACATTAAAAAAATTTTTTTAAATAAAATAAAAAATAAAATTGGACTTTTATCTCTGTTGGTACAATATATACAGCTAACATTTTTAAATCAGTTTTTTAAAGTATATGATTTTGTCTGTTTCCTGAATATAGAGGTCCACACTGCTCTCTGACTGCATTTGAAACCCCTAGAAGCAAAGACTCCAGTTCCCTGTGACTCTCGGGGCATCAAGGCCCAGAACTCCACCAGAGGGAGGGGGGCAGCCAGGCCGGCCTCGTTGAGGAGAGGAAAGGCACCCACAAAGCTGACTCTGGAGCTTCATAGGGACCATGAGAGAGAGTAGATAAAGCACTGTGGACATCACAGAAGGAAAGGAGCATTTCTGGATGCGAAGAACCCAGGAAGAAGCCCTCTTAGATTCTGCTCACCTTCAGTGCACCCACTCTGAGGATCAGCTTAAACACCACGCCACGCCACGCCCCACCACGTCCTGCCACAAAACCGCTGTGATCCCCAGCTGTGTTTAAACTCCTTCTTCTAGGGAGACACCCCACTGTGCGGGGACACACCCCCCCTTGTGACACTTCGTGGATTCTGTGTGGGAGTTTTGGCCCCTTATATCTGTGCACAGCTTTGTTTCCCATCTGCATTTCAGCTGTGTAAGTTCTTCCCGAAGAGAGGCCGGGGTCTGCCAACGTTTGTATTCCTCCCTCCACAGCATCCCCCCTGAATGCCTGGTACTGGGTAGGTGCTTAATAGATGCTTGTTGAAGAAAAGGAAGGAGGAGGGAAGACGAGATCAGAAGAAAGAAGAAAGAAGGGAGAGGGAGGTGAGGTGAGAGAGAAAGGGAAGGAGTGGGGAAGGGACGAGTACAGAAATGCTCTTCCGGTGGAAAGAATACTCCATAAACAATGCACAGAGACTCTCTTGCTCCTCTACACGTGCCTCCTGCCCTTCCCAAGTGCCAGCAGAGAGGCCTGGGGAGTACATTTAATTTCCTATTGTCGCCGTGGGGATAGGGCCCCTGTCTCCACAGCACCCTGAGTGGAAGCCAACACTTTATGAATCGCACTGAGTGTGTGTTTCTGATGAGAAGTAACAGCTGCAAACTCATTTGGATGATTAACACTGCTCAGATCCACAACCTTGAGCTGGATCCAGTAAGATATGAGAGATCCATCAGCACCTCCACTCCCTTTAGGAACAGGAGGTCGCTGAGCAGAGGAGGAGTGCCCATCCTCTGACGGAGATGCAAATGGAGCTTCCAAGTGAGAACACAGCTTCCAGATGGCTGGAATATCGGGGCTTTGAGCCTAGAGCAGGGGGAGTTAAAATGGAGTCCACTGAAGGGCGAACCAAACAGAAATGTATTCCCCTATCTCTCTTCCTTTTTTCTGAGAAGTGGGGGGCCTCAGATTCTTATATCGGTCTTCCTGGCAGAGTAGGAATTGGCCACAGAATGCAGAGGTTAGCCAGGCCCAGGAAAGACCTGCAGGCTGAGCCAGAAGCCTTGGATTCTAGTGCCAGCGCTGCCTCAAGCTGGCAACATGGCCTTGGACCATTTGTTCTTCCAACCTTCCCTTCCCATCTGAAACATTTTCCCTGTCAAGGTGGCCCTGTGTTCCATTTTCAGACTTCATAGACTTTCTTCTTGAGCCAAGAAGCTTTAACGGAACTTGAAAAGATTTTTTTCTTTTTTCAGAAAAATTGTGGGCTGCAGCTCTCATTTCAATTCAAGACTGATTCCTCTTCTCCCACTCCATATGTTTATGGTCTTTCCTCAAAAGTTGCCAACCACAAGAGAGTCTATTCTGCTCTAAAACGCACTCTGCCCTCTGTGTCAGGAGTCTATTCTTTGTCACACACTTTGAAGATGCTTTTGCCCATTCATTCATTCAGCAAATCTTTTACTGAGCACATACTATAAGCAAAGAAACAAAGATGAGGTTCACAGCTCTGTTTTTAAGAAACTCCTTTATGGAAGAAAGAATGTACGCAAACAAGTAAATTATTGTATTACAAGACCATGTGTTCCATACAAAATAATGCCCTAGAATGTCAGAGTCTGCCAAAATCTGAGAGGTCATGTAGTTGTTAAAATATCCAGTTCTTCATGTATTGGCCTTACAAATTCGATCCCAGCACCAAATGCGCCTAGCATTTGGAAAGCCTAAATCTCAGGGTTATAAGAAACAGATCAGAGCCACTTTATCAAAGCATCTAGAAGAAATGCCTGCCCTTCCTGATGCCTCCATATCTCTATCCTACTGGCCTTTTTAATCCAGAGTTTAACCTCTCCAGGTCTCTGTTAAATGAGAGGGCTGGACTACACGACTTCTGAGACCCTTCCGGCTCTAACATTTTATGATCTATGATTAAGACTCAGATGACATTGCTCAACCCGCTGTCCAGAGGGTGACCCGCCAACTTTCATAAAAACAATCATCATTAACCTATGTTAATTGGTCAATAAAACCATCACGGTTTTATAGCACGAAACTTGGGACCCGCTGAAGCCAATGCTACTGTGTGTGCCATGTGGAAGTTTTGCCTTCAATGAGTAAAGCGCTGACTGGTGACCGCCAGAGTCATATCAGTCAAAGTGACATAGACTCAAAGTTATTTTGGCTGAAGTAAGAACAGCTAATGGAGAAATGGAGTGACATATAAAACTATCTCAGAGCTGGAAGAACACAGACCAATCAGATGGTGGGGAGGGGGCTTTCTGGGAAAGGGATTAGTACCAGCAGAGGAAGCCAGAGGGCTTGCTCAATCAGAAGAGCATGTTTCTGTCGCTCTATTCCTGCACCCTTAAAAGACCACAGCCATGACCACCAGGAGCCAGACAGCCTGTGGTCAGTGAATAGGGTGTGGGTCTGCCTTCTAGCCTCATCTGACCACTGCCTCCCACTCTCCCTCAAGCATCTTAATCTGATCAATATCTGTTTATTCCTTACAATTGGAGACAATGTCTCTTCACTTGCCCGTTAGACTTGACAGGCAGATGCCAGATGACTGCATATACAACAACCCTCACTACAACCCTATGAGATCAGAATTTTCTTTGCCACTTTTTAGTTAAGGAAACTGAGGTTCAGAGAGTTGCAGTTAACTTGCCAAGGTCATATACGGGTAATTGGTGGAACCAGGATTCGAACCCAGGTCTGCTAGCTCCCAAAACCCTTTCTCTGTCGTGGAGAACTCCACCCCATTTAGCACCCTCAACGGGTCTACCTGAGAGCCCCTCAAGAAAGAATGAGATATCAGTGATTTCACCTTGTCTGAGGAGAGAGACAAAATGGTAACGAGAGGAAAGTGGAGGCTGAAAGCCATAAGAAGCACTTGAGTGAGAAGCCAAAGGGCCCAGACAAAAACCACAGTGAACAGACAAGGAGTCTGGAGGTCATGGAGGCAAGGGTCCAGACGCACTGCAGGTGAGAGCAGGCAGCTCAAGAAACCAAATGCAGGACACTGGAGCCTGTGATAAAAGGTGGCTTTTGGCACAAGGCACATCCTGCCAGGGAGAGGGAAGGAAGTTCATTATAGATGCTGCACATGGCTGGACAGGAGAACACCTTGAAGGTCAGCCATCCAGCCTCTATCATCCTGTGTCACCTTTGCCAAGAGGCCTTCCAGCCTACTACAGAAAGTCAAAGTGACTCCCATTTTTATATAAAGTTAGAGAGCAACTCTATATGGTAACCGCCAAGTTAAAGAAAGAAAATGGATCCAGGTATATCTATAATCCATGCACATACCATCTTCTCACATGAAAGCAGCAAAAGCCTTGTTACAGTGTCCAAAAGTCAGCCCTCAAATATTGCAGGTAGGACCTGCTTTAAGAAAATTGTGATACAAACATGTCAGTGCATCTAGCTTGGTTCTGGAAGAAGGATTCTTCAGGTTACTTGTAGGTTGGAGTTGTCCAACTTCAAGTAAGAGATGAGTTTCTTAGAACATGTCTGTTGTGGAGAACAATGGTGCCCTGAAAATATACGACCCTACAAAGTATTACAGATTATTGTGCTAGATATTCTGCCCAAGCATTGTAGGTATGCTTCTAGTTTAATGCAAGACTTCTTATTCTTGCTTTGGGGTATTATTAACCCCAAAAGATTCCAGAAACATAGGTCTGGGAGTCGAGTATGGTCATGACTGGTTATGATGTACATATGTAATGAATGTTCATATTAGTGTAAGACATTATATGTCTATTCTAGAAACTTGATTAGCAATACATACTATTGTTAATGATTTAATGAGTGGTAATAATATGGCCTTCCCCAAGTACTCACATTGAACAAAGTACCTAATATGTAAGAAAAAAAACCAAACAAACCTTAATGGGCCACAGGCTTTCCATCCTATAGGAAAAGCTATTGGGTCTTTTGAGTTGTGTGATACTGTCCAAACCACTCATTCTCTTTGAGCCTCAGTTTACTTGTCTGTAAGTTCTGAACAGGGCACACCTCCCAAGTCCCTCCCTCCCCTCATTCTCCCTCCACCTCATTCCAACAGCACTGACCTTCTGGGGACCCCCATCCCCATCAAGATCCCTCCTGCCTCTGGGCCTCTGCACCTGCTACCCACTCGGCCTCGCTCACTTTTTCTCAATTCTCAGCCCACGTGGCTCCTGTCATCCTTCAGATCTTGGTTCAAGCATCATTTCCTTAAGAAGTCTCGTTGTAGAAACCACTGGGTCAGATCCTTCCATTATAGACCATGTTTCACCGCATTTATCACTGATGCAGATTTGCTTGCATTTGTGCCATAATTTCACTCACATTTATTTCCTCCACTGGACTATAAGTTCCTGAGAGGACAGACTGTTTATACTCATCACTGTACCCCAGAAACTAGAATATAGAGTTCAATTAATATGTATTGGGTCAAGAAGTAAAATTATTCAATCAAGTGATATAAAATAAGATGACATGCACCTACTACTAATATTAGTAATCTTAAAAGAAGAATTTGACCTTACAAATATTTTGTTCCTTCTTCCAGCCACCCATCATCCACTACTGATCGACCCAGGGTGTCCCTTAATGTCCAGCTCAGATAACAGTTTTATTTATCAAATTGGCTGTTGTTCAGTCTTCAAAGAAATCTGTGTGCTTCCCTTCCTCCCTCTCTCATCTGCCTTTCTCCCTTCTCTTTCCTCCCTCTCTTACCCCCTTCTCCCTCTAGTCATTTTATTTGGAGCCAAAAATTGACCTTAATCATGACTGATAAATGCAAGAGCAATGCTCAGGTGATTCGTCTGAATCAATGAGAAGGAGAGTGGAATTAGATGTCATAAAGAAACGGTGCCTCCAACCTCAAAAGTCCTTGAACATTCCCACATCCTTCTCCTGAGTCCCCACAAAAGTCTACACCGTCAATTTCCCTCAATTGATTTCTTCAAGAGGTCAACGTTCAGGGAAAATGCAAACACAGTATTCAACTTTTAGGTGCCTTGTTTAATTACCAACACAGCAACAATGTGATATGATGGTTCATTTCATTGTAGCTGTGCAGGATCTTAGCTGCACTGTGAGCAGCTGATGGGGGAATTCTAAGGATTTATAGATTATTTCTATGCAAAAGGTTTGAACTCCAGGGCTCCTTTGCGACTTTCATTCTCCCTTCTGAGAAGCTGGAAGCAAAGTGGTAATCGTGGAGATTTGTTGGAAGTAAGACCACTCAAACTGTAAAAGGGTGCTGGTAATGTCAGGTCTTTGACCTGGGGTCTACACAGAGCTCCCAATCATTTGACCTGGAATGAGCTTCCAGCAGCAAGGCCCCAGGGCTCCCTGACAAATGAGGTTCATGCAAAGCCTGCAACAGTAGTGGTATGTCCCAAAGCTTATCTCTACCCATATGTGCATGTCTGGGGATACTTTACACAGAGTCCAGAGTGGACAAACCCCAAAGGAACGTATGGCTTCCATGCGGAGGGAAAACCAAGGTGAGCCTTACATATGCAGGGTCCAGTCAGGCTTCCAGCCATAACCAGGGAAGCAGAGTAGCGGACCTGGAGCTGGAAGTCAGGAAAAAGTACAAGTAAAGAGGAGGCATCTCCAGGTGGAAGAATCAGGATGGAGGAAGAAGAGTTCAAAGCTCTACCAGCGCACCCCTTTTCAGTCATGTCACAGATTTCAGGGCAACTGGGACACCAAAGGAGACAGACCCCACAGCCCCTGCCAGAAAAGGGACAGGCACTTTCTGAGCATGCAGGCACATGCACATAGCAGGTGGGGCTCTGAGATGTTCTATAAATGACCCGAGTCCAGTTTTAAAAGGACCGAGGACATTGCCTTGTTAAAGTTTCCTGAAAGGAATAAAAAAGTTTCTGATGACTATCACCAGCCACCCCCAGCCATCCTGGACTGCAAGCTTGTGTTCTGACAGAGCATGCCTTCCAGAAGTGGGACAACTGGGCTGACCCCGGCCGATATTTTCTTAGCCCACCCTGGTTTCCGATGAGCAGCGAACCACTGATGATTGCCACTGATGGCTGCTGTGGCCTATTTGTCAGGGTCTCTGGGGAAGAAGATCCACAACCTTCTTCACAAACTCATTTCAGCTCCTAAACTTATCCAAGGCTGAAGACTGAGTCTGAGACTTCTGTCTGCCCCTAGTCCCACACCCCCAGTTGAGGAGCAGGCACCATCCCCTAGGGTCCCTCTGTGGGCTGGCAGGCGATTTTTACCTTTTACAATCCAACTTTTCCCTTTTCTACAGGATGCCCAGATCCACCTTCTTCCTGCCCACCCCGCCCCCCTCCAAGAGGGAAACCTCTCGCTGAAGAGAAAGGCATTGGAACAAATGCTAGCCTGAGGCAGATTCCTAGGTGGGGGTGGTGGGGGGAGCCAGCTCTGTCACTTAAGAGCCGGGACAACTTAGTCTGTGGCTTGCCCACTCTGAGCCACGGGTTCCTAATCTACCGGGTAGAGAGGAACAGTCCCCACCACTAGGGTTCCCAGGATTAAGGAAGGTCAAGTGTATCAGAACTGGCACAGGTGTCTATGACTATTACGGGGTCAACCTCAGTCCCCCACCACGCACTATAATGGCCTCTTCCACGTGCTCCAGGCCTCACAGTTGTCTGAGGGCTTTCTGGAGCCTGTCTCTAGGGACTCCCATCAGCTCCCCAGTCTGCACGGTTCTTATACATGTGTGGTCCCACCGAAACCTATAATAACTGTGGTTGGCTGTTAATGCCACATAGATTAATTTCATCATCTTGAACATATATGCTCTGTGGTATGTTTTGAAGCAAATGAATGACAAGCATCCATTGTGACCTACAACACTAAGCAAGGGAACTAGCTGGGAAATGAGAATGCAATATTAGCTATTCCTCCTGTCCTGAGGAGCTTACAGGTTATTTGGCAGAGACTTCCAGGCACCCACAGGCACACCCTCCCACATCCAGGGCAGCAAGTCAGGCCAGGCCAGGCTATTGAATGGAAGGAGGTTCTCCAGGGAGATCCCTGCTTTCCCGTCCTCAGATCTCTCTGTGAGGTCTGTGGATTCTGCCCCCTGCACAGGTTCCTTAAGCGAGAGCAAGAGGTGGGGAGAGGATGGGGAGGAGGAAGGACCTGATTCAGCTGGGCGCTGGCTCTCTTCCAGTCCCAGCACTGGCTGTACATTCCAATCATTTCATTTAGTCCTAGAACAGCACCGCAAAGGACTGTGGTGGGTAGTGTCCCATGCTGACCTGGTGCCCCCTTCAAGACTAAAGGACTCCGCTGACAGCCCTCGGACCTCTCTGGAACTGTGCTTGGCTGAAGAAAGCCAACTCCCCCAAGGTCAAGTCCCACATCCAGTAAGTGATCACTGGGGGGTTTAAAGGACCATCCTTCTCATCCCAGCCCAGGACAACTCTGCAGGACTATCCCAACTTTGGAACTCTGCCAGCAGTACTCAGTTCAGCTTCTCCTCTGCCCAATCCTGCTTCTCTCCCTTCACCCACAGGTGCTGAGCCCAGAAGCACGCCATGATAAACTTCCCACTCACAAATATCTATATGAAGAAATAGAGGCTTGGGTCACCTGAGTGGTTCAGTTGGTTGAGGGTCCAAGTCTTGATTTCAGCTCAGGTCATGATCCCAGTGTGGTGGGATTGAGCCCCATATTGGGTTCAGTGCTGAGTGTGGAAACTGCTTAAGATTCTCTTTCTCTCTCTCTCTCTCTCTCTTTCTCTCTCTCTCCCCTTCTGCTCCTCTCCCCTGCTCATGGACATGCTCCCTCTCTGTCTCTGTCCCTGTCGCTCTCTCTCATTGTCTCTCAAATAAAAAAAAAAAAAAAAGAAAGAAAGAAATGGAGGCTTAGTGGCTAAATAATTTCCCTCAGGTCACACAGCTTTTAAGTGTCAGGACTGGACTGGCCTCAAACTGAAGTTAATATGACAATAAAACTTATTTTCAATACATAATATGAAACCCCAATCAGTTCTTGAACTTTAAAACTCCCAGAAAGAAGCAGAATGTCCACTTCAGGCCTTGTAAAGTCCAAAGGAGATCACATCTTAAGGTCTAAAATGAATTAAAACCCTCTTCCCTTCCCCCACTGAGAATCATCCCTGACTGTAAGGAGGTCTCATGTAACTGACAAGTGCAAGGGGACCTGGCTGGATGGCCTGAAAGAGAGGAACAGGACCCTCTACTGGGACCTCCCCAGCCACTTACTATTTGTGTGATGTTGAACAAGTCACTCACAATCTTTGGGCCTCAGTTTTCTCATCTACAAATTGGAAATAATAGTTCTGCCCCCAAATTGTTTTTTAGGATGAAATTTCATGATAAATATATTTAAATTTTTCCAGTTCTATAAGAACAGAATCTCAACAATAGGATGGTGAAAAGGCATTTGCCCAAAAACCCAAGGCCAATTTTCCAGCTTTATAGTTTGTCCAGCCCACCTCAAAACCCCAGGGGTTCAAAAGAGACCATGATCCTCTCAGGAGACCTCAAACTGGCACTTGCTGTCCATCCTAGAGCAGCATGGGACACGGGTGTCAGAAAACATGGATTGTAGTCCTGATTTTCTCAAAAATGAGCTCAATTAATGTCACATGCCACTTCTCCTCTCTGGATCCATTTTTCTCTTTTTTGAAGTGAGGATGTTGGACCAGATGCTCCATATTACCCCTTCCCTCTCAGGCAGGTAGAATTCTATGACATCTAGTGCCTTCTAGAGTAAGTGTTCCTGCTCCACCCCACCCTCATGACTACCAGCCTGCCGCCTCTACCCTTCCACCTGGGGAGGGGGGGAATGTCCCTGCAGTTCAGGTCCGGAGCCAGGAATGGCAGGAAAGGGAGGGACAGACTACCAGAAAACCCAGCGTCACCCAGAGCCATGAGCAACAAGGAACCAATGCTGGTGGCTGTCTTCGGGTGGATGTATGAATGCCGCTTACCTAATGCCAAACCCTCACCAGGTGGTCTGCGTATGCACCTATGCAGGTGGCTCCCATGTGCCAACTGGTGATTCATTTATATGAAGCCTCGCAACACACCCAATTGTTTGGCCCTGCAGAATATCTCAGGAGCTGCACCCTGACTGTACAGTAAGTCAAAACAAACACAAAGGAAAGAAATGTACCAGAAAAGAGTTGAGTGAATGCATGCCAAAACTAAATAGACCACAGTTGTTCAGAAAGTCAGTTTACAGAGTTAATAACCAACACATTCTACCCAGGGTACGTGGGGCAACAGGAAGGTAGAACAGCTCTACTCTCACCTCGTGGGGGTATGGTGTGCCCTTCTTGCAAAACCTGCTCCAAGAGACATGTGCTTCCCAGAAAAGGGGGGTGGGTGACTTGCAGGAATGGAAAAGGTTTCTCCAGCAAAAATTCATTGCCAGCAAGTTGCAGGTTCTAGACAGTTGGCCTTCCTTTGACAAAGGTTTCAAAGCATACTAAAGTTTTCAGGAAAAAAAATACAGAATATTGATGATGTTAAGAAAAACTAGAAGAGCTTTAATTTCATTTGTCATTCATTCACGCATTCATCCACCTAGAAGTGCTTGATAAGTACCTGCTACATGTAATTTACTTGACTGTCAACCAAAACAGTATGAGTGCCTACATGATTTCAGATTGCTCTTTTAGGAAATTAAGTAGCAAAGTGATAATGAGTAACTTTTTGTGATCAATGTCTAAAGAGCAATTGGTGACTTTATTTGATGTGGTTATTGTAACAATGGAACCATCAGAAGCTGGCCTTCTCCTGTCCACCAGCAGAGGTGGTATTTATAGATGATTGTATGTAGTTGCCAGAGGAAATATGCCCTATAAGTAAACCAAAGTCATTTACTAGTGTTGGAATTAAGCTTTTAGTCTAGAGAAGGTCAAGGTTTCATCAAATGTGGCAACCCCAGTAATGGGGGTTCTGCATTAAGACATATTCTGAGGAAAGGTATATTTGACATCCTTGCTTTTCCATTCTGAAGACTGCATCCCAGCATCCTTTAGGCCTACTGATCAGAAGGGTTCTCCTGCTGTTCATGGTCTCCTAAGATGGCATTCATGCTGAGATCTGGGCTCTTTTTCCAGGGTGAAGATCTAAGCTGGAGAGATAAACCGCATAGTGGGAGCAGAATACAAAAACCTGCAGTCCACGCTGTCTGCCACTTCCCTCCTTGTTCAATGGATCCAGCCAAGGGAGCAGGCCCTTCCATCCCGCAGAGAGCAGGGGTCAGGCGTGGTGTGGGACACACAAACGCTATGGGGCCATTCTGCGGGGCTTCAAGAAGCCTGTCCCCTACATCTGGCCGGGAGCTGATTGCCGAAGTTATAGCTTCTTATGACTTCTCTCCAAAGACAGCTGCGCTCCTCACCTCCCATCTGCGTAATTAACCAGCAGTTGTTCCTGCTTTGTGGAACATGGACCAGGCAACCCCTGTGAGGTCCTGTGGGGATGTTCCCAAGTCTGATTGGCAGACAGTTGGCAGGCAAGCAAGCGTCTGCAATGCATGACTGAAAAGACTGAGGACATCCAATTTTTTCTTCCCCACCTCAAGTCATCCTTATCTTCCACCTCTGCCCCTCTCCCTCCAGACCCTCTCGGTATAATCATGGCTGGCCCTACTGAACACTGACCCCATTATTCCTACGAGGCGGTCCAGCTTAGCCCTGATTTCTACTGTTGGATGGGAAGTTGAATGGAATCCTAAAACCACTGAACTCTACTGCCTTTAGCTGGAAGAAAGCTTAAATCTTTTGATGATGATCTCACCCTCATGCAGAAGGAGAAACTTACCTATGGTATGCCCAAGGGCACTCAGCTGGCCAGGGCAGGGCTGAACCTACTCCCAGGGCTTGTCACAACTAAATTCCACTCACATTTGATCCTCTCCAAAATCCTACAAGATATCCAATCCATAGCAATCTGGAACCTCATGGTATTCCTAGACAAACCTTGCTCCGTTATTTTAATGCTCCTTTCTACATGTGTAACACTAACCATTTATTTAAATTCCAAGTCTCTTTTTTCCAGATACCTAAAGATTCTTTACTTGCAAACTGATAGAACCCCACTGCATCCGGCTTTCCCAAACCTATGCTGTCGTCTGTGTTCTAGCCTATAGGTATTAAATTTTGGGTGTGGATATATACAGGAAGGCAAATGGCTGTCCTCCTCTGAAAAGAAAGAAATCTGTCTCAGCCAGGTAGCCACAGGGGAATTATTATGGGGGCCATGCCTCAGACACAAAGATGGACTCGAGGCCACCAAGATGATTGGTTTCCCTTAGTGGACTCTCCGGGAGAGGACAGGAGAGCTTAGAGGTCTGGCACCTCTGTCCCCATCCATTCTCAGCTGTCCACATTCGGGAACTGAAAATCCCTTCCCCTTTAGGTGGCTCAGTCTATCCTGGGGAATGGGTGTTAGAACCTAGCTTTTTCCAAGGGTGAACTGAATCCAGCCTTTCTCTGAAGTCCACAGTACTAATGACATCAATATTAGAGCTTTGCTGATGTTTAAACATGGCACCCAGGTCTCCCAGACCAAACATCTCCAGGTCCTGGTGCTTACAGGACCTAATCTCAGACCACCCCAGGCACACACCTTGTGTGTGCTGGGGGAGGTGACACCGCACACACAATGCCCAGAAGGCTCCTGGGTGGAGGGGACCTGAGCTGTCACTTCCTGTGTCCCAGCAATGATGACTAATCCTGGCAGTCTTGTCGGGGTGGCCAACTCCATAGGACCTGGGGCCCAGTTTCCATGAGAGAGTCTCCTTCCTGCCATCATCCAGAAGGCCATGCCTTGACTTCTCACAGCCCTCCTACACTATTTCCAGAGTCCTCCTCAAATCTCTCCTCCCAGCCTGGTCTACACTACCTACCCCTCTACCCTGGGACCAACGGTAATGGCTTCTTCTAAACAGCATCTGTGAAATAGGGGGGATCACTTAGGTCTCTCTCAGTGTGTATATTCTGTTATTTAATTACCTTCTTGGTTAACTTAGGCATAGCTTCTGGTTTATCTTCCTTCTCAAGGGCATGATCAGGCCTGGCCCAGTGCTATTACTTAATAAACACTTGCTCATTAAGTTGGATTGATGCACAACAAGGAATAGAATGGACCTGGAAAGATAGGTGTCGCTAGAAAATGGGCAGAGGAGTCCTTTCCCAGGAGAGTGACATAAAGGGGTGTGAGGCGAGTGGGAGCAAGCAGGAAAGGTACAGACAACACCCAGAAGGAAGCAGAAGGGAGAGACCATCACAGTGAGGCCTCTTGTCTGGGATTCAGGGTTTGGGCTGAGCTAAGAAAGAAGATGATTGGAAGACATGGGGTGTGAAGGTCACTAGGCCAGGAGCTCCAAAACCGGGGTTTGCAGGTCACTCACATGCCTTTTCTGAGGCCCAGATCCCTCATCTGCAAAATGAGGGATGTGGAACCAGGGTCTCAAAATGTGGGCGGAGCGTGCTAGGAATGCAGTCTCTGGCTGAGCCCTGGAACTGGAGCAGCTTTAACCAATCCCCAGGTAATGCTGTGTGTGCTGAAGTGTAATCAGTGCTGTTCTGGACAACCTCTCTATGATGCAAAGCGTAGATAGTCTGTACGTGAGGGTCCAGCCTTCACAATTCTCAGACTCTTCTGTGCCACAAAATCACCTGGGAAGTTTTTAACACCTCAGGTCTGCAAGGTACCTTTCAGGGATGACAGATTATTCTGTATCTGATTAAGGCAGTGGTCATAGAGAAGTACCAATTTGTCAAAACTCATGAACTGTACCCTTCCAGTGGGTGCATTTTAGTATATTCAAATTTTATCTCAATAAACCTGATCTAAAAAGATAACTCTCGCTAACTCTAAACCATTTGCTTCCAGTAAAGCCATAGTAAAGTATACTGCCTTCCAGAATGTCTTCCAACATAGACCATTTCTCCCCCTAGGGAAAGGCAGTGCTCAAGCATAAATGTGAGATGGCATGTTCTCTAAAGACACAAATTAGTGTTCCTGCACCTGTAAAAATACTCCCACCTGCCTCACATAACACACACACACACACACACACACACACACACACACACATACAGAGCCAACACCATCAACCATATTAATTAGGTCAAAATTTTGGGGGAATTTTTTAAACCGGTCCAGGTAAGCCTAGTGGGCAACAAAGCTGAGAATCACTTGAAAACCTTTTGCAAGTATCAGCAATCAATTCTTGTGGCTTCACTGGGACCCCCTGAGTCCCCAGCGCTGTACAGAGGGCAGAAACAGGGAGAGACAGAGGAATGGCATGTGGCACATTATGTCCCTGAGTAATTTACAGTCTAGTTTGGGACACAAGACAGGGGCCTGCATGAAAAGAAGTCAGATTGTAACTAAGGCAGGGGGTCCTTCCACAGTGGGGAGTGTCTAAATTGCCCGCAAGAGTGGCAACTGCCAGAGGTCACAGATACTCACTGAGGTGACTTCTGAGGGCCCTCTTTCCCTCCCTTCTTTTGCAGATGAAGAAGCAGAGACTCAGAGAGGTTAAACAGCTTCCTAAAGGTCACACAGCTAGGAAGCTAGGAAGGGAGGAGGGAAGCCTTGCACCCACACCTGCAGGGTCCAGAGCATATACCCTCTTCAGAGTACCACATGCTTCCCATCAGGCAGCAGGCCAAGATCTCCCATCCCTGATCCATTTGCCAGAGTCAATCAATTGCTAAACCATGTGGTGCCCTGACCCTGGGCTTGGGAGTGGGAAAATCAACGGGAGCAGTGGTGGTGTGTATTGGTGGGGAGGGGTGTCTCTGGGTGACATCCACCCAGCCTGCAGTCCCAGGAAAACGTGGCGGATGGAAGGATACAGGTGCCTGGTGTCCCCTCAGAAAGAGGAACCACCACGCGCCAGGGGAATAATTCAACTCCAGGAGGTGAGGGCATGGCAAACCCCACTGCCCCTCCTCCTTTGCCAGGGCAACGTAGGATGTCAGACAACACTGTGGCCGCCTCATTATTGGGCTGCTCGGCCATTGTCCCCCGGACAATGGTTTCCGGCCCTGGCTTTGTGTGGGGCTGCCAGCCGAAGTTATTAACCACAGGAGCTGCCTTTGAGGGACATCCAAGGGAGGGGTGAAAGGTCACCCGGAGCAGCAAGGGGAGCGGAAGTGGGAGGGAAAGGCAGCACAAAAGAGAGGGATGAGCCCCTGTCCCCCTCCCCCTCCTCCTGAAGGAACCCCAAACAGAGCTGGGCCCAGAGGGAGGCATTGGGGGTGGGGGTTCAGGAGGAAGTTCCTGCTGTTGCTGCAGAACAGAGAGGAGCCTGGGATGGCTGACCATCCTTATGAGCCTCAGAGGTAGGAGCATAGACATTGACAGGGCCACAGGCTATGTGTGGGAAGGACTAAATCAGGGGACTAGAAGCAGACAAAAGCAGTACGTGGGGCTTCCCCACTCACCCCCAAAACACGTAGCAGCTACCCAAGACCTCTGATGTCCATGCCACCTGCCTGCTCCCCAACTCTTAGGGAAGTGAACATGATGGACCAGGACGTGCTGGCCCAGCACTGTCCAGGTTAGTCTGCGGGGCCAGGCAGTGGAGGCGAGGACACCACAGTGTAGGGCTGCCTCGGCACTAGCTGTGGAATTAGGCCATCAGTAGAGCTGGAAAGGTTTTCTTGGTCATCTGATGACAGCCTACTTTTAATTGGATGGGGAAGCGGACACACAGACAGGGTGAGTACAGGGCACAGACCTGGTGATGGGCAGAACCGGAACTTAGTGCCTTATCTACCCCTTGCCATTGGAGAAATGATTTTGGCATTTGGCTGGAGCTTCTATCCTCACCCCAAGTTCCATGGACTCCAGTGGTGGCCCCAGCCTCTTGGATAACCCCCAAAGTCAGGAGACCCCTTAAGATTCCAGGCTTTAGGGAAGACAGCTTTGTCCTGCCTCTCAAATGAGGAAAAAGCAGAAAATACCCTCACAGAGCTGCCCCAGGCCACGCCAGGCCCACCTCTTATTGTGCTGGTCCAGCAGAACATGATGGCCAGAGCAGAATTTGTCACCCAGAGTAGGACCAGAAGGCCTGGAGCTTCAGGTCATGAGGCTCAAAGGGGCCCGTGGCTCGTCCAAGGTCACAGGGGTCAGGGCCAGAATGCTAGGCTCCTTCATTACAGCCTCTTCTCCAGCCAACGCACAGGGAGAGGGCAGGGGGCCATTAGCTGAATTATAAGGGAAATGTCTACCGCTATCTATAAGGGGGTCTGGACAGGAAAGTATAAATTATTCCACCTGACTTTTAAAAGTTACATACATTTTTTCAAACTAAAAATGAGGTTTCAGTTCCATGGTACGGATGGTTGCTTGGGAGAGAGAAGGAAAAGGAAAACTCTACAAGGGAAAGTGACACTTGTGGAGAGCGTGAGGATTCCATGTGGGGCTTGTGGGGGCAGGTAGAGGGTTGGGAGTGGGGGAAAGATGGGGGTCCCCCCGGCAGGTCTGTACCCATCTTCTTTCCCCACTTCCTCATCCCAGATTCTGTTTCTGTCCCCCTGGATCAGACTCCTCTCCCTCACCCTGTCCCTGTGCACCTGCACTAGTCCCTCCCAGCCTTGTTCCTCAGGAGGCATGCCTCCACCTTCCTCTTCCCGGGCTCCAGCTCTCCGCAGCCCCACCCTGATTCCAGACTTTTCCACGGTGTCCTCCCTCCTCTTGACTCCCTGTCAACCAGGCCACCCAGGCCTGGCAGCTTGCCACCCCACTCCCTTCTACCACCCAACCCCTCCCCAAGGAAGCATAGCACAGCTCTCCCTACCCTCGGCCCTCTGCCAGAATGCATCTGTGAGCTCCCTCCTGAGCTCTGCTGATCTCTGTCACCTCTCCTGCCCTGCTCCTGGTGCACTCCCTGGCCTGGCGCAGCCTGCTGGCCCGGCATGCCCCAGAACCACCCTGTAGCAGCCAGAACAGCCCCCCTCAGGGCCATCAGCAGCCAGAGGAAGACCTTCATCTTGCAAACCCATAGTGAGCAGCTCAAACCAAGGGAAAAGTGGACTCTCTACCTCTCCTTCTCTCTTACTCACATAGGCTCATGCATATACACACCTTCACACACACACACCTTTTACACATACACACATTCGCACACACGCTCATACACACACACATTCACACATAGCCAGGCCACAGCCCCACAGAAGTGGCTTCTACTCTTCTGCTCATTCCAGCCGTCCTCCGCGTCTCTCTAAAGCTTAGGACACTGTTGTCTGCTGCTCTCTGCCCTAAACTCCCCGTCCTGAAGCTCCATGACACTGCCAGGTCTGACTCAAAGCCTGCAGCCCCCCACACTGCAGCAGGCTTCTGTCTCTCCTCAGCGTGCCCCCAGCTCTCAGCACCCCCACTCCTTGGGCATGAATGTTATGGGGTGAACTGCACGTGGGGATGGGGCTCACTGTGACCACAGACCCACTCCCACTTTGCTCCTCTCCTCGCCACCATCCAAGAAGTCCAAACTTTCCAGAGTTTGGCAACAGCTTAAAATCTGAACCAACAACGAAGGGAGGAGGGGGCAAGGGGGAGTGGAAAGCAAATGAAATGTTAAAAAAAAAAAAAATTAAGCAATACTTGCATTCTCATTAGTAGAAACATGTGAGATGAAGCACGCTATGTTATTAGGCATTCTCTCGATTCAGTAAACACAAGCTGAATAAATTTATAAATATCAGCATTAAGTGAGATTTAACGGGGAGCTGTTTATCTTCTGCCTGTCAGGCAGGAGGCGACGCTTGCCATGTATCACTCCCCAGCCGTGCAATCTCCACTCGCCTGCCCAGGTGAGCTGGTCGGGGTGGAGGGCCTGGCACAGAGAGCTCAGCCAGAGGTGGGCTGCTGAGGGCAGGGTGGGGGTGCAGTGCTCTGTGCAGCCCCTCCTTGGGCTCCTCTAGCTGCCAGTAAGTATCTGGGTGACGTGTGGACACTCTCCAACTTGTCTGAGTTAAGGCTCCTTAACTGCAACATTAAGATACCAGTGCCTACTGGGGTGTCTGGGTGGCTCAGTCAGTTAGGCGTCCAACTTCAGCTCAGAGCATGATCTCACAGTCTCACAGTCTGTGAGTTCGAGCCCCGCATTCAGCTCTGTGATGACAGCTCGGAACCTGAAGCCTGCTTTGGATTCTGTATCTCCTCGTCTCTCTATCCCGCCCCTACTCGCCTGCTCTCTCTTGCTCTCTCTCTCTCTCTCTCTCTCTCTCTCTCTCAAAACTAAATAAACATTTAAAAAGATTTAAAAAAAAAAGACAGAAACCAGTGCTTCCCTCCTAAGGTGATTGAGAGGATCAGATGCATTAGCAGCCAGCAGGTGCCTGGCCTGGAGCAGGTGCACTGCTCACTGCATCTCCAGCCCAGAGGTAGAGGAAATGGGGGACCTGAACAACCACTGGACACTGCCCTCTGAGATGGGGAGACAGCTGGTAGGCTAAGGGGATGACAAGACAGCCCTAGGGGGGAGCGGGGTTCGGGAAGCCTGGTGTCCATCCTGGCTCTGCTGCAACCACAGTCCCGCTGGGGACCTTGTGTGGGTGACTCCTCACTGAACTCCTGTTTCTTCCGGTTGCATGCTGAAAGCCCTCTGACCCTGGAGCCGAGGCGACATTTGCCCAATGAGCCCATATGCTGTGGTATCGGGTGTTAAAGAACAGGACACTGAGGCCAAGAAGACTTCATGTAACAGGGACACTTGAGTGTTAGGGAGCTGGGGGTCCCTAGCCATCTGTGACACCTGCAGCCTGCCCCCCACTTTCCTGGACTCCACCTGGGGCCTGGAGTCTCTTCATGGGCTCTGTGAACAAACAGCTCAGATTCCAAAGGCCTTCCCAGACTGTCTCCTGGCATCTCAGGGAATGGCCAGCTCCCTGTGCCCAGCCTGGACTTCAGGTCATGTCTGAGCACCCATCACATCCTCACCCCATTCCAACACACTTATGAAAAAAGTAAATGAAATTAAATGTAAGATAAAATAAACCTGCATACCAGGTCTGTCCTGCTGTGTGTTAACTACTACATCAAGACAAGCCACAATATCAGGTCCCCTATGAAGAGGTGTTAAATATGGGACTGACCCCAGTCTTCAGCTATTCAGCGAGGTCTCCTTTATTAAAAGAGGCTGTAAGGGGCACCTGAGTGGCTCAGTTGGTTAAGCGCCGGCTTCAGCTCAGGTCATGATCTCACGTTTCCTGGGTTTGAGCCTTGCATCGGGGTCTGTGCTGACAGCTAGCTCAGAGCCTGGAGCCTGCTTCAGATTCTGTGTCTCTCTCTCTCTCTGACCCTCGCCTGCTCGCAACTGTCTCTCTCTGTCTCTCAAAAATAAATAAAAAGATATTTAAAAATTATTATTATTATTAAAAGAAATTTTTTTAAAGAGGCTGTAAGGTCCCAACAGAATTTTTGAGAACAGAACATACACTTGGGCTACAAATGAACACAGAAGTACCCTTTATGTTCCCCAGTATATGATAACCTCTGCACACTCCTTCTCTTCCCTCCTCCCTCTGCTGAGCCCTTGGGACCTCAGGACAATATCTCTAAGTTATCCCAAGATGCTTTGCTGCCAAGCAGCCTTTCCACGGTGTTGTGGGTGGACGTCACCTACAGGATGAAAATGTGCAACAGGACCACACCCCCCACCAATGCCACCGCAGGCAGGTGAGTGGATAGAAGGACCCCTCTGCTCGATGCTGTCCATTCTACCGAGAAAGTAAATAACGCAGATAGCATGTAAGGGGACCACACAGGGGGCCCTGGGGAAGCTCCTCAGTGTCTCAGGGTGTCAGCAGAATGAAGGCATTGGAGCAGGTTCATCTCTACAGTGCACTCCAGCCCTGAATCTTAAACATGGTCATTATTATGCTATCTGGCTGTGCTGGGAAGGAAGGTTCTGGGGAGCTGAGTTACAGAGAAGCAGCATCCACTGTTTATTTACAGATCCTTGAGTGCAAGTGTATTGGGTTTTATGGCTGAGATAAGCACCCGGGCAAATTCCATCATTCAACCACATTTATGGGAAGCTAGCTATGTGTGAGATTCTTTACCAGAGGCTCTGAAAAATATTTAAAATTGATGTGGAATTCATATGTCCCAAAACCGACGGCATGTGAGTGCCCCTGGGCCTTATCAGGTTTGAAACTAAGCCCAGGGTTATGTATATGCCCAAATGGTCTGCTACATACACTTTTGCTATTGTTCCCATTGGGCATCTTAGTCCGCAGAATCAGGTATAGACCAGACTTGCCCAGGCCTCAACAGACTGTGTCTAAAGCCAGATTCACAATAATGGCAGTAAGGCACATCTCATTGGCCTGTTCTCAGAACAATTTCACAAAGACAGACATGGATGCCTGGAAAACAAAGAATGGGAGGGTGGTGTTGTTGTTACTAGCAATAGGAAAGCCAAGAAGGGAAACAAGTTGTTTCTTTGATCAGGGTGTGTGTGTGTGTGTGTGTGTGTGTGTGTGTGTGTGTGTAAAGACAATCTGTTGTGCTTGGGATATATTACCTTTGAGGCCCTTCAGTGATTTCCAAGCGGTAATGCTTGCCCTGAGCTCGGGAGACAGTCGGACCAGAGAGATATATTTGTTATCTACTTAGAAGAGAGCGCTGAAGCGTGAAGGTTGGGAGTAGGCCAGAGGAGAGAGTGTGTTGAAAGAAGAGAATATGACCAAGGCCTCAATGCTAAAACACATCTTGGATTGGAGATGGGGTGAGAAGGAAAAGTCATCGAAGAAGGCACATGTGGAACAATATGAAAGACAGAATGGGTCATAGACGTTTACAGTGACCTGGATGTCAGGTGGGCAGAGGGCTTCAGGAAGGAGTGAAAAGGTAACCGTGACAAGTACTGCAGGTCTGTCACAAGGATAGGGACTGAGAAAAGCCACTGAATTTGGCATCGGTGACCTTTCTGGGGACGATGTGAGTAGCAACATATGGAAAGTAACCGAATTCCAAGAAGTGAAGGAATGTGTTGGCAGCAAGAATCCTGAGGCCGTGTTATGGGTTAAATTGTGTCCCCCTAAAAAAGATATTAAAGTCCTAATCCCTGGCACCTGCGACTGTACCCTTACTTGGAAATAGGGTATTTGTAGATGTAATTAAGTTGAGGTCATTAGGATGGGGCTTTCATCCAATATGATTGATGTTCTTATAAGAGAGAGGAGAATACCTTGTGAAGACAGACACGCAGAGGGAAGGCAGCCCTGTGAAGATAAAGGCAGACATTGGTGTTAGCTTGCTACAAGCCAGGGATCACCTGGAGCAACCAGAACCTGAAAGACACCAATAAGGATCCTCCTCTAGCTGCTTTAGAGAAAGCAGAGCCCTGCCAGCACTTTGCTTTCAGGCTTCTAGCCTCCAGGACCATTAAGAAGTAAATTTCTGTTGCCTTAAGCCACCCAATTTGTGCTACTTTGTTATGGTAGCCCTAGAAAACTCATAAAGGCAGTAAATATAACTTTATAAGAAATCTGTTCATGAAGAGATGCAATTAATCACTTTTAGTAAAGGGAATGTTTATTTTTCATGGAAATACTTAAATATGTCCATAGATCCATAGCTTAAGAGAAAAAAATCCATAGGGATGCCTGGATAATTCAGTCGTTAAGCTTCTGACTCCTGGTTTCAGCTCAGGTCATGATATCACCATTCCTGAGTTTGAGTTCTGCGTTTGACTCTACACTGACAGCATGTGGGATTCTGTCTCTTTCTTTCTCTTTCTCTCCCTCTCTATTTTTCTCTCTCTCTCAAAATAAATAAATAAACATTAATAAAATTAGAGAAAGAAATCCATAAACAAGGAGAAGTTGAAAACTCAAAACAATAGAAAAATTTATATGTTGATTATATCACAAAAAAAGAAATTGAAGAATGGTTAATGAAGCACAGGGGAGGCAGAAAGAGATTGAAATGAGAACCCCAGTGAGAAAATTATCCTTAAAAGGAAGGGGACACTGTCCTCTGAGGCCAAGTATCTCAGCTTCTATCCTATAGAAAGCAGAGCCTGAGGCAAAGATTGAGTCCTGACACTTTGCCTGGGGGAAAGGTGCAAGTGCTCAGGACGGTGAGGGTTAGAGAAGAAATGGAAGCAAGGCAGAACAAGGTATGAATCACTGAATGCAGAAATGCATTATCATGCTGGTGGAAACTTTTCAACAAGCTGGGAAGACACACAGCAGCTCACTCACAAGACATACTCTCTTGGGGTGTTATGCTTCTCTGCAAGAAGAAAACCATACCTTAGGTGAGGTATCCACTGAAAGGAGGTGGGGAATTTATGTGACCATCTTCCTCCAGTGTCTCATTTCCTACCAATCAGATTTGCCCAACAGTGAGCCAATGCCTCTGAACTTCCGGATTGTCTCATTCAGTCTGCCCACCAAAATGTCAAATCTCACAGCGTGATCAAGTCTTGAAGCAGAAGATGGGGTGGGCTCCAAACAAGAGAGAGAAAGAAGGCAGTTGAAGGAATCCAAGAAAGTACACACCGTTTGTGTCTGGCACATCAGACAAAAGGGGAGAATGGAAGAGTGGAGAGATAGAGACATCTTTTAAATAGAGAGGAAAGAAGTTGAGGAAATTGATGTAGAATGGTTATTGATGTTAAAAGAGACAGAGCTCAAGTAAACGGTAAGAAAGGAAGAGGTGGGGAATGCAGTTGAGACCCCAAAGCTGTAAAGAGCTAGGAGAAGTGAAGATAAGTACAATAAGCCTTCTAAATATTATATTATGGATGCCTAGAATTTCATGGCTGGAATTAGAAATCACTGCAAGAAAAAAGCAACAAAGTTCTGGAGAGGATTAGTGATAAGTAACTTCCATAAATGTATAATACTTACTAGTGAAGGAGTTCTTTCTCAATAATTAGTATTTTGGGTGTGTGTGTGTGTGTGTGTGTGTGTGTAAGAACAATTTTAGGCATAATGGTTAAAGCTCTGTATCTTCTCTGTCATCCACTCATGGGAAATAAAGTGAGTCATGAGGTTGTAAGCTAGACACTTCTCCACCTGGTGGCACCTACCTGATTTACAGGCAGTCTAGCCAATGGAAAAAAACCACCAAGGACACTGTCTGGGAATCCCAGAAGGACATTTTAAGTGTTCAGACCTTCTTCACAGACCCAGACCAGCTTCTCATGGACTTGTTTCTTCCTTTCCCTTAGTTCTCAGGGACTCGTCATGTTTGCTGCCCCTTCCCTCCCCCAGCCCACTCTGCATCTTCACCCCACCTCTTCACTGCTCCCTTTCCTGCAAAAGAGAATAATAACTAGGAAAGAAACAAACAAAACTTATGAACTTTGGCCAGCGCTGGTCATGACCTCTAATTCTTTGAAGACCTCCAAGATGGCGTTTGGAAGGAACACCCCTATACATGCACACACAGATATGAAACACAGGGACCAAGACTCAATGCCCAATGGACCTTCTCTCTCTTTCTCTTTGACTCTGAAAAGTGAGTCTCACCAACCTCAACCACTGCTTACCACCTCCACCATTTTTCCTGACTTGCCTATAGGAGAGGCCATGTGACTGCTCCCTGAGGATGATCCCTTGTTTTAGCCAAATGTCCAACCAGAACAGAATAAAGCCTCTCCTGGACTCAGAAAAGCACCCCAGAATTCTCCAGAGTAGCTGCTGGAAGGATCCCCTCTGGAGATCCCACAGTTGCCTCTAAATGCCAAGAATGCAGGCACCTGGGTGTCTCAGTCAGTTGTATGTCATGATCCCAGGGTCTCCCCCCTCCCTCTGCCCCTCCTCTGCTTGTTAGATCTTTTTCTCTCTCTCTAAAATAAAGTAAAATAAAATGCCAAGAATGAATTCATGTGTTAACTTACCAAATTCTCATGTTAGGACTAGAGGCAGGTTTAAAGCCCAAAGAAGTCAATTTAGAAGGAAGGAAGGAAGGAAGGAAGGAAGGAAGGGAGGGAGGGAGGGAAGGAGGGAGGAAGAGGAAAAGGAGGAGGAAGAGAAGGGAGAGGAGGAGGAGAGGGGAAGAGGGGAAAAAGAAGAAATTCTACTTTTGCTTTAGCAGCGAAAATATTCTCTCTAATTGATCCACATTGGTTGCCTTTACTTGCAACTGAAGAGTTTCAATGAACATATCATCCAGGAAGACCTTTGGCACTACTGATGCTATTGTGCCTGCACTAGGGGGAGCCTACTGCCTCCCTCGTGCAGGATGAACGTTCCTTGAACCTCTAAACCTACTCAGACCTTTCCTTTCACCTCATCAGTAAAGAACTGTCTACATACTACTAAGCCAGCCCCCCAACCTGGGCTCAAATCCTCACCCTCCCACTCAGTAGTTAGGGAACCCTAGATATGCTATTTAGCCCGTCAGAGCCTCATTTTGCTCATCCATGAAACAGATCAACACTGACGTCATCAATTGCTCACAAAGATGGTATGAGGCAATGCTACTGAAAAGTGCTGTGGAGGTATTCGTGGCCACCATTGTCGTCGCAGTCTTCCGACCTCCCCCAATTCACCCAGAGCACCCATGACAAGGGAGAAGAGAAAGCTCACCCCACTCTGGGGTGCACAGCTGATAAAATGCTCATGGAAGACTTTTGTCTATGATGTCTCGCAGGGAAGGGGAATGAGCTACTGAAAATGCCTTGAAAACACACCTCTAGAATAAATCCTGAGCTCACCCTGCCCTCTCCTGAACCTGGAGTACTGTCAGCTGACTGTCTGCTGGTCTGGGCCAGCTCCAGGAGGCAAAGGAGTCCTTTGGGCTCCCAGTTCCAAAGGCTTCATGTAATAAAGGGAGTGGGAATGTGGCCTGCCTTCTCCTGGAATATTGCAGGGGGGCTGATAGTATGACAGCCTGGTATCTATAGTTGGGACCACTATGGGATTATGGGGAAACAAGCCAGTGAATGAGGGATTCAAACCCTTCCTCCTGTTAGTCTATGTCTCCTTCCTCCTCTCCCTTTAACATAGAAGGCTGAGTCTGATTCTAAGCCCATTCATTCATTCATTCATTATTGGTTGTCTAGTCTGTATCAGATGATCTGCGTAGAGAAAGTCACAGTCACTCCAAGACCCATGGTTTGTGTCTCCTAGTCCAAGGAAATGAAAAGAGAAAAAGGAATTTGTGGAAGGGAAGAGTTAAACTAGTTCATAAAATTTGGGGGAAGGGAGGTCTTCAGAATCAATCTGGGAAAAGGAGTAAAAACATAAGCAAAGAGAAAGCAACCCTCACTGCATCTCCTCTTCCTTGTCTCTAAGAATTGGGCCTGCCCCGTAAAAAAAAAAAAAAAAAGGTTGACCAGTCTTGTCTCCCTAGCCTGGAGACACTGGGGCTGCTGGTGAGGGAGGGACTGACTCCCATGGGTGGGACACTGAACAGACCAGCAGAGGTTACACAGAAAACTCCAGGTCTGTTGAGGTAGAGGCCACTGTGGGGCGAGAAGCAAAGACCTTGACCTAGAGTCTCCCAGGTCTGTGTCTATCTTTTCCAGTACAGCATGAGTACCTGGAAGAGGAGTCTGGTCATTCTAGGGTGGATGCTTCCTTTTCTTCTGAGTGGGCAAAGATGGGCCTAGAAGGCCAGCTGGTCTGGGCATCTACATGACCTTGGTGAATGTGCTTGATTTTTCTAAGTGTCAGAATCTCCTCTTATCTCCTCCTCCTCCTCTTCTTCCTTGTCCTCCTTCCCCTCTTCCCCCCTCCCCTTCCCTTTCTCCTCCCCCTCCCCCTCCTTGGTGAGGCATTGACAGTGTCTGGCATTTCACTTCCTGCTTTCCTCTGAACTCCAGTGCCCCTTGAAAGGAAGCCTTCCTGCAGTTTTTAACCACTTTCTACCTTGAGATCACAGTTCTTTGCGTAATCTCCAATACAAATTTCTCTTGCTCAGCTTTTGGTTCCCTGGGGAGAGAGTCATGACTTTCCCTGCAGTACCCCAGGAACTCACCCCAGGGACTGGCAACACAGGTGATTGGAAAACACCCTCCTTCCTTCTGGCTTCCGATGCGTACAGACCAGCTCCGGAGGCTGCAGAGATACAAAGGACCCGGCCCAGGCTTAAAGGACAGTAAACGCGAGGAGGCGAGAGGCTAGGCCACACCCGCACTGGCTCCGAGAAGCCAGGACGCCTCTGCTCTGGCCTGGTTCGAGCCAGGCCAGCCAGGCGGGGCTGCAGAGCGGCTGCAAACCTGGCAGATCCCCGCCCTGGGGCTTGCGGAGTCCCCGGGGGCTGTGGCGGTGTCTGGACGCTGGGCTCAGCCGGTCGTCCCGGGACAAGGCGCGATGAAGCTCCGTTAACCTTCTGGCTCTCTCTGATACCCAGACTGCATAAAGGGAGGGATCCCATGCAAATGAGGGCCAGTGTCGCGGAAGGCTAAAGACTTTTAATTAAAGGAAGGCACCTGGAGACCCAGCCGGTGGGAGGAGGTAACTAGAGCAAGTTGGCCACCGTTGGGCGGGTTGGGAGAGAGCCAGCCAGGCCCACGCGGGACTCACCCTTATCGCGGCCCCTTCTCTGTGCCCCCACTCCCCTCCCCATGCGGAGAAGGACATCTGGAGGAGGAGAGGACCCTTTCTGTCCTTTGAAATAGCTCTGGCATTGCACCACTGGCCCAGCGCCCTGGGACCCGACTCTCAGACCCCAGAAGAAAAATAGTCTGGAGGAAATAAATGGCCCTGATTGACCGGGGAAGTGAGAGACAGAGGTGGACTCCCAGAACTGCCAGCGTCAAGACCTCTCTGTTGCACAGCTGGAAATTCCAGGTAGCCCTGAGACCAAGGATAACATCTGGGGAAGGTTTTCAGAGCCTACTCTATTTTATCATCACCATCACCCCTAAATGCTTCAGAGCACTTAACAAGCCCTGTGCCATGTACTTTACGTATCTCATATCATTTAATCCTCAACAGCACTCAAAATGTAGGCGTTCTAATTATCCCCATCTCACCGGGGAGGCAATTGAGGCCGAAAGAAGCTATGTCACTTCTTATGGTCCTCCAGTAAGTGGCAGAGCAGAGCCTTCAAGACTCCAACTCCAAAATTCAAAGTCTTGGGCCCTTTTCTTTAGGAATAAGAGCACCCAGTAGGGAGCGGCATACAGACAGCACCTTGGACAGCATCCACCACATAGTGGAGGCTTACCAAGTAGGTGCTCAATAATTGTAATGCTCCTCCCCGGCTAAACATTTGCTATA
Organism: Helogale parvula; assembly: GCA_004023845.1. Taxonomy (NCBI): domain Eukaryota; kingdom Metazoa; phylum Chordata; class Mammalia; order Carnivora; family Herpestidae; genus Helogale; species Helogale parvula. The sequence continues at coordinate 169,258 of PJEM01001860.1, forward strand.
CTAAGACCATGCACGTGTCCCCAGACCTAGTTCTTTGTCTAGGTCTGGTCTGATAAATGCTGGTGATCAATCAGCCCTGATTCATCTTATGAGGGGGGATGTCTGATCCTAGGTTATCTGATCGACCCTAAGAAATGACAATACAGCTAGTGTAATAACTTCAGGATAAGTTGCTAATTTGTTAATTACCGCTTGCCACTAAATGAATTTGAAAACCAAAAGTAAAAGAATTTATATATAAAGGCAAAAAAAACTTGAAGAGTCAAAATAATTTTGGATAAAGAAAAAAGTTGTAAGATTCACACTACTCAATTTTAAGAATTACTATTAAGCTACAGTTTTGAAGATAATATATAGTAGTGGCAGATGGAGAGACACATAGATTAATGGGTTGTAGGAGTCCAGAAATACAGTCATACAGCTATGTCCAGTGCCTTTCTGACAGAAGTGCAAAAGTAGTTCAATGGGCGGGGGGAGTCTATTCAACAAATGATGTGGGAGAATGGACATGCATATGCCAAAAAAAAATTACCCTGTAATAATTGTAATACTCCTCTTCCCTTGCCCATACATTCCTTCATATGTCGGGAAGTAGGGGAGAGGGAAGATGGATGTTTCCCTGGAGGATAACTCTGGAGAGATAAAATATGGAACACAGAAATCATCTATTGGGCTCCAAGAGCCAGGATTATGGACAAGGGCATCTCAGATACCTAGATCCGAGCCTCTAGACCAATATCTTTCCTGGAAGGTAACATGGAGAAAGATGAATGCTATTACTGTCTCTCCCTTTCTCTTTGTGGAAAGGTGTGCCAAGAACTGGAGCAAAGCAGAACTGCAATCTCTGAACCCACAACGAGTAACTGGGACCCAAGGTAGTCCTGGCTGACTTCAAGCTTCTTGACTCAGATTCACATCTTATATCTTCTCAGCCTTCTGAGAAGGCTAAGATCAAGTGCAGGTTCACTTCTGTTTTACTCACACAACGGGTGTTCAAGAATCTTGCAGGATAAGAAGCAAATCCCTTATTCTTCTGCCAACTAAAATCAAAGTTGCTATGTCCTCTGAGCTGAAGGCTACCACATCATGCCATCTTCCTTAGGGTCCCCTATAATGAAAAAAATAAACAACCTACGTAAGGTGGGGCTCTCTTACAGTCACGGAATGGTCTGTGGAGTGAAACCTACCAGTAAGCTTTGCCTGAGTGTCTGTCTACAGGGCGCAAAGCCACATCTGACCCCTCACTCCTCCAGGGATAGTAACAAATGCATTCTTGTTGTGCAGGTCAATATTTTGCAGACCTCATTTCATTTAAAATCTTCTACAATCATATATGATAAGCACCATCATCCCCTATTTTATAAATGAGAAAACTAAGTCTCAGAGAGGTTAGGTGGGTTGCCCAAAGCCATTCAGCTTATAGGGGGAAAGGGGGATGTACTCCCTGACAGCTTGGTCTGGCTCTCCAGAAGCCCACCTCACAATGCTCTTAGTCTGGCAGGTTCCCCCAGAGTTCAGTATCCCCAAATCCTTGTCTAGTGGCCTGCTGGTTCTGTGAAGCAAGATCTCCTTCTGAGAGTGGACTTCATGGGAATCCTTGGACCCAGTCATAACAGGAGGAAAATCTTTGGATTTCTAAAATATAAAGGTTAGTGATCAGCAGTCTTCAGCACCCAAAGCAAATGTTGGAAGACAATGGTTAAAGTCAAAGTGTCACCAAGAGTCAGTAATGACCTTGTCAGTGTCTGCCACTCCTCATGGGGTACAGAACCAGGCTGGGCTTAGGCCTCCGTCTCCCTTACCCGCTTCATCCCAGCTCTCAGAGCAGCCTAGAGTAAACGGATCTCCCAGAAGAGACCCCCTCCTCCCCTTAAGACCTTTGGGACAACATCGTCCCCAGTTTAGGGTCTCTGTAGATCAGGGCCCCAGAAAGTCCTGGCATTGATGGAATGGGGTGCGTCTTGGCAGGGAGACCTGCGTGTTTAACACAATGACCTGATTGTGTGGCTTGTTCCAACTCAGCAGCACTCTGGTCACATGTCCTCTGGGCAGCAGGTGTTGTGACCTTTGCCCAGAGATTTGGAGCCCTTGGTGGCAGGGCTGAGTGCCAAAGTGGAGGAGGCTGATCTGGCTGTCTCCCACTGCACTTGGGATCTGGGGGAGCCTGCTCCCTATATACCTCTCACTGACTCTGGCCAGGGCCTGAGCCCAACTTCCACCTAGATTGTACTCAAAGCATCCTCAAAAAAAGCAACAGGAAGGTATCGTTCCCGGGTAAAAAGTTAAGGGCTACTGAATTACTGCTTCTTACTGCCAGCTGCCAAGGACCAATGAGGGGCATGCAAGGCTGAGACTTTGACCTGGTGTTTGTCTTGTTAACTGCTGTGTGTCCAGCGCTTAGCACCACTCGGTGACAATAAAGTCATTGTGTTATCCTTGTTGCTACCATTCATTCCACTGAGCACTCACGCAAGCACCAGTGTTTACTGAGCCACTCCTATGTACCAGGCACTATTCTAGGCACAGAGGAATAAAAGTGAGCAAAACTAATGAACACTCCCTGCCCTCATGTCATTTATGTTACGGCAGGTGAGGAGGAGGAGAACAGGTGACAAACAAATAAACGATAAATATAATATGTCAGTGGCAGAGAGAAATAAAGCAGAAGAACAGGGATAAAGAGTCAGGGAGAGAGTTACAATAAGGGTGACTGGAGAGGGATTCACTGAGAAGGTGATTTGGGCCAAGACTTAGAGGTGAGGGGCAAGCCTTAGGCTAATGGGGTGAGAGCAAGCCTGGCATATTTGAGGAAGGCCAAGAGGCCGTTGTGGCTGGATCAGAATAAAAGAGGGATAGAGGAGAGGAGATGTATGAGGGAAGTGACAGATGACATGTGCTGATAGAAGAGGACTTGGGAGGCCACGATAAGAGCTATGTCACTTTCTCTGAGTGAGGGACCCACTGAATACGCACTGGAACATATTAGAGCCTCATGCCAGCATATATATATACCCACATATATATAGTATTATTATATATAGTGATATATTAGAAATATATTTTATATATATTATATGTAGTATTCCACATTATTATATAGTAGATATGTATAGCAATAGTAATACACATATGTACTGACAAATGTATTAAATGAATTCATGGATATGTCAGCATTTGTTCACTATGAAGAGTTATCTCAGGCTATAGTATTATTGCAACTTAGGAGTTCTCAAAGTGCTTTCACACACAGTGACTCCCAAGAGCCAACCCAATGAGATTAAAAAAGAAGCTATCCTTAAGCACTTTGTACTGAAAATGAGAAAGCTTGGGTGTGGAGATAGTGTGTAGGAAATACTCCTCTACATTATTACCTGGGAGCCAGTACACGTGTCCAGCTCCCACATTTTCCTTCTTTATGGAGATGGGGACACCAAGGCCCAAGAAGCTGAGTGATGTCCCCAAGGTCCTGCAACTCAGTCCCAAACCTGGGACCCTAACTTCCTGACTGTCAGCCAGTTCTCTTTTTTCAATGCCCTGTATAGAGGCAAACACCCTTTGCATACCTTTTCACCCCCTTTATCTTCCCGTTCAGCATTTGTCTGTTGTTCAGCCCCAGGGGTGCTATTGATGTCATGGTTGGGGTAGGGTTTGAAATTTAAAGCCCTGGGCTACTTGAGGCACATGCCTCTTTCCTATGCCATCAGCCAGTCTATGACAGTCTGGGTCCTGGACCACCATCTCCCTCCTCTCTTGTCTGAGCTGTCATCAGACAGGAACTTCCCCTCGGCCACTGAGTTTTTAAGGTGAGAAGAACCAGATCTACCTTCAATGGCTACAATCTGGCGGGGGGGGGGGGGGACCCAAGCTCTGAGCCCTCCAGAGGACACAGGAAGATAGGACAGGACTACCACTTGCATTCAATCTGGTCTTCACAGGGATGCAGCCTGTCATCACAAGAACAAGGATGAAATCAAGAGTTGACAGCTGAGTATGACAATATTTCCACTAACCCAGCCCTTACACTGCTTCTTCCCCACCCCGCTGCTCCTATCACCACTCAAGGAACTGTGGTCACACAACCTCTTCCAGCCTGTCACCTGGCCTCCTTCAACCCATAGTCCACATTGCAACAAGGAAGAACTTTCCATAACATAAGTCTGGGGGCACCTGGGTGGCTCCGTTGGTTAAGCATCTGACCTCTGCTCAAGTTATGATCTCACAGTTCATGAGTTCAAGCCTGGCATCAGACTCTGCGCTGACAGTGCAGACCCTGCTTGAGATTCTGTCTCTCTCCCTCTCTTTCTGCTCCTCTCCTGCTCTTTCTCTCTCTCTCTCTCTTTCTCCCTCTCTCTCTCTCAGAATAAATAAACTTTTAAAAAATGATAAAATAATAATAATAATCAAACATAAGTCTGGCCATCCCTTTTCCCCTTCTAAAATCCCTCCAGACATCCACCTTTGCTTTTTAGGATAAAGTCTAATTTCCTTAACAAGCTTCCAAGGACATTAGTGATCTAACCCTGTATACTGTTCCAGTTCCATCTCTCAATCCTTACCATACCTGCGTGCACACACACACACACACACACTATAATTGTACCTGATTTCTCACTACAGTGAGAAATGTTCCTAAATGTGCCTGGTGCCTTCTGGCCTCTGGACCTTCTTCACATTGTGAAATTTTTTTTGCCCATACCAGAATATTTGATCTTCACTTTCTCCCATTCCTCTATTTGCCTGGTTGGTTGCATTTCTTTCTTCCAATAGCTGCTTAGAGATCCCTTCTGAACAGCTAAGACTCTGAGGTGCCCTGCTCCATGCTCCCCACGCCTTCCCTCTCTACTTCTGCTCTGTCAGGGCACGTAGCACACCTCCCTGCGAGGACCCTGCCTATTTATCCCAGGAGGATGTGATTGTTGTTTTGCTCGCCACTGGGCTCCCAGGTCCTAACAGAGTGCCCAGGACTTCATAGATGCTCAATAAGTATCTGCGCAACTAAATTCATGGAAATGGAGGGAAGGAGAAAGAGAGGGAAGGAAAGAGAAAGGCTCTCCTGGTGAGGTAACCCTGGTGTTATATTCATCACCATAACTGCTTCAAGCTCATTTTCCTTCACATGTCTCCACTTCTTAACAGTTTATAAACCACTTTCACAGCACCCTACTGATAGGATGTGAATATATATGCATTTTTTTTTACTAAGTATGACAGACCTAAGAATCAGAGTGAGCGAGTGGTTTTCCCAAGCTCACATAGCTCAGGGCAGGGCTGTGTCAGAAACCCAGGTCTCTCTGATTTTGAGCTCACAACTCCTGAGCCTCTGGAATGGAGACACTGAGTCTCAAGCACGAGGGCCAGCTCTCTCTTGAATTCTGAAGGAAGGAACATAGCACAGTCACCCAGTTTGATCTATGGAAGTGGCCTTGGGGTCCCAGGAGGCTGGGGTGCACCCTCTCTTCACTCGATTAGTTCTGTCAAGTCAGTAATGTTCTCAGGATGAAGAGCTTCCTGCAATCCAGACACCCACCCTGACTTCTGTACACCATGGTCACTGTCTAGAGGATGACAGTGACCTTGGATTAGGAAACCTCACAGGTACCTCCCTTTGTCCTCTGCCCAACCTGCTTACCTTTAACCATTAAAGGGATATTCAGGAGTAACGAGAAAGGAAGCCAGACTACACCACTGGAGAGCCAATGAGTCCCACTTATTTTCAAGGAGCCCCCCACAATTTTATTTCTCTTTTTCCAAGTCACCAGGAAAATATTCACCCATGTGCACAAAGAGTTCATTTCAGAATAATTTAAATAAAAATAAATGAGAGAAAAAAAAGTGAGAGAGAAAAATACATAGAAAGGGGGAGAGTTGCTTATACGCATTATATATTTATTATATATGCATTATATTTATATTTTGGACTGTGATTGAGAAGTTCAAAAGAACAAGGTAGAGTTATGCCCTGACATGTAAAGATGTTCAAGACATTGCTAAGCAAAAAAAAGAGAGAAAGAAAAAAAACAACTTGCAGAGCAAGATTTACATCCAGTATGCTACTGTGTACGCTGAAACACACACTCCTAAAACAAAGGTCAGAATTTCTACGGGCAACAGACATAAGGTATGACTAGCAAAGTTCTGGAAGGACAAACATCAAATAGATAACAGGGTTGCCTTAGGCTAAAGGCTGGAGGAAGGGAGACATTTATTATGACTGTTTGAATTATTTATGATCTATTATATTAAACCTATAAATAAATAAATAAATAAATAAATAAATAAATAAATAAATGATACAGAAAGAAAACCAGCGAAGACTTGAGCTTTTCAATGAATTACAAAGTGGTGGTTCATCCAGACATCGCTCCCCGTGAAGAACCTGGAGAGTCATGGGCTCTAAGAGCCATGCACCTGCCTTTCCAAGAACGGTGTCTTCTCTTCTGGACTTCACATTGTGGAGGTCTGGGAAGCACTCTCCAGAAGGAGTGTTCTCAGGCCAAAGAACTTGGCAGGCCTGTCGGGTGATAGAGTGGGTTCTGATCATGAGTGTGGTCTTGGGCACCCAGAGGTAGGGACCAGGGTGTTGGGTGAGTGCACACACTCAAATGGCAGTGGGAGGGAAAGAAGGAGGTCACACATGGCTGGGGACCCATGGTCCTAGGACCCGGAATGCTCCATCCTCTTTCTCTCCAGCCCCCTCATTCCATTACCACATGTAGAGCCTCCAGAGTCTGCCATTGTTGAGTATGGTGACAATGACATTTCCAAAGGTCTACAAACCTTGGCTCTATCATCTTTACCGTGGCTAGTTTTACTGTCAGTCACTAACACTGAGCAACCACTGTGTTCCAAGCATTTTGTCTGACTTAATCACCACAATATAATGAAAGAGAAGTACCCTTAGTCATCTCACTTCTCAGACTCAGAAACTCTGGCTCAGAGAAATTTGGTTGGATATTAGCACAAAGTCATATGGTCAGTGCAGGAATGTGCCAGGATCCCAGCTTTGGCTACCGGATGGCCAGCTCTATGGTCCTGACTCCTACACTTTCCCTGCATCTTGGAGGGCGGTGTCACGATGCATATGGGAAAAGATCCTCTCTCAGCGAGCTCTGGGCTCTCTCTCCTCTGCAGTGAACCTGAGGGAAATGATTCTACTTGGAAAAATGAAGTCTCCGAGCAGACAGGATCAAAGTGTGTAGCACAGGGAATGCGGATAAAGGAAACAAAGCAGCAAGACCACAGCATACTCTGTGTGGTTCAGAGGAAAGAGCTTTGGACAAGCCAAAGGAAAATGCTACCTTATGGAAAGATGACATGCCTACAAATGAGAAAAAAAATTTTAAACAAAAGTTACCAAACTGTATAGACTTAAGGTCTGAGGATCTAACATAAAGCACTGTGCCTGTTATGGTTAACACTTGTATTGTTAAAATTTGCTAGGAAAATAGAACTTAAATGTTCTCACTAGAGAGAGAGAGATCTGTGAGGTGATGGATGTGTTCATTAACCAGATAGTGAGGATCCTTTCACAACGTATACAGACATTCACCTTGATGTACACCTGAAATATCTTACAATTTTATTTGTGAGTTATACCTCAAGAAAGCTAAAGAAAAAAGAAAAAGGAAAAAGTATCAGACTCACTCATTCTTGCCACATAGGAGTTCTGTGCCTGGGCTTTGCCAAGTGCATGGGACTTTCGCGAGGGAGGGGTGGAATGCACTGTGACACCAACCTTTGCCTTGTTTTTTATGCCTTCCTTTACCTGGCCTCTCTGAGGGCCAAGGAAGCCTCGGTCTCATTACTAGGGGTCAAGTTTCCTCCCAATCGTCATGGGTGGCCCCTGAAACTGACAAACGAGACTCATTTTCTAGTTTGTCTTCTAATTTGTTCCCTGGGGGCTCCCTGGCAGTCCATGCCCTGGAAACACCTCATGGGGCAGTGGAGGGAATGCAGGCTCAGGTGTCAGATGAGCCTCGGTTCAGATCCTGGCTCTATTGCTCTGGCCAAAACCCAGAGCAACCTCTAGGCCCCAAAACTCAGCCTCACTGGGCGTGTGTAAGGTACTCAACAGCCCCTTGTATTTAATAACACTTAGCAAATAACAGTTGTTATTGGAAAGAAACGCCATGCTTACCATTCCCTCAAGGCGATGCTGTGTCCGCCCTTATGTGGGGGCCAAAGAACAGCCAGGATGGACGTATCGCTGGGGCCCTGGGGCACAGATACAAACCAGGCTCCAGAGCTGTAAACCCTCAAGCCTGCTCCTCCAAACACAGGGAAGGCAGGGGCTGTACAGGATAACGCAAGAAGTCCTGAGTCTGGCCGAGGCCCAAAGTGTGGCAAAGCGTCCAGGATTGCTCTGCTTGGAATGTGGGAAACTTTCCGGGAGCCAGGCAGTGCAGGCTAGAGGCAAAAGGCAGATTCATTCTCCTGAATCCTCTCTATCCCTCAGCCTCTTTGCCAATGCTGCTCCCCAACCACCAGGGTCTCCTGGTCCTTTCTTCAGGGCCCCGGGCACTGCTGAGGGTTAGAGGAGGCCATGCTCTGCTCTGTGGTTTGTGTGAGGGCAGGAACCTCTGGCATTCCAAGGCCACAGAGAACAAAGCCCGCCCAGAGTCTGATGAGGAGCCCTGGGTCTGGGTTTTTTCCTCAGAGCCTCCCCAAAAACAGCTGTCAGGAAGACAGCCCCCTCCAGGGCCCTGACATCAGCCTGAGAAGATTCTTGTGCCCCAACTCCTGCTGTTCTGGGCTGGACCAGGGATTTGGCCAAGGGGAGGGTATTCCTGCTGAATGAGCTGCTCTCCTCTCCTGTGGCAGGAAAGTTTTCTGGCCATGAGGTCTGACCTCACTCTGGCCACTCCTCGGGTTCCAGAATCTTTCTTCCTGACCGGAGGGTGGGTAGGCACCCCGGAAAGGGAAGAATTAGGATGGGGTAAGCAGAATTTCCAACACTGAAGGCAGGGCCTGGATCACCAGTGCTTATTTGGTCATTGAGTCAGCCACCTACCAGCCAGATGAACTTGGACATACTACTTACCTTCTCATCTGCAAAATGGGTTGCCAAAGGGCCTGGCTTATTATTTGTAACTTAAAAAAAAAAAAAAACTCTTAAAACTAGAAAAAAGTTGACACGTGGTGTCCCCTCTATACATTGTTCTGGGATGAGGTTCTTTCGTACCCAGGTGGCCTACAGACACCCCAGATGCAGCCACCAAAAAGCTGAAAGGTAGGCAAAGAGCTTGAGAGACGCATGCCCAGGATGCATCTCCAGCCCAAAACGAACTGGACAAATGCCACTGGTGGCTTTTTCCAAACTGCCTTCTACAAGCACGACTTTCCTTTCACCTGCCAGGACCTGTATTTCTATTTCTGTGTTTGGAAAGCCTGATGGGGAGGGGTGGTACAAGGGCTAATTAATGATTGATTCTCTGGCAGGCCACCAGGAGGCCTCGGGGGCAGGCTGTCAGCCATTTCCTGAGGTGTGGGGACAGGGTAGAAATCCCAGGTGGCTGAGGCTTTGCGGCTCTGCGGGGCACGTCTGTGAGGGGAGAGGGTGGGGCAAAGGCTGCAGGTGCCCTTAACACTTCTCACCTCTGTGAAACGGTGAAGTTAGCGAGGCTGGGAGCTCTGTCCTCACACCCTTCTGCCTGGCTCCCCTCACAGACACCCCCAGCCACCCCCTCTTTCCCCACACCTGCCACAGCCCACCCTGCACCCCCCAGTGCAGGCTCACTGGCTCTTTCCTGCCCTGCTCACCTGCCCATCACCCAGGGGTTCACTTGATTGCTTGATAAACTCCCCAGTACTTTGGGGTGGGGATTAAAGGAACTGACATCTACAGCAATGTTTTAGAGACGTTTTCATTCCACCCTGGGAAGTATTGCCCGGCCTTTGTTGCCGAATAATAATTAACTTTTGTACAGAACCGTAGCTTTCAAAGGGCTCCCACATTCATAATTCTGTTCATCGTCGGTCGCAACAAATCTTGGAGGTGGGTCTTACCCTCCTCACTCCCACCTGCACCCACATCCTATGGAAGAAGCAGGTGAGGCTCAGAGAAAGGAAGTGGTCCTGGTTCACACAGCCATGGCAAAAATGCTCGTCTTCTAACTCTTAGCACAGAGCTGCTGTTTTCTTCCCAAAGAATATACTGTGGTCCTCGGAATTGTTCCCATGTAGGGGAAAGGGGCATGGCAGGTAAGCACTGGGGGGTTGGGGGATAGGGGTCTTCCTTCAAGGCTGGCCTCTGGGTGGCCTGCACAGAGAAACTTCTGAGATTTTATGTCAAAGTGGGACAGGGGGTCCCAGGTTCCCTCCCTATTCTGGGATTAAGAGGTAAGCCCCATGGCCCATGCTGGAGTTCAAGGTGATAGGATTCCACCTGTGCAATTAAACGGACACACCAGTAGTCAGTGCAAACTGTGAACTGCTTATAAAAACCCCGAACCATCTGTCTTCCCAATTCCGTCAGCTATGATGGCCAACTCATCCTGGTTTGCCTAGGGCAGTTTGGTTTTAGCACCAAAAATCCCACATCTAGGGAATGCCCTCAGTCTCATCCCTGGCAAACCCTACCACCAGCTTTGCCAATATCGGCTGAGTCCTGGAAAGAAAGACCATCCTTCGAGGGCTCGGCAGATCAACTTAGAATATTAAAAGAATCACAGAATACTCCTTGGAGTTAGGCAGCTCTACCTCATATATATATTAAACTCTTTGAATGTCAAACCTGAAAGAACATTCATTCCCACAAAGAAACACTCAGATCTATAGCCAGATTTGTCCAATTTTTTAAAGGCAAGCCAGGGCTATTCTTTCTCTCAATTTTCATATTGGTAATTAATTACATTTTTTTGGAAAAACACTGAGTTAAAAAAAATTGTAACGGGTTTAAATCACAAGTTGCCAGCTGATAATTTCAGCCTGAAAACCTAACGGGTATCAAATCTAAGAAAAGCTGGAGAAGAAAGTGTGGGTTTCAAAAGCATGCTCTAGTGTCTGACTCTTGATTTCAACTCAGGTCACAATCTCATGGTTTCTTAGTTCATGCCCCAAGTCGGGCTCCACACTGACAGTGTGGAGTCTGTTTGGGATTCTCTCTCTTTCTCACTCTCTGCTCTTCTCCCGTCCATGAGCGCACTCTCTCTCTCTCTCTCTCTCTCTCAAAATAAATAAATAAAATTAAAAAAGAAAAACACTCAAGGCAGATACAGTTTAAAAAAAAGAAGAAGAAGAGGAAGGGCACCTGGGTGGCTCAGTCAGTTAAGTAACCAACTTCAGCTCAGGACATGATCTTGCGGTCTGTGAGTTCGAGCCCCGAGTTGGACTCTGTGCTGACAGCTTGGAGCCTGGAGCCTGCTTCAGATTCTGTGTCTTCCTCTCTCTCTCTGCCCCTCCCCTGATTATGTTCTCTCTCTCTCTCTCTCTCTCTCTCTCTCTCTCAAAATAAACAAATAAAGTTTCAAAAAAATAATAAAAAGTGTGTTCTAAATGTACATTGATCTGAGAGTCTCTCAGTCATGATGATAAATTTTTTTAATGTTAAGTAACATCAGAAGAAGGCTTAAGTTTTTATGCATAACCAAAATGATCATGGATATGTATTTTAAATATATATTTTTTATTTAAATAGACATAATATATTCAATATATCTTAATCTATCCAACTTAAATATTGAAATCTATATCAATGTCTTCATTTTGCAAAGGAGGAGATTGACATCAAAGAGATTGAATTGGGGTGCTGATTAATAACGATTTTCTTGACCTTGGTTGCAGGGAAATTGTGAGGAACCCGGGACTGATTTCTGACTGTAATTAGATAGCACCATGATGCCTGTGTTTATCTTTTCAGCAGGGCTCACTGTATTCTTATGGCTTGCTAGATCTAGAACTTCTCTGCTGAGTCTCCTCCTGGGCATCTGGTCACCTACAGTCTGGGGAAGGGGGTGCTCTCCAGGCATGTGAATGGCTTTTTTGCACCTTTAGTTGCCATATTTTAATGAAGTTTTTAAATGAGACAGGGATGTTTTATTTAGTTGCTGTTTTTGTCCTTTGAGAGCTTCTGCCAAAAAAAGGGCAGAGGGACAATTTGTTTTGTCCACCTGGAGCAAAGCAATGGCAGGAATGGATGAGGGAGTTTCCCTGATTCGCACTTATTGGCCCCTTGGCTTGGGAAGACCTTCTGAGGTTTGCAGAACTTTTTTAGGTAAGGGCTTGTCAGGCTCGCCTAGAGCACTACCTCCTTGGAGGTAAGAAGCCTGAGTGGACAGTCTCTGGCTTTGCCTGCTCCCTACAGAAGCAGGGCCGGTGCCAGAGCAACCAGCTGGCCTGTAGTGTTGGCGGTGAGAGCTACGCTGAGTTCCACTTCTGTCCCAACACCCTGATCTTCTCTCTCCAGGGCATTTGACCAGAGAAGTGCAGTATCTGGACATTTGGAAACCACAGAGCAATTTTAAATAACAATTTAAACAACTTAAAGACTTTTGGAGAAGACTTTAAGACAATAAAGCACCTGTTGCTTTTGTTTCAAGCTGTTTACAGATGTGGAGGATTCATTTAGGGATATGTGTGTTCTTTTTCTTTCCACAAAATGATAAAATTCTACTAAATCGAGAAAGTCTGGGTGGAAGAGGGAAGCAGATTAACATGAAAGATGAAAGGGGTTTTTTTCCTTAAGAAAAATCATGTGTTTTTATACCCACAGGCACCCACACTTGTACATGCACACAGACACATCCCCACGGATAACTCCCTTCCTCTGCCCCTTCCTTCCCCTCATTCTGGCTGGCACCTCTGGCCTCTGTGTCCCAGAGCGGTCCCTCCAGGCCAGGGAGTTGTGTGCCTGAGTCTGGCCATCTTGTCCAAAACTGGGGAGCACCCAGGCCCTACTCTACCAGCCTGCAGATGAGCCAGGACATTTGTCTGCACACACAATCTTCCCTGGACCCAGCCTCCTGGACAGAAAAGAAAACCTGTGAAGAAAGAGGGGGCCACTCATTCCCACCCAAAACACCCCTTCCTATCCACACCCAGGCCCCCACCTCCCAAGGCTGCTGATTCCCATAGGTAAGGCCAGCTCAGTCCTGTCCCTTTCTGACACCCATGTTGACTTGAGATCTAGACCCTCACTGCCCGCCCCCTGAACCCTTCTACCAAGAGCAAGAAGCAAGAAGCTTCAAGGAGCAAGAAGGAGGGCTGGCTGGTGGCTATGTGTGTTCGGGAGGAGGGGAATCCCTGTAGAATAGGTTACGGGGCCATTTTCATTCACCTAATAATGTGAGGGTGTGGTTCCTGTCTGGATGATTTGGAGGGAATGAGCCCAGGGGCTGTTCAGGGTTCTGCCCTGGAAGGCGTACACCCCAGTGGTGAGAAGGTGGGACCTTCTTCTCTCCAGCCCTATTTGGAGGCTTCTACCTTAGGACACAGGCTGAAAAACAAAAGTTCCCCTCCTATAAACGAAAAGGCTGCTTCCCTAGAGTGGAGCAGGGGTGAGAGAAGGGATGCAGGGTGTCACAGAGAAACTGTGTCTCTCACTTCAGATGGTCAGTGACCCCAGGAGGACCCAGAGCTCCTCATATTCAAGCTCTGAGGCCTCCACGTCCCCACTTTTCTAATATTTCCAGGCCTGCTGAGTTTGGGCTCAGCTGCCTCTCTCTCCTCTCTCCGCTGGAAACAGAAGCTCTGGCGAATGTTTCTAACTCCTGAGTCCACTCAGCCATGTCCCCCTTGCAAAATCCTCCCCTTCCCGCACCCCCCTGCACCCAGCCAGCCAATCCGAGGCCTGCGAGCCTCTCCAGACCCATCTCTCAGGGCTCTGGCGGGATAAAACCGGTCGGCGATGCCGGGTGGATGGGAACAAACTTCAGAAGGAGGAGAGACGCAGGGCCCAGGGCACCCTCGCAGGCGGACCCAGGCATTGAGGGCCTGCGGCCGGCTGGCCAGGTATGCTGCCCAGGGGTTGGCTGAAAGCTGACTGGGGGAGAGCGGTGATTCGAGAAGGGAGAGGGTCCCAGGAAGCCTGGCAGCCTTTCCTCTCCTAAGTTAAACTGGATTCGGCTGAGGCCAAAGAGAAGGAAGGCCCCCAGGCTGGAGTTTGGGGCTTCCTCAGCGGACACCCAATCCCGGATCTCCCGGGCAAACGTGTGTTAGGTAGCCACCCTGAGGTGGGCCACCCTTCGCCAAAAATCATCCGACTCCTGCCATATGATGAGAGCCTAAGGGACAGGGCCTGGGGAGGGGGCATAAGCAGGAGACAGCGAATCTTATGCCCCTTCCCCTGGGTCTGTACAGGGCAGCTGCGTGGCGGCGGGCGCGGCGGGGACCTGCGTGAGGAAGCCCCGAGCCCTCGGCGGGCTGCGAGCGACTCCCCGGCGATGCCTCACAACTCCATCAGATCCGGTAAGGACGCGGCGTCGCCGGGACCCCGGAGCCCCCGCGTCGCCGTGCGTCCGTGCGTGCGCTCGGGTCGGTGGGGCCGGGGAGCTTACGCTTGGGCTCGTGGGACCCACCTGCGTGGGGACGCAGCTGGGGGCGCAGCCGGCCTAGTGCTCCGCTGCGGCCATCTCGCCGCTCTCAGGCCCCGAGGTCCCCCCCTGGCCGGGCGAGACGCCCTCCCCAGGCCTTGGTTTCTGCGGACCACACGGAGCGGTGAGGAGCTCTCCGTGCGGGTCAGAGGGGTGGCCCCCGCGCCCCACCCCCGTCTTGCACGGCCCATCGGAACGGACCTCCTGTGCCTGTTCTCAGGCCCTGGGCCGCCCCCGACCTCTAAGCCCTCGTTCCGGCTGTGCCCAGCTCTTGCCCGTGGCTGCCCCGGCGGGACCGGGAGCCCCGCGCACCCCTCCAGCCAGCGGGAAAGGAGCCCGCGGTCCGGGGCCTGGGGGCCGCCGAGTGCCCTCGGCTGCTCTCGGGCTCCTCCTGGCCGACCCTGGGGCAGGCGGGGAGCCGTGCGCCGGGCGTCCGGCCTGCGAGCCCTGGGCTGCCCGCGGGGCCGAACCCCCTCCCCAGCGGCGCCCCGGCCCAGGGCCTTCCAAAGCGCTCGGGGTCCCCGGCCGCGGCGCCTGCTCTCCCCAGCCTCCTGGCCCAGGCCCCGGGCTGGGGGGCGAGGGAGAAGGGGTGTACGGAGACAGAGCCCCGGGGTCGGGGCCGGCGGGCGCGGTAGGCGCGGTGGGCGCGGTGGGCACGGCCGCCCTGGCGCGCAGCAAGTGTGGACGGCGAGCAGAGGCGCGGCCCGGCCCGCGGTGATGGATGGAATCGGGCCGGCCGCGGGGAAGGCGATTTATGGGGCCAGGGCGCAGCGCTATCGATTTGGGCCGGCGAAGTGAGAGGAAATCAATATTTCAGATGAATTCTCGGCGAATATGAAGTCCCGCTCGGCAAACGGGACATTTGTTATAATAAGCAGGGTCGGATCGGGCGCGGCGCGCGGCTGAGATCTCTATTTAGCCGAGAGCGCCACGAGTCCGAGCTCCGCCGCGCAGCCTCGGGTCCCAGGGCCGAGGCTCCACGACGCGGGGTGCCGGGGACCTCGCGGGGCGCCGGAAGGTTGCTCTCTCTGGTTTGCTCTCGGGTGGGAGACGAAGTCGGCGGGACCCTGCCTCCCCACCCCAGTCCCTCTAGAGGAGCGGGGTCACAGCCGTCCCGGCCGCCCTCTGCGGGCGCGGGGCCGCTCTCGGGGCGCGGAGCAGAGACCTCGCGGCCCTTCCCGGGTGCGGCGAGGTTAGCAAGCCAGGGAACGGAGCGGAGATGCCTGGCACCCCTTGCCCAGCCGCGCCCGGGCGCCGCGCGTTCCTTGACCACTTTTTAAGGCCGGGACCAGGCTTTAGCCCCTCATTCATTAGCCAGATCCGGGCACAATCCCGGACGTCGCCCCTGCCTTGCGGTCAGGACAGTCTCCAAGGCCGAGCGCTCAGCGCTCGGTGCCCCATCCTCTACCAGCCTGGTCCTGGCCGCTTCCGCTCGGTTCCCGATTCCATCTCCCCACCCCCCACCCCCGCCCCCCGCCCGCAGCCCGACCTTCCCCTGACCTTTCAGGCTCCGGTAGGACTGGGTGCTCTTGGACCTCGAATTTACCTTGCTGCACCAGACCCCTTTCCCTCTGTTGCTCCTAGAAATAAGACGATGTCATGGTCCCTTATGTTGGCTTGATTTTGTTTTCGCTACTTATTTTCATTCTAGAAGCACTCATTGGAATAAATGGGGGTAAAAGAAGGAAAGGGAAAAAAAGGACATCATTTATTTTTACTTTATTTTTAATCAGCAACAGGCCCAGAAGATGAGAGGCCCATTGCCCACTGGCTGAGATACAAATTGTCCTTGGGTTTGGGGAGAGAGCCGTCCACTCCCGGCAGGGCCAGGGCAGAGGTATTTTTCCGTTTAACGAAGGCGGGAGGACTTCTAAACCTTCCCCCAAACAAATAAAGAAATAAAGCCGCAAGGAAGGAAAATGAGCCTTTCTCCTTTAGTTTAATTTAATGCTAATTAAACAGAAGAAAACTGCCTAAAACACAGCTCAAACGTTTCGTTTCGAGACTATCCCGTTTCTTTTCTAAATCCTCTCCGGAAAACCTGAGCCAGAGACCCCCGTCTCTCTAATCTGTTCACTTAAGGCTGTTGCTTATATTTAAAGCTATATTCATAAGCTGATTCCTCCTGTTTTCATACGCCCATTTCTCTCAGGTTTTAGCTGCTTCCCTCTTTGCCCGAACACTTCCTTTCTGAGTTCGGCTTTGCCTGGAAAGCTTCCCTTTAAGTTTTCCCTGGAACAGAATCCCGGGGGCGAAGGCGGCCACAGGCAGGGGGCTTTTCGCGGGAGCGAGGCCCAGCGCACCGTTTCCAAAAATCAGAGACGCCCCAGAAAAGTTTCCTGCGCGGCCTCTGCCGACCTGGCGGCTGCAGCTCACCCCCGGCTCACTCTCACTCTTGGCTGATCTTGCTTCGGAGAGAGGTCTTAATTTTTTTTTTCTACAGCTTTATTCTGAAAGGATGCGGAGAGCACATAGAGAATTATTGTGGTGTGCGCTGGTCAGCAATGGGCTGAACGTTTTGTAAAATCTACTGGGAATTTTGTAGCATCAGGGAACAAGGATCCTCTAAAGCAAAACCACTTTCTAAAAATGTTTAAAGATCAATGCCACATAAATATTAAAATAAAAATAATATTGTGTCTGTAAGGAAAAGAGTTCAGTAAAGGCAAGCAAGTTGTGATTAAAAGTTACGTGCAATTAACTTGCCGGCCACCCTCTACCCCAGCTGCTGAAAATAGGCTATTCAAGTGGTAAAATGAGACTTAAGATCCAGGAGGAACATGCTAACTTCCTAGATCTGAGATGCAAAGCTCTATTCCTTCCTCTAGGTTTTCGAAAGGAGGAAAGGAAAGCAAATACATTTGGGAAGAATCTATTTTCTTCCCAGGTTTCTTGCCGATGGAAAACAGTCTCTAGGAACATAAAGAGGTATTGGGGTTCCTCAATTCATCTTTGTTTCAAGATGGTCCATCCTCCCGCCCCCCTCAATGCAAGTTAATTAGGAGATAATTTAGCTACCTTGTGAATTAGTTTTAAGATAAGTATCTTTTCAAGCTTTTGTCACTTTAATTGCTCCGCTGATTGATAAGAAGTAATTATTTCTAATTGACACTTTTTTGATGTCTATTGGAAGCATTTATTTGGGACCTTTTTGGGGTGGAAGAAAAGTTAATTAATTTTATCAGTCGATACCCAAAAAGACTGTGCCTAATTTTGCTGAAGAAGACAAAGGAAGTGAAAGAAACCACAACAAAAATGTCAGTTTCATGACATTTTAATAATTACACTATTTTTATTCAAAGGATATGTCAAAACTTTCTATTTATGGCTTCAAGCCTGGGATTCTAACGGGGTACACGTTTAATGGGTTTATATTTTTCCATGGGTATCCTCACAATCCTTGTGAGAGGACTGTGACTTCATGAGTCACAATCCTGACTTCATTTTGGAGGTTACTCTGTAATTTGTAATTAATTTTTATGGAAAGTAAAATCAGTAGAACTCCTTATGTGTAGATACATGGCATCATTTTCGTAAGAGATAATTGTAAGAAAATTTACTAATCATCATTCCTGTTTTGTAATTATTGATAGAGTTGGGTATGAAGGTGAAACTTTACTTCGGTGGCATGCCTTTTCATACTTAAACATCAGAGTAAACAGTTTAATCATTCACATCCTCCAGAATATGTTACTCTGGACGGGAAAGAAAGGAAAGAATCAAGAGAGAAAGACAGTGAAAGAAGGCAATGGGGGAGGGGGAGGAGAAGGAGAAGGAGAAGGTGTCTGGGGAGAACAAAAATGAAAGAAGTTATTTCAGGAGTGAAGACAGCCAGGTGCACAGGACCTTTGTCAATGCAAAATAAGAAAATGGAAATTCTACTTCAAAACACATCCTTTTGAACAGGGGTCTCTACCACATTCCCTGAGTTACCTCTAAACACCACTGGAAATTCCCCACTTTTCTATGCATAAAAAGGAAGCCAGAAAATATACACTGTGCTGGCAAGGAGTGAGGGGAGGGGAGCTTATAAAGAGATTTGAGTGTTGTTTATGTTTATTATTACAGCTCCTGTGATCTTCACGCCCAGCTGTGTACCCACAAGCTTTCCATAGATAGACTCGTGACTCACTGACTTAGGAAAACGTTTGCACACAAACCCAAAGTGGAGACACACACTCGCACACACTCATGCACGGCTGAAATGAGAGAAACACAATCAGACAAGATGCGCTCCTGTCGGGTTAATTTCAGCCAGGGCCTTTTTCAATCATTTATGTATAAAATCTTGTCTGCTTTTAATGATGTTTCTCCCAGATTACGTGGAGCTGCAAGAATGAGGAAACATTTTAAATGAAAAAAAGAAATTTAAGATGTACAAACAGTAGATAATATCACATACCAATCTCACTATTCGTGAAACTGAAAAAATATATAAATAATGCAAAAAAAATCAGCAAGGGAGAGTTTAGTAATGGAAAATTCCCCTGCAATTAAATGAAACAGTAATTTAGTAGAGATATGCCTGAATGAATTAGCATTTATTAATTGGTTCTCATAAAAACAATTTGTGTGGATGTTTCGGGGGGGGTGTTTAAAGTATTTATTTTTCATAGGAAAAGTTCCTCAACTATTTCTATCAAAGTGTGTAGTAATCCCTTTGTATTTTGTGAAAAATCCCAATGCTGTAACTGGTGAATTTCACCTGCACACAAAGAATGTGGGGTGAGGGAGATGAACCCCTTTAAATCAGAAAAATGAACTGGTCCCCTCTTCTCTTGGGACATTTCCAAGTGTGAAACCAATGGGAAACACGTTGGCAGGGGCTCTTATGCACAGAAACATCCAGCCCTGGTCCTGAGCAGACTCCCAGGTGACCCATCTCCCCTGGGGCAGGACTAACCCAGGCAGGCAGATGAGGCTGCTCTGTGCCCCTCCCCCCCCCCCCCCCCCCCCCCCCCCCAGCCCGCCAAGCCTGCTCCAGCATCCTCGCCAGCTCAAGCAGGAACTGCAGTTGTAATCTCAGCGAGGAGCTTGCTAGGGTTGACTGGTGCACGGATGTGTTTACTTTCTCTCGCCACAGTTGGTCTGTCTTCAGTTCTAAGCATTTTAAAGCTGCTCTATTTATCAGTCCAAGAGGTGCCGAGTTCTCAGTTACGCTGAGAAAGCTTTGAGCTCTGTGGTTCTGAGTACGCAAGGAGCCAAAAGAGAAAAGAAACAATTTCATTTTAAAAAAATGATTTTAAAAGGAAAGGACAAGAGAATGCACCCCTATTCCAGACAGCAGTTTGCTTATGTTTTAGCTGAAACTTGGGGAACAGCTGAATCACTGGCCCCCATCAGCCCCCACTCCCTTTGGAAATAGAACTTGGAGATGTAAAACACCCTGTAAAAAAGGAAGAATGCACCCCCACACTCAGAACTCTTTGCAGGAGTGATTCTTTCTGGGTGCAGATGGGAATACTTCAGCCTGGGATTCTTTTGAGAGGGAGCTAGAAGATACTCTGCCTAGGAAGTCTATGCAGTGACTGCTTTCTCCAGGGGTGCCAGATGTTTCTTTTGGGGGGAAGAAATAGAGAACAACAATCCAGAGGTCTCCTAGTTCCTATCCCAGGCCAATCCTAGTTCATTCAGTCCATGAATCTCTGGGTCAAGGTTGTGTAGGTAAAGGCATCCACTCTTCCTTATTTATCTGTGGTCATGGCACTCTCTTAAGTGGATCTTTGAGGGTCTTAACTATTTCCTCGGGTCCAGAGTTAGGGCTGATGAGCCTATTGGAGTTTTTTGAAAGCCCCTCTAGATCTCACCCTTGGCCAGGTGAGGACACGATGAGCAAATGTCTCTTACATGAGCCATGGGTCAGAAAAATCTTTACGGGAAGCTTATTATTTTAAATCCACAATTCATGTCATTGAGTCTAGCTTTACCTTGACTGAGGCTCCGTCCCCAGGAATGGGCCTAGGCAGAAACCAGCATCCCCTTACTAAGGCATGTCCAAGATCAAGGGGAGGGAAGCTCAGGATTTCCCCCCAGGGGTATGTGGGTCCTGTTTCTGTGTTCATTCCTCAGGATCCTCCCCTAGTCCTGAATGCCACAGAAGATGTCCCGTCTTGCTAAGGCTCACCCAGCCAGACCATAGCTGCTTCAGCTCTGCGAGGACCACTCTCATATTCAAAGAAAGAGAACTAATATGCAAAGAGCGCAGAGCGCCCTGGCGCTTAGCAAGCCCTCAGTACGAGAGTTATTGGTGTGGTAACCCTGGAGAGGCCACATCATCCTCCAGTTTAATTCCCAGGACTCTGCTGGGTAGGTATTGTTATTGACATTTTTGCAGAAGAGAAGGGACCTGATGCTAAAAGAAGCTGATCTGACTCCACATCCCCCTTTGACCCCACACCCTCTTTCCAAAGTCCAGCTCATCTAGATTCCCTGTAGCAGTGGATGGTTCGTGCCTGCAGCTCTGCCCAGGACTTTGGGCCTGGTCCCCTGGTGAGAAGATACAAGGGCCTATACCGATAGCAACAGTGACAGTGACAGGCAGGGCCTTCAGTCTACCAGCTTGTTCTCCTCAGTGCCCCTAATTCTCCAGCTCAGTTAGGATAGATCCCTTTTCAGTGCAGTTCTCGGTCTTCCCATCTGCGCAATGGGAGAAGTGGTGCCTATCTGGATATCCCTCCTGGAGGTCGCTGTGAGGAGGGAGGAAATGATCAGCCACTAGGAAAGGCAGAGAGAGGGGGCTTTCTTTTAACACATGCACCCAAGACTGCCATGTCTCCACCTGCCCCACAAAAGGGGACGGCTACACTCCAACACCTCAATAAGTCATAAGCCAGCAAGGAATTTGGTCCCTTGGCATCTCCAAACCACACTTGGCCTTCCTCTGTGGGTCCACTTTAGAGACTAATGAG
Organism: Helogale parvula; assembly: GCA_004023845.1. Taxonomy (NCBI): domain Eukaryota; kingdom Metazoa; phylum Chordata; class Mammalia; order Carnivora; family Herpestidae; genus Helogale; species Helogale parvula. The sequence goes on from PJEM01001860.1 coordinate 190,694, forward strand.
TTAGTGGGTGTGATGGCAGTTTTAGAGTTACTGGGAAGACCCACACATGAAGTCAGGGCGCACGGCCGGTGCCCTGTCCACAGGCAGCCAGAGCTGAGCACTGAGGTGCCCCATCTCATTTCCCCAAGTTTAGGTTCATTCCCGCCGCTGCTTCCTCGGGGGAAACCATATCATCTGCTCCTTCAGAGCCGCCTCCGTGGTTCAACTTGTAACATTAGCCGGTAAGCGGTTTAATGTTGATATTTTCACTCTTCGCTGTGAGAACAGCTGCCCAGCTCCTGAGCCGGTTACATTTCTCCGATAAAAGCCCATCTGTAGTTTAAGCAGAGAGATTGAGAGAGGAAAAAAACGGTTTTCTTCTCTCTCCCTTCTTTTAACTTTTTTCTTTCTCCTCCCGTCTTCAGCCACGATGCCCATCAGTTTTTCTCTTGCACTTGCTCTCCTAAGTGGCCTTGGAGTGACCTGAGTAGTTAGCGCTAATTAGTCCACTGGGACATATTGTCACTGTCAGACCCGCACAGCGGAGAGGTCGGGAGCCGGTTGGGTGACACATCTAAGAAACAGCTTAATCTGCTGTCATCATGTGAACTGCATGTTTGCACACCCAGGGCCCTCTGTGTGTGTCGAATTTTTTATCCCTTTGCTTTTCCAGGAGGACAGCAGCACTATTATTCCTAGAATAAACTCCGGGACCAGGCAGTGTCAAGAGGGCGAGGAGTTTGAGGTCACTGTGAAGCCAAGGTCCTGTGGCAGCCTCATCTCTCCAGGCAGCAGGAGGGGCTATGCCCTGGAGGCTTTGCCTGTCCTGACCTTGCTGCTTTCTTCCTGTGTGACCTTAGGCAAATCAGTTGTGTCTCTGGGCTTGAGTTTCCTCACGTGTATAAAATACAACGATGTTGTGGGGCTTCTAGAAAGTACTGAAAGTAGAACCAGTATCCCCACCTGGCACATAGCAACTACTGAAGATTTTTTTTTTCTTGCTTCATACAGGGGTCACCAGGGAGGAGAGTCTCCAAAAATTCTCCAGAGCAGGTTGCCCAAACATTACATTGTTTTAGTATTTCCTGTGAAACTCTCCGTGAGTAACTTGAGGCCAGCCTAGAAACTTTGTTCCTGTTAATATTTAGGACAGATCTTTCACGTACTCCAGGTGGACAAAATAAGAGGTCTACTGCCCAGGGGTGTTGGATTAAATGAAAAGACACATGGGAAATGCTGACTCAGACCCCCGTGGCCATTATCAGCTGCAACCGCCGCTCTCTCTGGATTCCTTATTTCATTTTACAGAAAACCCAGTCATGGGGGAAACACTAGAATGGGCTTTCCGCGGGCTTTATGTTGGAATCTAGAACATTCTAGAATTTTCCTAGAATCTAGGGTCTTAGAGGAAGATGAGCTGAAGTGGTGTGTGGCTATGCTGTGGGTAAGAGAGGACCACCGGAGGACATGTCTTGGTACTTGTTCTTAATCGACACAAAACCATACATTTATCTTTAAAGAGTTAAAATTCACAAGCCTCTTTCTCTCCCTCCCTCCACCTTACCCCCGGCTTATATTTTCCTACTTTGTATAATAATCATCCAGCTTTGTCCTGACAGCAAACCCTGGCTGACATTTAAAATTAGTTGAGTGCCAAAGTCACTGACTCCAGCTCTGTTTGGTCTTCTCTGACACTGAGTTCATCAAAATGGAGTTTGGCAGGAAGGGGGCAACCTCTTTACAGGTCCTTGGGCATCTGGCTGTGACTTCGAGGTGGAAACAAGGGGGGAATGAGGATGGGAGGGAGAGTGTCAGAGCAGGAAAGGTACTCGACTCAAGCTAGGAACCAACTGGAACCCAAGTGTTGGTGGTTTAATTCAGTGTAACAAGCCCTGGTGGAGAGCCACCCGCTATGTGCAGGGCACCAGGCCAGCAATGGCGGCATTCGCTGCCCCAGTAGTGAAGGTAAATGATAGGGGTGAGTCTCACTCCACTGGGCAGCTGGAGTTTTGTGATTCCCTGTCAAGGAGACCGACCCACAGCACCAGGATGGGGAAATCATCAGACAAAACAATTCAGTGTCGGGACAATGACTGAAATCTAATAAGCCAGGTGGTGGGAACACAAAGGTCATTTATCTCTAAGAGCCTCCCCAGCTCAACCACGTCGCTGCCGGCAACAGATGAACTTCATCTGGCCTTCTTGAGTCTAGGTGGTACCTGGAGTGCATGTCCCAGAGAGACAGCATGTGAGCCTGTGGAGGCTCAGCCAGCTCCATGGGGGTCTACACTGGGACTCTGGAGTGGGGTAACTGGCTGGCTCATGGCAATGTGGTGCCCTTCCGCTAAATCAAATGCTTGCCAGACACTGCTGATGTGTGTCCCCCACACCTTCAGAGATGTGCAGACTTTATAAGATTTCCCTTCTAGGCCTCCCATCCCATTGACAGTGTGACAAGGAGTAAGTCCTTCTGGTCCGCATACTCTGTGACGATATGACAGTGCCCCACACCAAGGAGATCCCTGTGCCCCCCAAGCTTCCTGTATCCTGATGGCTGTCTGGACAGGTGCCCCTAACTGTAATAAACCCACCTGGACCTCAGGGCTCACCCTTTTGGAGCCCTGCTGGTAGTGACATGGGTGCTGCCCTGATTGCCTTCTCACAGTTGCATTCCTGGCCAGCTGGATCCTGTTGGCTGGAAGGTCTCCATCTCCCTGGGAGATCTGAGGCCAGAAGCGCATCGTGCCCCTGCCCACACTGCTCTTTGTACCCACCTCCCTGGAAGTCACTGTCTGTACCACAGCATGGACACAATTGTGCACAGCCTTCTATTGTTTGCAGACAGTTCTGTGTGTGTGTGTTCGCCAATCTGCCCCATGTAGATGGGGCCCATCTTGAGGCCAGGGAGCCTGTCTCTCTCCTTGCTGGAGGGTGGAAGGGAGCACCTAAGGGACTGGCCTAGGGGATTTTGAGTCCCCCTTTGACCACTTACACCTGCAGAAAAGTAGACTCCAGGTTCCTGCCTCGGCAGGCTGCTGGGAGGACTGGCTGACCTCATGTCTGTGAAACACTTAGCCAGGGCGTCCCTGCATTCCAGCTATCCTCCACCAGCCCAGCTCCAACACCACCCGCCCCTAAAGCCTTCCCTCCTCTCTGCCCTGCCCCCCCAGGGCCCCTAGCACTTTACTTTTATGGCATATTTTATAGTCTGCTTTGTAAAGGAATATTTCCCTCTGTGGCTCATGCCTTCTAGATTTGACCCACCTAAACACCTGTGAGTATGTAGCCCTCACATATCACAGGAGCTTCGTAGGATTTTGTTACATCAGATAATGTACGTAGACCCCAGAGAAGGGGTTCCCAGGTGAGACCCTGTGGCCACATTTTATGGACAAGGAAATGAGACTCACAGGGCTGAACCTCGTCCCAGAACCCAGTGCCTTAGTGGCACAGCAGAGCCTCCGTCCTTCTAATCAGCCCTCTCTCTGTGACCCCGGGCAGCCTTCAGTGTGTGCCGGGGTGGAGTGAGGGCTGACTCAGGTCCAGGGAATGCTGGCTGTGGCCTGTTCTAGGTGAGCACTGACCTAGGGGACTGGGAAGAGGGGCTCCCACGCCTGTTGGCAGGGACCACTGAAGCCCAGAGACACCAACACACACACACAACTGCACACCCATACACACAAATACACACACCCACATGTATGCGCACATGTACACAACACACATACTCCCATACACACAAACCTACAGAGCCACACACATACATACTCACACATACACCCAACTGGGATTGGGACTAGGGTGAGGCACAAAGGTATCCAGAGGACAAAATTTAAGGAAGCGCTTGCTCTCGGATGCATGAAAGGGCAAGGCTGGCTCTGAGAATGAGTGCCTCCTTAAAGTTTATCCCCGGCTGTCCTGTCCTGGTCCTCTATATATGATACACACACCCGCATAGCCAGTTATACCCACACCCGTACACATGTGGGCGACATATGCTCACACACATGCACGTAGGAAGCCCTTGCTCCCTTAGACCCCAAGAAATACAGCCAGGAAAATACAGGTGCCATTGTTGAGTCCTGGCTGAGTTCACATTGCTGAGTCCTGGCTGAGTCCACATTGCTGAGAAGCACCCATAGTAGACAAGGTAAGGAACTGAGGTCCAGGATATCCAGGGAATCTGCTCTGTGTTGTGGATCAACTCTGGACAGTTTAGGCATGAGGTCACAGACCTGTGACCTGTGACCACCGTGTTCTTGCCACCTACAGTTTGAAATCTGAGCAGAAACTCCAGTGTCCAGCCATGGCCTCCTGCCCGCGCCCCCAGGACCCCACAGAGACCTTGTTTTCAAATGAGACCAAAAGACAGTCATTTGCATGGACCATTTGTTGGGCCAGTGTCAGAGCCACTAGCAGCCCTCCGTCTCTGGGATTCATGGTGGCCCATCCCAGATGAGGACAGAGTTACCGAGCAGGTGAGCGAGCGCAGCAGGACTTGCTTATTCTAGAGATCTGGCCTCTTGGTCCCCTGAGGATGGTAACACTGGTGGCTGAGCGCTGTCACTGGTGGACTCCGACCTCTGCTCAGACCATGAGAATATCCTGTCTAATTGTCTGCCACTACTCCGAACTCCCTGGCAGCTCTGTCCCCTGAGCCACTCGGTCCTCACCCTGCCGCCCTATGAGCACACATGCCTCTATTCACTAAAATGTGCAGGGGCCACGCGAGCGTGTGCCGCAATCTCATGGATGCACATCGCCCGCTGCAGCACCTTCCTGAGCTGATTATCACAAACAATATGGCGTCATCATGAATGCTTTGTACATTTGATCCACAAATATTTGTATAACCTTCATAAATCAGTGATTCTCAAACAATGTTTCCCTTCAGAGCAGGCAGACGTGCTCATTGACATAATGAAACTGAGCCACAGTGGCAGGAGAAAGTGCATTTGTGGACAAACCACCTTCGAGTTCAAGGTGTAATTTTTTTTCTATTTAACAGCCACGACATCGTACATGCCTTAGGATCTGGGATTGAGTTAGCAGCACACCAGACTTTTTGCTATGCGGAGCTTGCCGTGTGGCCACACTCTTGGTGGAAGTGTGTGTGGCCTTCCAGGTGCCCTGTCTCCTGACAAGTGTCAGAACAGCTCGTGCTGATGTAAGACTGGAGTTGCCTAATGTTTGCCTGGTGGGCACAGCACCCCGATTCTGCGAAATGATAAGATGTCTGTGTGGGGAGGCACCTGAGCATTTCCATCACAGAGGATTTGCACTGCCTCCATCAAGGAAGGAGCCCTGTAGGAGCACTTGGGTGGCTCAGTCAGTTGAGTGTCCGACTTTGGCTTTTAGGTCATGATCTCATGGTTCATGAGTTCGAACCCCATGTCCTGCTCCTTGTCAGTGCAGAGCCTGCTTAGGACCCTCTGTCCCCCTCTCTCTCTGCCCCTCCCCACCTCTGAGACTCTCTCAAAAATAAATAAACATTTAAAAAGTGAAAGAAAGAACGAAAGAACAAAAGAAAGAAATAAGCCATGTCCCTGGGCCCCCACCTCTCACTTCTACTTTCTTAACAAGCCCCGTGCTTTCCAGGCATGTGATATTTGGCACACATGTGCTGGTCACTCAAGGGACCCAGTGACTTTGTGACAGAGTAAGGACACTTGCCCACAGAGCTTAGTCACGGTGCCCCTCTGTCTCCCTCTCTGCTGCCTGGAGAATTCCTAGGGCCATGACACCTCTCTTTGAGATTTCCTCAGAAGATCCCATCACCCCTGCATCCCTTCTATCCCAGCCACCTGTCCTTCAGCTCAGGCTGTTACAATACAATGCCATGCACTGGGTGCTTACACAACAGAGATTTATTTCTCACAGTTCTGGAGGCTGAGAGGCTGAGGTCAGAATACAGCATGGTGGAGTCTGGTGAGGCTGCTCTTCCCGGCTTGTTGACTTGGGACTTGATGCTGTGTCCTCACGTGGCCTTTACTTGGTGCACGTGCCTGGGGAGAAAGAGATCTGGTGCCTCTTCTTCTAAGCATAATCATTATTATAAGCTTGAATTATAAGCGCTGACCCCATCATAAGGGTCTACCTGCATGACCTCATCTAACCCTAATTGTCTCCTGAAGGCCCTGCCTCCAAATACCATCACACTGGGGCTTCAACATGTGAATTTGGTCAGGGGTGGGGGGGACACAAACATGTAGCCCATGACACGAGCCACAGAAATCATCATGGGTCCACCGCTCTCTAGAGATGCTTCTGTTCTCAGCCCTCTACTGCTCTGAGAGACTGTCTCCTCTCCTCCTGGCCTATTTCTCTCCTCAGTGGGTGCCCAGTCTGGGCCCTGGGCCTGGATCACCTGAGGGTTTACTCTAGTTCCTAAAGAAGGGTCCCTCTACTCTCTGCCTCTGACTCCCCCCGTGCCTGCATTTGCCTGGCAGTGCCCTGCACAGGTCCCTGACTGCACGCCCCCCTCCCCGCCACCCGCCCTGTGCTCAGCTACTCTGGGATTCTATGACACTCCCTCACCCTCTCACCCAATCATGCATCCCCTAACCACATAAGCCTTGAGCTTGAACTCCACATTGTTTCAAAGGACATTTGTACACTACCTTTCAATTTAATGAGTAAACATGCCATGGAACCCTTCAGTAGGTTCTGGGCTTTGGGGTTGCAGAACTCAGGAGACCTGGCCTCTGCCTTCATGCTGCCATTCTAGAGTGGAAACAAATGGGGCTTTTAGCCACACGCCAAGAGAGGAAGGGAAAGCTCCAGCCCAGATAGACACACACGGCTGAGCTCGTGGTAGAGGGAGGTATGCAGGGCTATGGGCTGGGGGGGGGGGGGGGGGGGGGGGCCAACCCTGAGGCAGGGGCAGGACTCCATCAGAGGACACTGGGAGGGACCAGCGGGAGCAGAGATATGGAGTCCTAGGAGTGCAGGCAGCCCACAGGGACAAGAGTCAGCTCTGGGCAAAGGGTACAACAATAGCATGTCAGCTGGGATTTATAGGGGGCTTTGACCAGAGAGGCCAGGCTAAGGCATTGTTGATAGGAACTCTGCTATCAGGACCAAGTGCCCTCAACGTACATGTTCAGGAGTGTTTTACTCACTGTGCATGAAAACTTCCATCCTCTCCTGGCTTGACTTCACACCTCCCTTGTCATTGATTTTCAGATTCCTTTTAGCTCTCTTGCCCGAGCCGCCATACCTATTTTATCCTCTTTGAGCTTTGTGGTATTTTTATTAAGGGGAACAGCTTGGCAATAATCTGTGATAGCTAGATGATTCACATTATCAAAATGTTCTGATTTCTCTCCTTTCCCAGCCCGGTTCCAGAGAATCTTAGCCTGGTGATTTTCCAAAATAATCTTGGAGTCCTGTTTGCACTTCCTTTTAATCCAATCATTAACAGGCATCTGTGGGCAAACTGCTGGAGTACGATTTGAGAACATTCTATCCCACCTCCCTGACGCTGTTTCCCGCTACTTCCATATGCAAACCCATGTTCCAGCCAACGAGCCTTTGTTTCCAAAACACACCATGTGCAGTCCCCCCTCTGCGCCTTTGCCCATGCAATGGTAGCTGCCTGGAACATCACCCCTACTTTTACCCTTTTGACAAAGCCCTGCCCACATTCCACTTCCCTAACCCCACCTTTCCGCTCCCCTTGGCTTTAGTGACTGTCTGGTCTCCCCACTGCACTCACCTCTGAGCTAGGCAAGAGTGAGAACTCTTCATTCTGTCTACATCCCCCGCACCTAGACATAAAGTCCTATATCAAAAGAGGGCTCCAAAAATGCCCATGATGGTAGGCTTTTTTTTAAAGCTAATTTATATATTTTGAGAGACAGAGAGAGTGGGGGAGGGACAGAGAGAGAGGGAGAGAGAGAATCCCAAGCAGGCTTCAAGCAGTCAGCACAGAGCCCAACACAGGGCTTGATCTCACAAACTGTGAGATCATGACCTGAGCTGAAATCAAGAGTCAGCTGCTTAACCCACTGAGCCCCCCAAAGGCTCCCCAATGATGGTAATTTTGACATAATTCTCCTATAGCATGTGTTTGTTTTGAACTTGACCTAACTTGTACATTTGAGCTTGGCGAACAAAGTTTTCCCAACATGAAGCCCACTTGGCCCTTTCACATGATATTGCTGTGATCACTTTTCTATTTTCCTTATAATAAGGGGGTCCTGTGGGACTAGGGGGAAAAGAATGAGGTTTTTTTGGGAAGCCTGGTGCAGCCACCGAGGCCTGAGCTGCCCCACTAGGACACCTCCCGGTCCTGAGGCACCTTGCTGGCCCAGGCCCAGATGCAGGATGTTGAGGCTGGGCAGCACTGACCACTGCAAGTAGCAAGTACTGGCAGGCCTGGGAAAGACTGACCCAACAGAGGTCCTTCCTCGTGGATGTTGGGCACCAGCTATGTAGGGCTGATGGCCAGATTTGAGGCCCATCTGTAAGGACCAATGCTTACAAGATTCTGGAGGCTGTCAATTAAGTGCCCCAAACTGCTCTGGCACATAGGAGATATATGCTAGATGCTTAATGAATATTCAGTAAGTGGAATAATCATTTTTAAAAATTTGCTCTATACAAGTGTTTCTCAAGCATGGTCTTCCAGCACCAGAAGTTCCCAGAGCTCTATTAACAGATGTAGGGCCCTAGAATCTGTACCCAACACAAGCACCCCATCATTCTATTTTTGAGAACCACAGACCCACAGTCAGCCCATCAAGGCCCAGCCAGAGGCCTTTCACACGTAGAGGCTGTCATGCCAGCCTGCTGGGGAGACAGCCCTTCTTCCGATACAGCAGCCCTGCCTCACCAAGCTTTCCCATCTGGCTGTGGGCAAGAGTGGATCAGACTGACGTGCAGTCTCAAGTCTGCTCTTGACTGGCTGTGCACGAGCCTGTTAACCTTCCAAGTCAATGTCTGCATCTAGAAAATGGACTCAACGTGCTAGCCCCACATCTCTCACAGAGTTATGGAAACCCATCCCTAATAAAACCAAGACCGAATTGATATTTATTAAATTTAATTACATTTAAGAATTACTTACATGCCAGCACTTTGAAAGGGCTCTGCAGACATTAGGTGAGTCCATAAACCAACCCTTAAAGTCAATCCAGAAAGTTCTTGAAAGAGGGAGAAGCCTGGATGTTCTGGTTGACTGGGAGGGAACCCAGCCTGGCTGGGTAAGAGTGATTGACACCTACATGAAGGTTTTGCTATGCTGATGTGTTGACATTAAAGAATTTGCCATATGATAGAAGAATCAGGAATGGAAACCAAGATGGTGGCTCTGTAGGAATGAGAGCAATGCCGGGAGGAGCAGGAGCACGCAGGGAAAGTCAGATGTTAGAAAGTGCTCTGTGCCTGGTTGAGCCTGCCTTATACTGCAGAGTCACTTGGCGAGGCAGCCAAATATCCCAGGAGAGCAGCCCAAGGATGCACCCCTAAGCCTGCTGGGTCCAGTTCAGAGCTAGAATCCTGTTGATCTGTGCATTTTTTTGCTGTGGCTGCCATAAGTACCACAAACTGGGGGGCTGAAATAACAGAAAGTTGTCTCATAGCTCTGGAGGCTGGAAGTCTGAGATCAAGATGCTGGCAGGGTTGGGGTTCCTTCTGAGGGCTGTGGTGGGGGGGTCTGTTTTCCACGACCCTCCCCCAGCTTCCAGGGGCTTGCTGCCCATCTTTGGTGTCCTTTGGCTTGTGGCAACACAACTTCAGTCTTCACATGACATTCTCCCTGTGTCATCACTGCATGTCCAAATTTCCTCTTCCTTAAGGACACAGTCATTGGATTAGGACCCACCCTAATGACCTCATGTTGATCATTTGCAAAGACCTTATTTCCAAATAAGGTCACATTCTGAGGTACTGCGGGTTAGGACTTCAACATACGAGGTTTGAGGGGATACAATTCAACGCATGACAATCTGAGTGTTGCAGGTTGTTGATCTGGGTCAGCCCCTCATCCATCCTTGAATGGACCCTTAGCTGCTTTAGGTCCAAGTGACACCAGGTGTAGAAGCATCTGTTGGGGCTGACAGAAGAGAAGGAGAAGCAGATACGGGTTCTCTAGAGCCTTTCTTGTGGTGCCCACCCCAGTGCTCCCACAGAGGAGGGGACTCTGCTTCGCAATCCTGGAGCCCACAGACAAGAACCTCGAGTCTGGGTTCACCACATAAGCAAATAAGAATGACAAATGAATAAGCTGGTAAGAGGAGCAGAAATGTTTTTCAGGGTGTGTCGAGGTTCAGAACCATTCTGCCCAATCCTCACACTTTCTTCCTCCTCTGTCTGCCCAGCTGCCCCCAGTCAAGATGAGCCCAGGTCCACAAGGGCCTCCTGAGAAGTGGAATCAACAGAGATTTAGGTCAGAAAACATGAGTCTTTGCTGTGCCATGAAGTGAGTCTGTGACATTAGATGGGTTGCCTCCCCTTCCTGGCCAAGAATACTCTAGAAAAGCCCACAACTGGCACTAACTGGGATACTGCGCATGGCCACCTCAATAGTCAGTCAGCCAGAGCGTCTCTCTCTGCCATCATGTAAGTCATGTGGCAGCCCTGGGGGCCCGCTGGGTGCCACTTTCCCTTATCTTCCTATAGGTGGCCTCAGGGCCACCCATTGGTAGCTTCCTGTGTGGAAAAGTTGCCCAGCGTCCCACCACAGAGCTCTCTGCACACCCTCCTGGGGGTGTCTGACCTCTGCTCCCAGGCCTGAGGGCATTTCCAGAGTGACAGCTGTTGTAAAGTGACAGTAAAGATCATTTTCTGCCTCCAGACCAGATGAGGAAACTGAGGCACAGACAGGCAAGGTCCCAGAGTGGGTGAAACCGAGGTCTCGGCATCCCTGTTCCCTCCCATGAAACCATAACCTGCAGGCTGAGTCTACCTCTGTCTGCCCCTCCTGGTTCTTACACAGCCATGAGTGTGGTTTCTAGAGTGTGTAATCCACTTCGCTATGGTGCCAGGGTCTGGGGGCCCAGCTGCTGTCAGGTGTGGAAAACACAGATACGCAGTTTTGTCACAGATTTTGCTCGGTTTGTCGGGCTCAAAAAAGCGGTTCCTCTTCATTTGTTCCTACCTGTCTCGCTCCTTAGGACGGCCAAGCCCCCCTTTTTCCCTCTCCCACCCCAACCAGAGGACTCTGCACCTGCACACACACAGACACACAGACACACACACAGACACACACACACACACACACACACACACACACCCCTTCCAACTGCCTCAAGTTCAGACCAAAGCTCACCCTCTCCAGCCACCTCCTTACTCAGCTTGTCAGCCACCTCTTATCTTAATTAAGATCTCAGAAGCATAGAATCCTGGTTAGAGAGAATCTCCGAGGTCAAATAGTTCAACCCTCTAGGTGAGGCAAGATTTCCTGCTTCTCCTCTTCATGTGATTTCACTTCTATTCAAGATATCTTTCCTACTTACGGCTTCTCAGTCACTGCATTTGCCCCACCTGCCAGCCACTGCTCCCTTCCCTCTCTCCTTCTGCCTCTCCCTCTCCCTGCCACGGCCTCCCTTCCCCCCAGGGGTCCTTCTAGCTACCTCTCCTCTCCCTCCTCTCCCCACCTCTGGGTGATTTTTAAGTCAATGTCTACAACACCCACATTTATAACATTATAACTTTGAGCTATAGAACCTGGCAGAACGTTACATAACGTATGTCATCAGGACGTGAATTATTGATGATTCATCCTCATCTCCACCACCACCACACACACACACACACACACACACACACACGCATTCACACGTGCACAGCCCCCACCATAGGTATTCCACAGGCTTGTAGAAAGAATCGAAGGAGATAGTGTGTGTGAACCCATTTTAAAATTTTAAGGTTGTATAATGTGTCAGAGATTATTAACTTGTAAGTTTCTCAAGGGCAAGAACTGTGTCTTCTATGCAGAAACCGTCTCCCCCACACACCCAGCCTGGAATATTATTAGACGTAGAGGGGGTACTCATTGGATTAAAATCTAACGGTCTGAAAATTGCTTTCATATAGACCCATATTTTTAAAAATGGCATTAACATCCACAGGCCTCTGACCCCAGGGAGGGTGGTGGAAAGGTGTGGCAGAGTGATTTGTGTGGCTGCTGGGCTTCTAAGGACATGTCCAGGGCAGGGTGGCACTCTCGCCTCACAGGTCTCCCTCCCCGCCCCCCCCCGAGATGCAGAGGCCCGGGCCCTTTCTCCTGCAGCCCCTGGTGCACCATGTCTGGAGTCTGGAAGCATCTAAGCTCAGTGGGAAGGAGTCAAGAAGAATGACCTCTAGTCAACCTCCAACCAGCACTGGAAAGGTCCACTGCAGCCTCTGACCAGAAGTTCATGTTTAAGCAATTAATTATTGCTTTCAAAAAGCATGCATTGACCATCTACTGAGTGGATATAAACTCTGGGCTATCACCAGAGGAACTTTTTGAAATACAGGTTTAGGGACATCATAGCAAGAGAGTCTTATTGAACTCTAGAGTTAGAAAGTTTCCAAACGCCCCCAGGTTATTCCAGCAGGCAGCCTGGGGGAGCCTGGCTGTCCCTCTGCAAGGCAAGCTTGTATGGCCAGATAGGACACTGTACCTGGCCTCAGGTTGCTAGGTATCTAAGGGGCAGACAGAGCATCGATCCCGAGAGACCTAATGAGATTCAGATAGAGGGCCATGGACAGGGGCAATCGGGGAGGGGGGGGCGGGGCAAGTAGAGGGTAGTGGAGGTCCCTGACAGCTGGTCCAGGAAAGTTTCTATCTGGGGGAACATAAGTGCAAGGTGCAGATTAGCCCCCCGAAAGCCACATCCACAGAGAGGAGGCTTTACCTCTTCAGGGAGAAGAGGAAGTGTGCCCCTAGTTGGAGAACCAAGGAAGGAGGAAAAATGGTACCCAACCTTACTCACAGGGAGAAAGTGACCCATGCACTGTTCGGCCTACTGATGTAATGTATAGATCTGAGAAAGCTTAAGGAAGCCTCCAGAAATCTCTGAGACAGCCCCAGCGGGGAACCTAGCCAGGGAACCCTTGAGTTTGGCCATCCTTCTGTATTCAGAAGAGCCCATGTTTTCCCCACTTACCTCCAGCTCCCTGGCCCCTGAGTTCCAGGTGTCCAGACCGGCCTCAGGACAGGGCAGGGCCTCAGGTCAAGTGGGACTTCTCTTAGGAAGCCTAAGGGTCTACTGACATTTACAGCAGCTCCATCCTTGGAAATCCTTGCGCTGGGGCCCTTCCTGGGAGGGAGGTGACAGGGTTAATCTAAGGGCTGGGGGAGACAGAGAAAGGCCTTGAAACACACGGTGAAGCCAACCAGATTAATAGAGGAAGAGAGAGGGGGGTAGACCATTAGGAAGACAAAGAGAAAATCATGCTGGAGCAATAGAAAGGGAAATCTAATATCAACTAGGGAAAAATAAATGGAGATTAGGGCAAACAAATTAGCTTTAATGGGTTCAATGCTAATACAAGAATAACAGCCGAGCTGCGAATGCCTTTGAGGGGAAGATGGGATAAAGAACCTGAGCAGTCATGCAGGCAATAAAGATGATGCAGGGAGGGGGTCAGCCAAAGGAGTGCAGAGGCAGAAAGAAGGGAACACTCAGGGTGAATGGGTAGGGGAGAGGTGGCGGGAGGGTTCTGTCATCTCTGACGGGACCAAGGGACTGGGGCAGGGAAAGGGCTGGGAGGAAACGAGAATGGGAGGAGCCGGGGCAGTCAGCAAGGGCTGGAAATAAAGGAAAGGAAGGCAATCAAAAGAGAGGGCAGAGGATCAAGCCCAGAGCAGGAAAGACTGGGCACAAAGGCAGTGGCAATGCGTGGAAATTGAGTGCAAGATTAGCATGGAAGGGTACGGGGAAATAGAACCAAATTAGGTTAGGGGCACCTGGGTGGCTCTGGCAGTTACACATCCAACTTTTGGTTTCAGCTCCGGTCATGATCTCATGGTTTTGTGGGTTTGAGTCCTGCATGGGGCTCCGTACTGGCAGCGTGGAACCTGCTTGGGATTCTCCCTCTCTCTTCTCTCTCTTTTCTCCTCCCCCACTCACACTCTCTCTCAAAATAAATAAATAAACTTAAAAAACTATTTTTTAAAAAGAACCGAATTTATGATTAAAGAAAATCGTTAAAAAAAAAAAAAAGAAAGAACAATTAGGGCCTCAACAAAATGAAAACCTGGGGAGGGTTTTGAAGTGGGTTTTGGAATGTACCCCTGTTTGGTGGGTGACATGAAGACACTGTGGCTCTTAGAGAAGGGACTCACTCTTCTGGAACCATCCGTGCTGCCGAGCGGCACGTGGAGGCCCTATGTCTGAGTCACAGTTCTGCCCCTTTGTAATGATGCAGCCTTGGGCAAATTCCACAGGGCCTCTGCCCTTCATCTCCTCATCTGTAGAATGGGGACAGTGTGCTACCTACCTCAAAGGGCTGTCATGAGAACTAAGGAAAAGATGCACTTAGAGTGTCCAGCCTGGCTCTAGCATAAGTAGGTTCTGCCAGGCTGGCTCTCAGTATTATTCCTAAGCATTGAGTAACGGGAGAAGGAGAGGTTGAATCCTGAAAACAGCCCTTGCTTCCTTCCTCCTTTCCCTCTTTCCTCTTCTTTAAGTCCAACACTGGCAAGATACCGGCCAAATTTGGTTCTTTTCCAGCTAGAGATTAATCCAGAGGAAACCTCTTTCCCCACCCTTTGTCTCCCCCCCACTGCCCCTCCCAGCCCTCTCTCCTAGTTGAGAATGAAAGAACAGTGCTAAACCCTCCCACCCTCTGGGCTGATCTAAGGCAGAACTCCAAAGGGAACCAAACTTCTTATCCCGTTGTTCCCTAAGGGCCTCCAGAGACCCTCAGATTTGCCAGAACATTGGGTTGAGAGAAAAAGGGAGCTGGAGCTTGTCCTCATGGCCTCCCTATCTGGAGACTCTCGGGCTTCCTTCAAGTGCGTGGAGTCCCCACAAGAGGGATAGAGCCCAACAGACCAGGAGAATAAATCAAAAGGGGCAAGCCCAGGAATCTAGGAATAACCATCTCAACAGGGGTTCCAGGAGAAGAGAAGCCAGAGCTGGGATAATTTTCTATCCCTTAAAGCATTCCAGAACCTTCCAAGAGCAAGATAATGACCAGGACAGAATAGGCCTCTTCCATTTCCTTCCCCTAAAAGCAGTGGCTACTCCCTGGAGTTACCACCTCAGGGTTACCTCAGTGTTTCTTTGTGCTCAGCTTACAGCCCTCCGGCAGCCAGAGAAGCAAGCTCCTACATTGAAGCATCTCTGCAGAAATACCTAGGGACAGGTCTCTGTGTTCTGACCAGATGCTGACTGATGATGCTAATTAACGTCAGAGGGGTCTGAGGAAACAAGGTTCCAGGACTGGCTTGGTCATGCCCTTGACTTTGAACACAGCACAGTGCTGAGCTTCTTGGCATTGAGACCTGGGACACCACTTTCTTTATGAACAACTGGATCCTGTTAGACATAAAAGGGCGACACTTCCCAGCAGCCCTGAGTCAGAAACTTCTCCTCAGGCGTGCCTCTGAGTCTGGGAGGTCCAGGTGCCAGCAGGGGTAGTGTTGACTCTATACAGTGGTCATGCTTAGCCCGAGCTATCTCTTGTGGCTCCTTCCCTCAATGCACACTGAAGTCTCCCCCTCCAAAGCCATAAACCCTGTGAGGGTCAATCTGTGTGGGTCACCCTGCATCTTTCTCCAAAGCCCCTCTGAGGCCAGGGTTAGTAGGAAAAGTCTTCTCCCTAAGGAATCTGCAGACCCGCCTTGGTGACAGTCTCCTCATGGGAGTGAAATGACGTAGTAGCTGTCATCTCACAGGGAGCCCCTGCAGAACCAAACAGGCGGTACAGGAGCCATGACAAGTGCTCACACATTTCGTGCTGACGTCAAAGCTTGTCTCTGCATTCATCCCATGGTTCCTGCAGGAGGACTAACTTTTCTTTTCCTGGACTGTGATATCTGGACCCCTTTTTAAATAGCCCATGTCTGAAAGAACATGCCTCCGGGTGACAGAATTCTGCTTCGGGCAGAGAATGTGTGGGCTTCACTAAGCTTGTTTGGAGCCTGTTTACTTTCCTTCCTCCCTCTCTCCCTCTGCCCTTCCCTCCTTTTCTTTTATCCCTCCCTCCCTCCTCCTTCCATCCCTCTCTCCCTTTCCTCTTTCTATCCTTTCTTCCCTCCTTCTTCCCTCTCTTTCCTTTGTTCCTTCTTTCCCTCCCTCTTTCTTTCCTTTCTTCCAATAATTAACCAGTGTTTACTGAGTGCCTACTGTATACCAAGCATTATACTAGATAGGGCTTCAGAGATATCAAAAAATTATCATCCTTCAAGTGGCACAGTCTATGTAGCAGGACACAGTCTGTATAAATAGACACATACTCTGCCACATGTAGTGGTAGAGACTATGCCCCAGCATGTTTAAAAAGAAAGAGCAGAGACAGCAGGCAGGAAAGGCAGGGGTGACTTCCTGCAGGAAGTAGCTTCCCAAAGCAGCTCAGGTATGAGTACGAATCAATCAGGAGACAGTGAGGAAAGGCCACCCCAGGCATGGAGGACAGCATAAACAAGGATGCAGGGGAGGATTTGGATGCTATGAAAGAACAGCGTGCAATTTTGTGTTGCTGAGTCATCAGAAATAAGTTTCAGACCGGTAGGAATCAAGGTTGGTGAGGAGAGGTAAGCCAGGCTGGCTCACATAGATCTTGTCCTCCAGATTTAGGAGCTGAGACCTCACCATGTGGGAGACAGTCCCACGCCCCAACAGGGTTCCTCAATACAGCGGGGTACACGGTCAGACTCTGGCTTTAGATGTGTTGCTCCCCACAAAAAGTCATGTGTGTACATTGAGTGCAAAGACCGGTGAGTGCAGGTGACTAGTTAACCTCTACCTCTGTCCCAGATGATACATCACTTAGAGAGATTTTCTTTGGTTGCTGGAACTAATTCTATGTCTCACCCTCCACTCCCTTACGCTTTAATACTGTACCCTCTTGTGTCCCAATAGCACTATCCCAGCAAGAATTATACATTATTTGTGTGTTATTTTTTAAACATATACCTATTTCTAGACTAGGGGCTCCATGAGATCAGGCATCAACTCTATATGATCAGTTCTAGTGAAATGCCTGACATATGGTAGGTGCTTGATAAATACATGTCGAATGGACAAATGAAAATATGGATGTGTGAACACTGGGGATGGCTAGGAAGGTACTGGTTAGGTAAATATTAGGAGTTAAAAATGTCATGCTTTAGTGAGTCCTCCATATGAGGAGAGGGAAGAAGAAGCTAAAGACCATTAGTTTGTTCATGTGGCACATATTAATTGAACTCCTAATACAATTTTATAATGAACAAGACAGACACGGTCCTGCTCTCATGGCGCTTTCGATCTGGTGGAAGAAAACGGTCACTACTCATGTATATAACTGTGCAAATGAATGTGAGATTAAAATCTAAAAGAATGAATTGCAGGAAAGATAAAGGATGTCGTGGAGGGTGTCTTAGCACAGGCCCTAACCTCCTCAGCAGGATAAAGCAAAGTCACCTGGATGCAGTGAGTTTGCGATAAACTGTACAGGATGCGCAGGCATTACCTAGATAAGAGGCCAAAACAAGAGTTCAGGCAGAGGGAACAGTGTATGCAAAAGCCCCAAGGCAGAAGGACCCACTGGAAGCTCTAAGGTCATGCGGAAGGCCGACTCGGGCACAGTGCATGGTGGGGGGGGGGGAGAGTGGAAGCATATGAAGTCAAAGCACAGGCTCTGTGCTTGCATGGCAGCTGACGCTGTTACTTACCAAAACAACCCAAGAGAGGAGGCTCTTTATCACCCAACAGGAGATTTCCAGGAGGAAACTCAATATAAAAGTAGAGGGTTCAGTTATGGGCTGGAGATCCTAGGTATGCCCACAGGGCCATCAGTATGTGGGTAGCAGGTAAAACAACGAGAGTGGGTATGATCACCAAGGATGATGGTGTAAAGTGGGTGCAACACTGGGGTTTGAGAAAAGCTTGGAAAAATATAGATAGATAGATAGATAGATAGATAGATAGATAGATAGATAGATAGAATAAATGAGAGAAGAGAGCCCAGTAAAGAGAAACAAAAGCAGGTCTGAAGATATAGGAGACCAGGAGATAGCATTGTCACAGAAACCTGTTGATGGAGGAGAACCTAGCACCTGCACCACCCCCATCCATCCAGTACTGAACTTGAGCACATGCTAAGCTGGAGTACACAGTGAGGTGAACACTGAATTGCAAGGAGGGAAATGAAAGAAATAGGAACTCCAAGTAGGACTGCTTCTCAAGAAATCTAGTTGAAAACAGCAGTCAGAAAACATTTCATAGTCAAGGGGAAAATACTGGGGGGAGAAGGGAGGGGTTGGGGAGTGGCACAGAACAGTGTAATTGTGTTTGTAGGTCCAGGGAAAGACCTAATAGAAAAGGAGACGTAAGTAACATAAAAGAAATGTGAGAAAGGGCACCTGGGTGGATCAGTTGGTTAAGCGTCCTACTCTTGATTTTGGCTCAGGTGATGATCAATCACATGGTTTGCAAGTTCAAGTCTTGCATCGGGCTCTGTGTGGACAGTGCGGAGCTTGCTTGGGATTCTCTCTCTCCTTCTCTCTATGCCCCTCCCCCACTGTCAGTCTTTCTCTAAATAAATAATCTTTAAAAAAAAGAAAAGAAATGTGAGGATAATTTATGGAGTAGGGTTCCAGGACAGGTAAAAGGGTGAGGCATCAATGCAAAATGAATGAGAAGTATAAGCAATAATTTTACCCGTCTCTGCCCCAGTTAGTTAGCTGTGGGGAGAGAAGTACAAGGCACAGATACCAAGGCCATGCAGTAAGACGGGGCTAAAGCCACACGCAGAAGGCTGTCTCTCAGCATGCCCACCCCTTTTGTGCCAGTCCAAGTCCTAATGTGCCCAGGGAACCCATAACCATGGATGCCAGTGCAATCCAATATGCAGACTCAGGGTATAAGATGGAACAAGAGGTTGGAGCACCAGGTTTCTTTAGGAGTGGTTTGAGGCCCTGGCCTTTATTCCAGAAGGGCACTGGGCCAAGGGGAGCAGCTGGGAGTTTGCAGTGGGAGACCACAGGCCCAGCGAGCCTCCGGTTCTGGGGAGGGACAGCTAAGGCTAAGTATGACAGAGCCCAGTTAGCATCGGCAAGGCCCTTCCTCCATGGAAAGGGAGTAGGCACACCTGATCTAAAGGACATCCCAAGGCAGCTACTAAGCCCCTCCCACTAGTCCTGCCAAGACTCAAACTCCCACCTTGACACCCTTTGGAAATAAAGCAAAAATCCCCAGGGAGTTACATGGAAATTTTCCCCCAACAACACATTGAGCCAGTGTAACTCTGGCACTGGGCAGACGCATGAGGAATGAGACAGAGAGAAAGAGGAGAGTATTGGAGTCTGCCACTTAGATCTCCCACAGTGGAGAGTCCATGCAGTGTGACCATCACAACAGCCTTCTCACACACACACACACACACACACACACACACACACACACCAGCCCCTCACTGTTGCAAAGCATCTTTCTGTAACATGTACATACTGAAGCATTAATTAGACTTTTATGACAGGTGCCAGGTAGACAAAGACAGGGTCCCTGCCCTGAGGAGGACCCTTTGGAATATAAATAGATAAAGAGACTGATCAATGCAGTCAGTGACATAACAGAGACTTGTATAAAGGACTATGAGGGCCCAGGAAAATTCTCTGTGTGTCTTAAAGGTTTGAGATTGGTACATGTAACAAGAGTTTTGAGTGATGAGCCCCTCTCTTTTCCTCCTACCATTCCTGTTCCTTAGAGCTCTGTAAGGGGTGAAGAAATTACCAAAGAAAATCCTCATGCCTTCCTGAATGGCACAGTCCTGAATATATACATTTTTCCGACAGTAGGCTTCATCCTGGGTTTTGCAAGGATCAAAAGTCCTCACTGTAGAGTAGTCCTCTGTGGCCCTGGGAAAGTCAGCATGTCCTTGTCTGAGGGCCTCCGCGCTCAGAACCTGCTTGTGTTTGGCCAGTCTTGTCTTCCTCTTCCATACCCACCCATGACGCTCCAGACCATGCAAAGGGCCTTTGCTTAGGAGGCTTCAAACCTCTTCCTGGTTCACACCTTCCCACTAGTCCAACCAGGAGCTCCCACACATTTTTGGCTTCCGGCCTCAAAGCCCACCCCATCCACCGCTGCATGGAAAGGTGGTCAGCACAGTGGGTGGCCCAGCCCATCCCGGTGCAGGAAGGAAGGCTGCACCCACCTCTGGGCATTTGGTGGTGACTCACCCAAGGGAGTCCACTCCCCCACACCGGACACAGGAAGGACAAAATCCTTCCATTACAGGGACTCAACTCAAAACCTCAAACCATAGGAATCACCTCCATCTTCTGTTACCTCCCTGCTTCCTGCCTGTCCTACAGCACAGTAAATGTCTCCCTGTGCCTTGAGAGCACCAAGACCTCGTGCATGGATTTATCTTCCTGTGGATACTTCTTCACCTGGTTACCTCCTACTCATTCCTCTCCACAACTTCCATCTGACCACTTATGGGCTCTCCTAGCACCTGACCTTACCTTTTTCAAGACACTTCTCCTTTACATGGTGACTCCCAATTTATGTGGCTGCATCCCCCAAAGACTGCAAGTTCCTTGAGGGCCAGGTTTCTTGTCCTGTTCAAGATGGCATCCTCAGTGCTCTGTACCTGATCCATGGTAGACATTTCATACGTATGTATTGAGATAAAAAGGAATGAAAACTTTAATATACAAACAATACTAATTATTATTCCTAGAAGATGGGGCTGAGGTGGTAGATGTTCAAGTATTTAGTTCTTCTCTTAATTTTCTTACCAGCCCTTGGCCAGCCTAAACCAGCGGTTTGCAACATGTGGCCCAGACAAGCAGCATCAGCTCCAGCATCTGGAACTTCCAAGAAGCAAATTCATGGTTCCATCCTAGACCCGCTGTTTCGGAAACTCAGGGCACTGGGCTCGTCAGCCTGTGTTTTAACAAGCTCCCATAGTGATTCTGAGGCACGCTCAAGTGTGCAAAGCATTGCCCCAGTCCTAGGTCCAAGCTTGGGTCATAACATTTGACCATGCAAATATTACAAATTAGAAAACCTTTATCATTCTATGATAAAGCAAATTATGATTTTCAGCAAATCAAACACTCGTACATCCTCATTTCCACATCTTCTTAGCACTCACTGCAGGTCAGCAAGAGACATAGGAAGAAGTTCCATTCAATGGATGAGAACAGTAAGGCTGAAAAAAAAAAAAAACAACTTTCTCAAATGAAAAAAGTTAAAACAGGCAGAGCTGATGCAAGAATCTTTCCCAAAGCTCCTGGTGCAGCAACACAAAGTCACTCAGAAGCCAGTAAATAAAATAAAGCACCAGAGTATTTATAGTTTAGGGGCCAGAGGCATGAGTACACCCTCCCCTTCATGTGATGCTGGATGATCTAATAAATAAGCTTTCAGGAGGTTTCCTGAGGGCTTGGGTCTCTAAGGATTCTGATCAGCCCTTCCGGAAGATTTAGGACAATAGCCCATTCAGCTTTAACAGAGAGACAGATAGGTTGACTTTTTTTTAAGGTACAATACCCAGTTCAGGTCACCCCCAAAATGGCGCTTGGTTTTCGAACTTCTACTTTTCTAGGGGTGAAGAACTCCACCTGCAGGAAACCTTCTTCCAGATATAGAGGCCCTAGACCCCCGCCCCGCCCCCAAACATCTGAACCTTGCTGGATGACGTGGCAGATCCAAATTCTGGAAAATGGGGGCAAAGCTGGACAGTTCAAGGCATTGACTGTGTTTGGGTGGCTGTCTGGCGCCCCCTAGTGTTCAGTGTCTGAACCCAAAAGCTTCAAAAGACCATAGGGATGGACGCATGAGGATCAAGTGGCTACACCATTCTCCAAGAATGGCCTGTGGCCATGAGAAGCCAGCCGCATGGGCTTAGGAGTGGGTCATCTGGGATGTCCTCCCAGCCCTGGTGGAAAAGCACTCTCTGGGACAAGGTAGAAGTTGTGCTCAAGCTCACCCAATTGCCTACACCAGGCAGATCATTGTGTCCCTCCTGCTGGGTATTTGGCCAGCAGGCTTGTTCCTCCTGACTTAGTGTCCAGGCCAGAGGCTTATAGCCTCTTTTTTTTTTCTTTGAAGAGAAATTGACTGCTCTACTGAAGACAGCCTGGGCCCCTGAGGAGACATTCCAAGGCAGTTCTGAATGTGCTAAGTCAGTGGGTGGTAATGGGCACGGTGTGCTCTGCAAAGGCACTTCCCACCCTTGGTCATAAATAGTCCTTAACGGTCTCACACGGAAGGCTTGGCACTGGCTCTTCCTCCTGGGCTGCCCGCTCCCCCCAGCGCCCACTCCTGGAGCTCCACCATCCCAGCCAGATCACCAAATCATCCCCAGTGTGAAAAGATCTCCTCCATGCCCGGACCATGGCACCTTCAGTGCAGGCCTGCAGGGATGATGCCAAGCTTCCAGGGTCTGGACTCAACCCAAGTGCAGGACTCAACCCAAGAAGCACTGATGGGAGCCTTAATCTTTAGCTAGAGCCTGGCTGCTCCTAAAACAGGCTGAGTCACTTAAGTCATAAATCAGGTCACCAAAACTTTCCAAGCCCCAGTCTTTTTATCAGCAAAAGGGATAGCTCAGCCTTGGAATTAGTCCAAGGTGGTCTAGGGATTTTAGAGATTTGAGATTTGAGAAGGTTGGTAAATGTGACCATCACCTTCTTGCTTGTAAGCCTTTGCATGTGCTGTTCCCTGGAACAGCTTCCTCCCTTCCCTCCTTCACTTGGGTAACACCTCTTTATCTTCAGTCAAAGCTCAGACTTCTCCAGGAACCCTCCTAAGCCTAGGCTTTGTCCCCTTCAGTGGTTCCCGTAACTCCCTGCTTGGCCCCAGTCCCAGCAGTGGTCACATCATCTGGTAATTGGCAATTTGTTGGTCTGGGCCCTTGCTTTAGTGAACCCCATGAGATGAGAACAGAGATCACATCTGTCTTATTCACCTGGGCATCTGCAGGGCCTGGCACATAGTAGTACTCAATAAATATGTTTGAATAGGTAGATGGGCTCAGAATGAAACACAGGCTGGGGCCAGAGGGCAGAGGGCAAGTCAGGAAGGCAGCCAAGGGAACATGCACAAATGTCCATGACTTGTCCACATTCTGCCTGCAGCCTGACATAGTCCTGGGGCCCCTGGGAATGTATGGTAGGGAGATCTCTGCCAGCGCTGTTAGTGCTCTGGCCTGTTAGAAGCCCCAGAAGCCCACAGCCTGGGCCCGCTCTGCTTCTGTACATTTGCGTTTGTGTTTCTCAGGGCAGTCGTGCTTACAAAATCAGGCTCTGTGTTTAAAAGATGAAAGACAAAGACAAATTTAAAGACCACTGAATGCCCTCGTTTTATAGATAAGGGAAGGGGAGCCAGGGAGGAGAGGGGACTTGCTCCCACATCACCCAGCTCAGGATCAGAGTAGGAAGACTGCATCTCCAACGCTTTTCAGAGGGAGAGAAGACTGTGGTGGGGTTGGTGTTCAGAGTGAAGGGCTGGGGGTCTGAGAGGAGCCTGAGCAGGCCCAAGAGGTCCCCAGGCTGCAGTGTGTCCCTCTGTGGCATCATACACCACCCTCCCCAGTGGGAGCTGGCCTCCCTCTGCAATGGGAAAACAGGGGTCACTGCATCAGGAGAACCAGAGGACACAATGGTTAGAGTTCAGATACACAGTCTCTCGTGCACACAGCACCCACCCTCAGGCTAATTCCCACCCACCCACCCTGCCTGGCCCTGACAGCTGTTCCTGGGGCCATTGTCTCCTTAGGCCACGGAGGGCTGAACCAGCTAGGAGGGGCCTTTGTGAACGGCAGACCCCTGCCTGAAGTGGTGCGTCAGCGCATCGTGGACCTGGCCCACCAGGGCGTGAGGCCCTGCGACATCTCCCGCCAGCTCCGAGTCAGCCATGGCTGTGTCAGCAAGATCCTCGGCAGGTAAGCACAAAATTCACCACACGCCCCGTCCCTGCAGGGCTTGGCTTCCAGGGCCCACCTCACAGCCACCCTCCCTTCTGCCAGGGAATGCGGCTTCATTCCCGATGTCCAGCCTCGGTCCCTGGGACCTGAATAGTGTGATGGTGCTTCTGGGCCTCCCCTTATCCAGTGCCCTTCTGTCATTTTCCTGCCCGTCCTTCTTCTTTGTCCATTTCTCCTTCCTTTTGTCTCTCCGTCCCACTCTTCTCCTTTGTCTCATGTCTTATTTTCATAGACTTCTCTACTCCTAAAGCAGGAGCCTTGTCCCCAAAGCCCCCAGCCACACACCCCCTGCCAACCGCTGAGACCAAAGGAGCCACTAGGGAGGAGCACATGATCAGAGGTGGCTCCTGCCGTCTAGTCCCCCATGAGGGATGTCAGAGTGTCTTCTCAAACTGCTGACTCCCAGAGCACCAGCAGCAGAAGCATCATGCGTTCCTGATGAGATGCAGACCCCTAAGGCCTGGTCCAGACCTACGTATAAATTACAGCATCTGCTCTGGGAGCCAGGCCTGGGGACTCTGATTTTTACAAGATGACCAGCTAACACGTACAAATGCTAACCACAGAACAGTGGCTCGTAGCCCTGGCTGTGCGTTAGAGTCATCTGGGGAAATGTAATTTAAACAAGAAAAAATTATGTCTAGGTCCCAGCCCACACTGATCAAAGCAGAACTTGAGGAGAATGAGCTCAAGTTTCTGTACAGTGCTAAGGCTCCGTCAGATGTTCCCAATTTTCTGCAACCAGAGTTGAGAACCACTGACCCAAAGGTTCAGGAGGGCCCAAGAGCTGCAAAGCCCTGCATCTGGACCAACAGCATAGTCTGGAGAGCAACTCCCAAAACACCCCTGCACTGGGGGACTTGGGGCTTGGCATCAGCTCAGGGCACCTGTCTTCCTCACCCAACTCATCAGTGGATTCAAGAGGAGCTCTGGTTTAAAAAGGCAAAGAATTGAACTGTGGAGAGCCCTGGCTTCCAGACGGAAGCTGTCAGGGGAATGCGTGCTCCCTGGCTAGGGTCAGGAGAGGGCTTCCCAAGGTGGGCTGCGGTGCCCCAGAGAGATGAACCTTGGGTGGCTGTGATAGGCAGTCAGAGTTTGAAAGCACCAGATTTTATTTCATTGTAGAAGAGACCACAGAGTTTCCACAACAAGGAGGGGACAGCCATCCTGACATAAGTCATTGATCCACCAAAGCAGCTAGTTGGGTGCTCAGGGGAGAGGAGGAGTGGACAGCCTGGGAGAGTGAGCTCGGCTTCGGGGCTGGACGAGGCCAGGGATCCAGGCCAGGCTGGCATTCCAGGGTCCACAAGGAGCAGCTTCAGCCTGAACCACGTAACCTGGTAGAACGCCAGCAGCCAGCCGGGGGGGGAGGGGGGTGGGAAGGGAGGGGAGCAAAGGTGAACCAGCAAGACAGGGGCAGAGGGCCCAGTGATCCAAGCTGGCTGGGGAAGGGTAAAGGCGGGATGGCCAAGAACAGCGAGTCATGCTTTAACTAAGAAAAGCTGGATAGAGAAATCCATCACTGTGAACTCTTATATACACACCGCATGTGCATCACAAATTTCTTTCTAAGAAGGGAAATCTTCTGTTCTCCATACATGGCTCTTGCAGAAGCTCAGACACGGGGCACTGGCCTGAGGGAAAAAGCCAGAAGTCAGGTGTCCAGGGTGAAGTCTTTAGCAGAGGGTTCTGGTTTGACACTAGCATAAACCTACCCATGCGAGGGAAACAGACAGTGCTAAGAACATCAAGTGTTTGAGGCCAGTCCTGGAGGTGCATTTTACCCCCCAGGCCCTTCCCAGAAGCTTTGGAGAGGAATGAGAGTCTCTGGCTAAGTCTTGGCCTGAAGACCCCACCTGCTTATTGGGTAATTCTTTGGGGTTCTCTATTGGAGTAGGTACTACGAGACTGGCAGCATCCGGCCTGGAGTGATAGGGGGCTCCAAGCCCAAGGTGGCCACTCCCAAGGTGGTAGAGAAGATTGGAGACTACAAGCGGCAGAACCCTACCATGTTTGCCTGGGAGATCCGAGACCGGCTCCTGGCCGAGGGCGTCTGTGACAACGACACTGTGCCCAGTGTCAGCTCCATCAACAGGTAAGAGGGACACAGCAGCTGGAGAGCCAGGGCACCTGGGCTTTGGGGGAATCATGACAGAGACCTGAAGAAGGGCCTGGCTTGGGTAGAGTAGAGCCTGAGAAGGAGCCTACTGCTGAAGAATTAGGCAGGAAGCACCCCAGGGTCCAGGAAGGTACCACGCCTCCCCACTGCTAGGAGACATTTCTGTTCCCACCCCACCCCCTGGGTTGTACTTTCCGCAGTTTCCTTCCTCACATGCGACATCCTCTTTTATTCAAAGAGTCTTGAATTGATCGTTTCTTGGGCCACATGACCCCTCACCTGGCTCTCATTCAAGCATTCACTCCATTGTTTAGCCACTCAATTATTCACTCACTACCTCAGTCAATCATTTCCTCATTCATTCATATATGTGTGATTCTCTCATTTATGGGCTAGGCCCTGGAAACCCAAAATCCTCGACCTTGTGGAGCTTATAGTCTAGTGGGAAGACAGACACTAATTACATACTAATCAAGTGCCCACACAACAATTGTAAAAATGCAACTCTAAGTCCTTCTGGGGAGAGGAACATGCGGGTATGTGAGGTAGCATAGGGCGACTTGGCTTAGGAAGATATGAAAAGATACGAAAACAATGAGTAAGAGTTAACTAAGTGAAAAGAGGAGCCAAAGGGGCCTTAAGACAGCACATGCAAAGGACCTGTGGCTCGTAGATCTTAGACAAGAAGCCAAAAGAAAGCTAATAGATAGATGGGGAGCATGAGGTAGGCTGCAGTGGAAGGGTCAGCAAAGACTATCCTTTAGAGGGTGGTGGCCATGTCACATGTTCTTACCTGTGACCTACAAGAAACTTGGCAGACTTTAAACAGGAGGCTGACTTGCATTTCCAAAAGTCCACTCTGGCTACAATAGGGAGAATAGATTAGAAGGAGTCAAGAGCAGATAGGGGTGGGTCAGTGAGCAGTTGATCTCGGAGGGAAAGACTTGGTAGTGGCATGCACTAAGTTGCTGACAGTGAAATGCAGAGAGGGGTCAACGGCAGAGAGGTTTACAAGGTCAAACCCACTGAACTTCATGATGGACTTGATGGAGGAGAGAGGGAGGCAGATATGAAGTTCCACCTGTATCTCTGCATTGAGTGACCAATGAAACTAGTCATGAAACGGGAACACCAGGAAGGACCAGGTATGAGGAGTAAGGCCATGGATTTGATCGTGGCAGGTTGTATTCAAGGTGCCTTGAGGACACCCAGGTGGACTCTCAGAAAGGCGCAGGATCCAGGGCAGCGAGAGTCCCATTTCTTCCTCTTCTCTCTAATGGCCTTTCTCGCCTTCCTTACAGGATCATCCGGACCAAAGTGCAGCAGCCATTCAACCTCCCCATGGACAGCTGTGTGGCCACCAAGTCTCTGAGCCCAGGACACACGCTGAGTGAGTGCTGACCTGTAGGCACACTCAGCCTTGCACATGCATACCCATCAGCAAAAACACAGTCACACACATGCCCACACAGACACACCCACCTGTGTGGACTGAGCCCTTCCACAGGGAGGAAGCCTTGCTGGGTCCCAGGGAAGATGCACTGACATACTTAGGGGTGGAAACACTTCAGGCAGCCTTGACTCCAAGAACCCCTCCCTCTAGTGGGCACCCCCCAATCTCCCCTATGGTGGAGGCAGAGGCTCTTAAGGGTGTGGCCCACATGTGCTGACCCTCTCCCTCTCCCCCCACCACAGTCCCCAGCTCAGCTGTAACACCCCCAGAATCGCCCCAGTCAGACTCCCTGGGCTCCACCTACTCCATCAACGGGCTCCTGGGGATTGCTCAGCCTGGCAGCGACAGCAAGAGGAAAATGGACGACAGTGAGTGTTGGGGAGCCAGAGGGCAAGTGGGGGTGTGGGGGGGGGGCGCAGGAGGTCTCCACTGGGACCGATGGCCCTGGACTCTGCAAGTGCCGGCAACTCCACGCCTACCCATGCATGGCCCATCCCCAAGCTGGCTGCAGTCCTGCGGCCCAGAGCCGCGTCCTTCCCGTCCCTCTGTAGCCCAGGTCTGCCCCTCCACTCTGGCCTGGGGAGTGGGTAGATGGGTCCCCTGAAAGCTCTCTCCCTGCCTGGGGATGCCAGGTGACCAGGACAGCTGCAGGCTGAGCATCGACTCCCAGAGCAGCAGCAGCGGGCCCCGTAAGCACCTTCGCACGGACGCCTTCAGCCAGCACCACCTTGAGCCACTCGAGTGCCCATTCGAGCGGCAGCACTACCCAGAGGCCTACGCCTCCCCCAGCCACACCAAAGGCGAGCAGGTGAGCAGCGGGGCAAACAGGTTGGCAGCAGTGGGCAGGGGGTGCAGCAAAGCAGGGTCTCTGAAAGACTCCCAGTCAGCCTGCAGTCTAGCCACCAAAGCAACTAGAACTTGCTCGAATGGGCTCAGGGTGCATGCTTCAGGCAGCTCCAAGCTTCACACAGACTTTATTTCCCCAGATGCTGGCATCTTCCTCCTTCTCCCCCACTAGCCCTCTTGTCTCTCCTCACGCATAGCCTCTGAGCTCTGCCCTTTGGGAAGAGCAACACAACCAGGTTGTGCCATCTGTCTGTCACCGGTAGCTTTCCCAGACCCCAAGGTTGGGTCCTACAGCTCCAAAGCAGTTCCTCCAAGCCCTACACCCTGACCTCAGCCAGCACCTGCCGCCTACCTCTGGCCACTCACACCCGCACACCCTACGACCCTACATTACTCACGGTCCCAAGCATGTCACTCTTGTTCACACCTCTCTGCACTGGCACACGGCACGCCCTCCCCGCAGAGTGCCTTGCCTCCCACCTTTCTGCCTGGAAAAGTACCGCTCGGCCATTATGACTCAGCTCAAGCCTCGCTTGTCCATGAATCATGCCCTGCCCCTCAGACATGCTTCGTCTCTCCCTCGTCTGTGCTTTTGCATATTCGATGGGCCACTTTGGTAACTTCTCACGGGGTGCTGGAATTGTCTAGTGGACAGAGGTGTAGGCAGTGGATTTCATAAGGCAGGACAGCAGCTTGAAGCATCTTTTTTTTTAATCTCTGGCACCTAACATCGTGCCCCTTTTAGAACAGATACTCAGTGGGGCCCCTGGGTGGCTCAGTCAATTAAGCGTCCAGTTCTGGCTCAGGTCATGATCTCACAGTTCAAGCCCCACATCAGGTTCTGTGCTGACAGCTCAGAGCCTGGACCCCACCTTGGATTCTGTGTCTGCCTTTTTCTCTGCTCCTCTCCTACTCACGCTCTATCTTTCTCTCCTTCAAAAATATAAAACATTCAAAAAAAAAAAAAAGAATAGATACTCAGTAAAGACCTATTGGTGAGGGAGTTGAGAAATCCAGAACAATAAACTGCAAGTTACAAAGGAGCTTTTTATTTCTAGCGCTCAGGACAGGTGAAATGGTTTCCAGTGGGCCAGCTTCTGAGAAAAGCTAGCAGAGATGTCACTGGTCTCCCATGAGCCCAACCAAAGACTCCACAACTCAGACAGAAACTCCAGGATCGCTGGCCCCTCAGTTCATTTGTACCCATCCGCAGTAACCGTCTCTACCCCCTCCCCCTTGGGGTCAGCCAGCTGAGGAATTCCCTTAGGGTGGGTCCGCTCCCCCGACTTTGCTCCTGCTATCATTTGATCCAGGAGTGAGGCAAGCCTTGCACCTTTAAAGCCTGAGCAGGACAATGTCGGCGATGCCAATAACCAGCTAAACCATGCCAGGGACAGTGTGGGCTGCTGGGTCCCTGCCAGCACTGCGGCTGGGCAGGCAATCTGCGTCAGCGATTTTATCAGGCTGGGCTGTGGCAGCCATGAGGAGGTGCAGGGAAAGCTGGCCATCAGCAGACCTGGGGAGCAGGCCTGGGTGTGCCTCTGAGAGTCAGTACATGGCTCCTTCAAGGAAATGGGGCCACAGCCCTAGGGCCACGGGGACCCCACTCTGTGGGAAAGACCCCGCAGATCCCCAGTGTGCAAGTACCAGCCATCCTGGTAAAGAAGGCCTGCTGCAGAGACTCCGGGCACCCTCTGGGTCACAGAGCCACCTCCTGGCTCCATTAGCCTGGCTAACTCCTTGATTACAAGGAGGCCTTGAGACCCACACCATGGGGGCCTATGTCGTACATGGAGAGTTGTGGTATTAGAGAGTCTTAGGGCTGCACAACCCTCGGGGACCACTGATTCCAGTCTTTCTGTCTGTGTGGAGATAACCCAGGGCCAGGGAGGGTCAACAGAGCTGGGCGGGGGGGGGGGGGGGGGGGGGGGGGGGGGGGGGGGGGGGGGGGGGGGGGGGGGGGGGAATGGTTGTGGCGCTCCGGCCTGCTGGCTCTGATTTCATTCAGACTTGCCCACTGATGCCTGTTTTAGATACAGGGCTTCTGTGTCCATTATTAGGTGAAGACTGGAAAGAGAGTTTGCAAACCATGGAACTACTCCAAACTCTCATCCTATAGATGAGGAAACTGAGGCTCAGCAGTGTCCATCCAGGATCCATTCCCTCCCTCAGCCAGTCTTCCACTCACTCATTCATTCACCTGGGGTGGTGGTGAGGGGCGGAGACAATCCAGCCTGTCCCGAGGACTCTTGTATCTGAGCCCTTGCCTTTCCCATGCTTGGTGACTCTGTGACATCCAAGGACATTCTGTGTTCTCTCACCTGGGCACAGGATGACCCTCTGTCCTGGGGAGCTGAGAGAGAGAGAGAGAGAGAGAGAGAGAGAGGCACACAGGTCCTCGCACCTGACTTCAAGTTCCGTAAAATCAACAAGGGGAAAGCATTCAACAGAAATGCCAGGCGGTCTTACTTCTGGTTGCTATTTCACTATCAGGCCCAGTTAGGTGTCACACTTAGGAACAGGTATTTTTCCTCTGTTTTACAAGTGAAATAAGAAACAGAGCAACAAAATGTGACCATTAGGACAGACACCAAGAATTTGGCAGCTTATGACACTTCACATAATTCTGAAATAACAATACCGCTGATGGCAATTTATTGGGCATTCTGTGCAAAGCATTTAATATAGGTATATAAAATCTCATTTCATCCTTACATCAGCCAGGTGAAGCAGATTCTATTATGCAGGAGAAAAAAATCAAGGCTCAGAGAGGTCAAGGAGATTAAAGCTACTTGGCTGGTCATTGCAGAACCAGGACACAACTGGCTCCAGAACTGGAGCACTGTGCCGCTCTGCGCTCTGATTCAGGCTCAATCCCAGTTCATCCCACCACTGGGATGTTGCTGCCACCACTGGGATTCCCTCCCACTGAATTCCCTGGATTTTGGAAAGCTATAGGATTTTGAGTCGATACTGGTTATCAAATCAACACATCCATAAGGCATTTTAAACTTTTCTTACACTCTCTAGAAATTAGATATTTTGTTCAATTTCAGTAAGCCAGGCTCTAGGCTGCCCTGCAGCAGTCCCCCCCACCCCCTCCTGAAGGCATGGACCCAGAGCACCATTCAGTCAGTAATTGCTGCTACGTGATAATAGTGCCCTGGTGGCCTCCAGAATTGACTGCGGCTTCCAGAAGTGCCCAGCATGCTACCAGAAAGTGCTGTGGCCTCTTGGAGAACCAGCCTGCATGGAAGTGATTGCCTTTAGTAGAGCTGTTGTATAACAGCAGAACATTCCTTGATTTTAACACGCACACTGCTTCTCCTAGTGTGTTTGTGACAGGTGTGGCCCACCTGGGGGATTGGGTGTGTGCTCGTTTGCTCTGTCTCATCTCCTCAAGGGAGGGAGTCCTGTGAGGGGTAGTGCCTGCTTGCCCTTAACCCCACAAAGGAGCATCTTAGGACACAGCCCCCCACTCATGTCCAGGGAGGCCGGATGGCATCTAAAATGAGGCCTTAACAAAGAAAACCCTCCCAGGTACTTGATAGTTTTTTAAACAAAATTGACCCCAAGTAGCCTCTTCCAGCTGAACCTGCGAGTTTATATTTACATGGATATAGAAGAAAGAAATGCCACCTGTTCTGGTGGGGTGTCCTGTCTGCCGCTTTACTGAAGGAAAGAGCACTTGAGGCAGGATCTGGGGCCCTCTGTTTAGTACCCGTTTCATACTTCCCAGGCACACTTGCCTCTCTGGGCTTCAGACTCTCCACAGCAAAACAGACAAAATCTTGCTTGCCCACGTCACAGGGCTGGTGGGCTCAGGGGATCAGGATAACATTGGCAAAGCTCTAACGTGCACTGCTTGCAGACAGAAGCGGTCATGGTGTCTTCCAGTTTAGGGCAGCATTTGAGAGCACAGGCATGAGAGCCCCCTTGCGTGTTGGTCCTGCCTCTGCCCCATAGGGTGTGTGACAGGCTTCTTGGTCTCCTTGTGCCCCCATTTCCTATCCAGAAAGGAACAAACTAATGAAAGGAGTGAAGCACTCTGGGCCAGGCCAGGGCAGATCGCTCCAACCCTGCATCCTGTTCTCTGTGGGTCCAGACCGTGTGTGGGGACAGGGAAGGAGACCAGCCATCCAGCGAGGCCCTCATGCCACCAGCCGGCTTTGATTTCCAAGACCACAGGAGAGGAAGCCGGGAGATCAGTCTTTGGGGTGTCTAGGTAGGCCGGCTGCCAAGGGCCTCTATGTGCTGACTTCTCTTTGTTCCCCAGGGCCTCTACCCGCTGCCCTTGCTCAACAGCGCCCTGGACGACGGCAAGGCCACCCTGACCCCTTCCAATACACCCTTGGGGCGCAACCTCTCAACTCATCAGACCTACCCAGTGGTGGCAGGTACGGTGCCCGGAATGTCCTGGGCCACATGGCCCCAGCTGCACAGATGGGCTGGAAGGCAGAGTGTGGCTGGCCCTGAGCAGGAGGGTGTTAGGGCCCTGGGCCTTGCAGAGGAGAGGTGGGCTGTGCAGGCTGGGCCCCCAGGTGGCTCCAGAGGGTCTTGCCTGTATCCCAGGCCCCCCTCCGTGCCTCCTCACTCCCCCTCTGCTGCAGAGAAGGGAAGGGGAGGCGGCACACGCAGTACTCCTATGCTAGCAGAGGCACAGCAGGGAGGCAGAGCTTCTCCCCAGCCCTCACTCACCCTGAGGAACACGTGCAGCCCTCCTGAGACACCTCCAGACTCAGACAGGAGCTGCCTGCTCCCCCGTGCCCCGCCCACACCCCTCCCGCATCTCATGGCTGGGTCTCTGCATGTGCCCACCCCATCATCTCACACCCCTCTCTCCTTGTTGTCTCCCTCCCTCCGGCAGATCCTCATTCACCCTTCGCCATAAAGCAGGAAACCCCCGAGGTGTCCAGTTCTAGCTCCACCCCTTCCTCTTTATCTAGCTCCGCCTTTTTGGATCTGCAGCAAGTCGGCTCCGGGGTCCCAGCCGGTGCCTCGGTCCCGCCCTTCAATGCCTTTCCCCATGCTGCCTCCGTGTACGGGCAGTTCACGGGCCAGGCCCTCCTCTCAGGTACGACAGGGAGGTCCCAGGGAGGTCCTGGGCCTTGCAGCCAACGCGGGTGGGGGCGGGGGGTCCTCAGGGCCGGCCACCAGTCCCCTGCTTTGGGTCTAGCCCGTCTCTGGCCCTCAGCCTTGTCCACCATCACCCTAGTCCCTAAATCTACCTGCAGCTTTTAGACTTGCCAAGATGTGGTGGTTGGTGCTGGCAAAGTCAGGCCGTCGGAGGGGCAGGCACTCTGGGGATGCCAGAAGTGGGGTGATGGCACATTTCCAGACCCTCACCCCAAAGACCCGTGGAAGACTGGGGACCTTAAGGCCAGGAGCCAGGCAGTATAAAGCAGTGACCCCTTGATCTGGGTGAAAACTAAAAAAGGAGGAACAAAAGAAAACTTTGGAGGGAAAAAGTCATTGGCTGTTGGAGACAATTTCAGGATCAAATTTCTAAAGAAGACAGAGGGTCCATCCCAGTTGTCTCCCCACAAGGTAGCTCTCCTTGTATCCAGCTTACAAGGGTCACCTTTGGAGAAACTGGAGAGAGGGGGGAACAGGGGACCTCCCATCAGGAACCTCATAGGTCTCAAAACATGTAAAGCTGAAAGTGCCTTAGCGGCATCTAGAGCAAATCTCTCCTTATATTGATGAGAAACAGGCCCAGGAAGGAGTTGGGCCTGACCAGGGTCCCTGAAGAGGCATGTGATTGTCTGGCCAAGTGAAGGCTTGGCCTGCATGCGGCCTGCGGGTCAGATCTCAGCAGAACTGGGTCTCCATGGCAGCAAAGGACATCAGCCCATCAGCCAGGGCCTGTGCAGCAGCTGAAAGAGTCAGGGTGTCTGGCTTGGGCAGGAGAAGACCTGAGATGCAGTGAGAATGGGGAGCAGGGACCCACAATAGTCTTCAGATATCAGAAGGGCTTCCATGGAGATGGGACTGTGTTAGATGTGGGCCCAAGGCGTTGAACCAGAACCCATGGAGGAAGCCAGGAATGGGCCAGCCCTTCTGGACCGTGTTTTTCAACTTGCTGGGCCCCAAAACACTCTTAAAATGACAACTTTTACAGAAGCCAGGTATCCAAATCAGACAAATGAAGAGCTACTCTGTTTGAAGTAGGGACTCTGCCCCCCTGAAAGCCCTTGGACTTGAAAACCACCACACCAAAAGAACAAGACCTCTACCCACTCAGAGGGACCACAAGGTCATCTTATCCAAGTGTACAGACTGTCTTATAAGGGTCTCTACATTTTCTGTCTGGCCAGACCTGGGGATTGTTTTTCTCTGTGCATCCCCACGTCTAATGTGGGAGATCCTCTTGAAAGAAGTGGGCACAGAGATAAAGGGTTAACAAAGGAAGCCCAATGTGTGGGCAGAGAGGCAGTGTTTCAGGGTATGGGGCAAGGGAGCAAATGTTGACTCAGAGTTCAAAATTTCAAAAGCGGGTGATGTCAGCGGAGATGGGTCATTTGTTTTGACCAAGTGATTAAAGGAAAAAAATCTGTGAGCTGAGTGGAGTGATGTCAGCCAGAGAAAATGGGGTAGGAAGGTGGGAGGGGAGCCAGGGAGTAAAGGGACTCACATCCACCGTGGATGGAGAGGCCCAATCACCTGGCAAGCATGCCTACTTCATGTGAATGGTGGGCCCCAACCAGGCGGGCTGCAATAAGGCAGGCAGCGGGTGAGGTATGGATGGAGCATGTGATGATGGGGAGCAGTTCTTCAGTCACTGCATGAGTTGCCCAGATGCTTGGCAGGCCCATCAGAGAGGTCACATGGGCACATGGCAGTGGGAAGCAGTCTTGTATAGTGGCATATGGCAAACTCCCTGCCCCCAAGCCCCCAACTTTCTCCCTTCCCTGTCACCCTGTTAGGGCTTCACACACCCTCCATCAATATGCAGTCAAAGCAGGATGCCACTTCCAACCTCTGTCAGTTCTCAGTTTAATGGACATGCCCACTCTCCAAACCAACAGCAGGACTGGAAGGTCACCCACCCCATGGGGCAGAGAAGCTGGCAGCAGATGCCAGGGTATAGAGTGTGGCCCCTGTGGAAGCCAATGGTGGGCTGTAGGGCCCAGCCCGAAGGCTGAAGATGCAGCACTAGAGTCAGGACTCTTCCTCTGTCAAAGAATACCCAACGTTGGAGGCACTGGATCCAGGCAGGTTTCCAAGAGCAAGAAGCAAGTCAGGGATTAAGTTCACAGAGCTGGGCCAGCCCTGTGGCTTGGGCATAAGGGGCAGGATGGCTGGTGTTCATGCAGAGCCCAGGGTGTTGACCTGCAGCTCCTTGAAGACTGCCCACCTGCAGCCCATGGTCAAGAACGGACCTAAATACCTACCATGTGGCTGAGCCATGGTGAGCGAGCTGGGAGGACATGCAGGGAGAAGGAAGGCTAGGAGGAAGGATCTCAAGGGTCTGGGGGGCTAGAAAGCCATCTTAGAGAGGAAGAGATGAACTTGAAAAAAGAGGAAGGAGCCAAGACTAAATTATTCTGAGGTAGCACTGCAGGCAAGAGGCAAGAGGCAGGACCAGATGAGATTTCATTCCAAAAGCAACTTGGCCCTCACCTACCAGAGCCCTCCCAGCTCACCTCCTCGGAGTAGCTTCCTAAGGACCCTCCCTGTTGCTTCACAGGCTCCCCCTGGGTTCACTTCCTCTCCTGGCCCAGTGGCTCTGATAGTGCAGTCTCCACGGTGACTGTCCCTCTGGCTCTCAGCTTCCTCCTAATCCAGTTTTCTAAAAAGAAGGAACATCAGGGTTTGGGGAACAATAGGATCATTCCTAATTTTCCTGCCATTCCCCTTCAGATGCCCCAGTCTGGGTCCCAGGGCTCTTGCAAGAGTGATATCGAGGCCGTCCTTGTCCTGGCTGTTCCACAGCTGATCCCAGCTTAGCTGATCAGAGAGCTCTGAGTTTGGTTTTATCATCAAAGAGTCCATTACCCTCCTCCATTCTTTTGTGCAAAATTATATTTAGTTCTGCCAAAGAGATTTCTGGATTGCTATAAATTTTCTTTGCTATCAGAACAAGATAAGGAATAGTAAAGGGGTCAAATAGAGGGCAGACATCAAAGTGGGCAAATAAAATTGTCTGAAATCACCTCTACCCTCTAAATTCCTCCTGGACTCTACCAGTATTTAGAACATTTGCCAGCATTTCTGGGGTGCTAGTGCTTTCTTATAGAACCCCACTTTGCAGCCAGTCAACATCAACCTGTGTCTACGTCACCTTCTGAAAAATAGGGCCATGTAGAAAGTATATTTGAGTGCAGAGGAATTACATATCAAAGAACCTAAGGGCACCTGGGTGGGTCCATTGGTTAAGTGTCCCTCTTGATTTCAGCTCAGGTCATGATCCTAGGGTCATGGGATTGAGCCCTGAGTTGGGCTTCGTGCTGAGCATGGAGCCTGCTTAAGATTCTGTCTCTCTCCCTCTCCTTCTTCAGCTCCCCTCATCTTGAATGCACACACAAGCATACAATCTCTCTCTCAAAAAAATAAATAAATAAATAAATAAATAAATAAATAAATAACAAACCAAAGAAACTAATAATGAAGAACCTTAAAAATAAGTCAGGAGCACCTGGGTGGCTCAGTCAGTTGGGTGTCCAGCTTCAGCTCAGGTCTTGATCTCGCTGTTCCTGAGTTCAAGCCCCACATAGGGCTCTGTGTTGATAGCTCAGAGTCTGGAACCTGCTTTGGGTTCTGTGTCTCCCTCTCTCTCTGTCCCTTCCCTGCTCATACTCCGTCTCTCTCAAAAATAAATAAACATTAAAAACAATGTTTTTAATAAAATAAAAAAGTAAGTCAGTCAGCAAAAGTCATCGTTGGACCATGTTGGAGTACATCTACCTTATGGCTTCTGTGGTTATATTTCTGGGAAGGTTGCAAGGTTCTCGGCTTTTGGAAGAAACCACATATTCAAGGAACTTAAATAGAGTTTTGAGGGATTGACAGGGGAGTTTAAGGTACCATAGGCTTTCCAGGAAGGCCAAGTTACATGGAAGCCTTTGGGGTCTGCTCCAGCAATTGATTCAGAAACATCTGCTCCCCTGGGAGAAAATTCGGTGGCCAAGGAGAGATGAAGATTAAAATCTCAGAATATAAGGGAGTGAGGTTAATGAATTTATTTCTAAGAGCAGTCTAGGAGCTAGTTCTCATGGGATGAGGTTCTACAGGGGAGTTGTGACTAAATTGTAGCTTCAGGAGAACATGTGTCCTGGTGCTCTACCCACAGAACTGCAGAGCTCAAAAAGCAGTAAGGTCAGGTGATGGAAAGGGATGGGGTGAGGACAGTAGAAAGGGGACTGTGGACCCACAGGGCTCCAGGGCCAAAGGAGCCCTGGAGAATACCTAGGCCAGCACCAGTGAAGAGGTGGCCTAAAAGCCAAGAGTTAACTCCTCACCTCCAGTCCCAGTCATGGTAGACACAGATGCAGCCTCAGAATCCTTCTAAACACAGGGTACCAGGAAACTCCTACCAATGAAATGTGAGAAGGTGAACCTAATTTACTATGTCTAATCTAACCTAGCTCTTCATGAGACAGATGGGAAGATGTGATTCAGAGAAATTAGTTTGTCCCTCAGCTACAGCCTGGTTTGGATCTAGAGCTCTCGCTCTCTCTCTCTCTCTCTCTCGCTCTCTCTCTCTCAGAGGAAGAAACAGGAAGAGGAAAGAGAAGGCATTAGGCTTGAATTACCCACCAACCCTCTTTCATCACTCTCCTATGCATGCACCTGTCCACCCCCTGTCCACCTGCTACCCTCACAGACTTCATGTCTCCCCTTCCTCTCATAAGCTCCAGTCATTGGCCAAATGCTTCATCTGAGAGCTGAGGGGGCTGAGTCTGATAGTTGATTGTATTGCAATCCTTCTTCAAAGAAAGATCAGATTTTACCTTTGTGTATTTTCTGCATAAACTCCCTTTACTTGTAGATGTACTAAAATTTCCTTGTTCAGACCCTGGGCTAAGTGAACTGAACCCACCTGTAGAATTCCAGTGGATTCCACCTTGTTTGGTCCAGCACCAATGGTGTTCATTTTTATGAAAACATTCACTTAGTTTTAAATAATGAACACCGATGACTCATTTCAAATAGGATTTATTCTGTAAGGGTTTCCATGATGTAACGCCTTACAGAATGTGTCCATTGCACTAATCAATGTCCACCTGTAGCATGGAACCCCGGTTCCAGGCCAGGCCAGCTGGCCAGGCCAGCTGATAACATCATAGTAATAGTAATAAGATACACAGGGCACTCTTATTTCCTCCCTCCCTTCCCCCTCCCCCCATTTTGCACATGAAGAAACAAGCTTAGGTACATAAGTGACTTGTCTAAGGACACTTAGAAAATTAGTTGTAGAAGCAGGATAAGGACTAAGGTCCTCTGATTCCTGGACCCTTCCTTCCAGGAAAAGGGCGGAAGCCCAGAAAGCCTGGTCTTCTTTGTTGAACCCCTAAGCTTGGCTCAACATGCTTATCTCAGCTCCTGCCCAGTCTTGATTTAGTGGCTGGCCTTGCTAATTTAGCATTCTTACAAACTGCTCTATCCCCAGTATTCAAAAAAGTGCCCAGGACATCATACTTACTCAATAAATCTTTACTGAATGCACAACTTGTCTTCAGGGAATCTCTAAACATAGAGGTAAGATTTAGTCGCCACAGTATTGACAACTCATAAGGTTCCATGGGACATACCTGTCCTTTCATCATTACTAGATGCACCCTGAAGAGTTCAAAGCATGTTGGACCTCGAGGGAATGTCAGGGGGAAAAGTTGGACAAGCAGTGGTATAGAGGGGATGGCCTTGGTAAGTTGGTTGACAGACTCACAAGCAGTCCCTGTGAGTCTTAGGAGAAAAAACAGCCACCAATGTGAAAGAGGTAGAGGCATTTGGGTAAAATGGTCATAAGTGAATACAGTGGTTCTCAACCCAGGGTGATTTTGCCCCCTGGGGATATATGGCAATATCTGGAGATATTTTTGGTTGTCATACTAGCATCTAGTGAGTAGAAACCAGGGATGCTGTTGGACATCCTGCAATGCCGAGGATGGCCCCCACACAAAAATTATCTGGGCCCAATAGTCAATAGTGCTGAAGTTCAGAAACCCTGTAAACACCACTAAGAAATGGGAATGACCATCATCATTCCAACTGGGGCATTTGAGAGTAAAATAGTCATTATTAATAAATACTCTGAGTGGTAATGACAGTGATCATTACCTGGACTGATGTGGACAAACCAAGATGAATTGCCAAGAATCCTTGGGTGAGGGAGAGTCTGACCTGGGCCTGTGGGACATGAGAGAAGTGGGAGATACTCACCCAGTCAGATGGGGCCTCCACAATGGGAAGGTTCTACTTCCTAATGTCGAGGAGAAGAAGAGCCAGGTCTCTAGAGCTGCCTCAGACAAGGGCATTACTCACAGATTATAAAGAGAGAGCTTGATGTCTGTTTTTGTTGTTGTTGTTGTTGTCTTTCTTCCAGGAATGGAAGTGACGGATGTGTGGTTCATGTTCATGTGTTAACACCAAATATCCCTCAGCCTCTGTCTCCTTTCTAGGTCTGGGATAGCCTATAGGTTTTGTGTCCTTTACAACTCTGATAGGCTGTATCCACCTGTAGGTTGAGGAGTAGGAACCACCCTCTCTGGCCCCTTGGAAAAGAGTGCAATGATTGATTAGCAACGTCTGCCACATGTCCAAAAATGTATGGTGAAAAGTAGTGGCCAAAAAGCCTTTGCCATCCCTTGTAGGATCTTGTTCTCGATCCTCAAAGCTGGAGCTGAAAGAGTGTGAGCTCTGAGTCCAGTGGCCTCTAAATTATTACTTAGGCCAGCTACACCTACTGCTATGCTGAATGCTAGGGGGATAACAAAGGCCCAGAAGAGATAGCCCCCACCCTCTCT
Source organism: Helogale parvula (assembly GCA_004023845.1). Taxonomy (NCBI): domain Eukaryota; kingdom Metazoa; phylum Chordata; class Mammalia; order Carnivora; family Herpestidae; genus Helogale; species Helogale parvula. The sequence continues at coordinate 231,138 of PJEM01001860.1, forward strand.
CCAAAACCATGACATTGTTATGGGTGAATAAGATTCACACAGATAAAATCGTTGGAAGATGGGCCACAATACAAGACTGCAATAACAAGTGCTCCCTTCACAGTGGAGCCGACGTCCTGTAGGACAGACAGACGGAGATGCTTGAGCTCAGAGGAAGAAGGAGGGGGAGTGGGTTTGGAGACTGGCTTTGGAGAGAGGGGCCATGGTATGAAGATAGACTTGCTGAGCCTCGGGGAAGCAAGACAGAAAGTGCAGGAGCCCACAATGGCCTAACTAGTGACTCCTTGCTGTATTTTTCCAGGGAGAGAGATGGTGGGGCCCACGCTGCCCGGATACCCACCCCACATCCCCACCAGCGGACAGGGCAGCTATGCCTCTTCTGCCATCGCAGGCATGGTGGCAGGTAAGGGGAACAGCTGGGCAGGAGGGGAGTACTGCAAACAGGAAGGGTTGGCCAAACGTGGAGCAAGAGGGGACAAGAGTTAGGGTGTGTCCCATGCAGATATTTCCCAAAAGACATTGAAGGACCCACCAAAGGGCACATCTTCTTGTCAATGCTTGGAGTAAAGATTCCACTGTGGTCCTGGCACCCAACTCTCCCCAGCTCAGCTTCCTTCTTCCCACCTGCTCCCAGATTCCCTGTGATGGAATGGGCAGGGCTGAGATTGACCAGTGTTCAAACCCAAACTCTGCCACTTCTTCCATTGACTCAGTGAGGCTTGATGGAGAGTGCTCTAGGGATCTGCAGGGCAGTGTGAGCTAAACACAAGCCTGGCCCTTGAGCAACCCATTGTCTCCCAGTTTTTTCACTCTGTTGAATCTGTACACATAGATGAATGGTGTTGGTGATGATGATGTTGTAGATGGTTGAAATATACCTTCCTTCACACCCCACACTCATTCAACCCTGCATGGGCAGGACCCGTGTTCTAGGTACTCCAAAGGTACTAAAGGGAGATGAGCCGAGAGGATTTCTCCATCCTCATCGGCGCTGTCCTGGAATACTGCATGCCGGTCATTTGGGTTTATCCACCAGTGTGGTCATCACCCAACAGTGACCCAGGGTGTCAAGGTTTAGACAAGTGAGGAGAACAGGGAGAGTTGTTTTGGGCGTGTCTCACTCACTCTTTTAAAAGCCATATAGGAAGGACCCAAGGGAGGACAGGGCAGAATCAAGTTCTATCTACTGCCCCAAGAGGCCCCAGGATGTGGAGCTTTGGAACGAGCTCTGAATCAGGGCATCTGTGACCCCCGTACAGACACCCATGACCCCAGAGACTTAGCACATTCACCCAGGCTGCTTCCTTCCCTCCCTGGCAGCATTTGTTCTTTGCCAGCCGCCCACTCTGGGTGCCCTGTGCTGAAGCAGGTGGGCTGGGCTCTCCAGGGCAGAGGGAGGGGGGGGAGAAGAGAGGGAGGCAAGGAGGCTCTGCCCTCCCTGGGAACCTGCTGAGCTGGCACTTGTTGCTGCCTGGTTACCGTGGCGATGTGCTTAATGCAGCGTTGAAAATACAGAATACTGACTCCTCTCTCCCTTTTGGCCCTGGACTCCCTCCCTCCCTCCCTTCCTCTTCTGGAGCGTGAAATGAGATTGGTCAAGATAAAAAAGGAAAAGATTCAGTTATTTTTTTAAGAGTGTGGATAATGGGGCCTCTCAATCAAAATCCCAGGCTCCAGTCGGCTCCCCCATCCCCCTTCCAACCTCTCCACCTTTCCCCTGCCGCCTGCTTAGAGGAGGAGGAGGAAACAGAAAGCACAAGCCTTTTCTCTTAATTATGAATCATTCCCCAGGGCCAGACCCAGGGCAAGGGGGTCCTGGAGCCCAGAGTATGACCAGTGAGGTAGCTGGAAGGTTTGGGTCTCTCATCAAAGGCCCCTAGGTGTTTCCAGAAGGATCTCATCCTGAGTGAGTGTTGTGGAAAAAAAATAGCACAACCACAACATCAACTGCAAGTGAACTGCAAGTGGGGTGGGCCTTGTCTTGCACAGTGCACAACTTGCGGATAAGTCATATGTAAATCAAGTTTCAGAAAATGCAATGCTATTTAAATGCATCATCTGGTTCCTAGGAACTCCATGGTACAAATGAATTCTTAAGGAATTTTTTTTGTACAGAAATTATTTGTCCATCTCTTACCAGTAGCCACAATCTCCCAGTTGACTAAACGGTGATTCCTTCCATTAAAATTAATAAAACTTCACTGAGTGCCGACTGTGTGCTAGATGCATAATACATGTTTAAAGGAAGGCATGCCAAGGGCATTCTTCAATCATTTGTGGAAGGAAGGAAAAGATCACTTATTATGTACTTCCTGTGTACCTGGCCATTCACAGATATAACTTACTTGTTGAATCCTCACTGGAAAATTAGGAAGCTGGTATCATTCTAGTTTAATATAGATGAAGAAATGAACTTAGAAAAGCAAGGAAGTGTCCTCAGGGTCTGAATTAATCATACCATGTGGCTGAGTTGTTCAAACCCAGGTCTTCTGATTTCAAATCTAGGGTTCTTTCTACTATATCACACTGCCTCCCCCAATACTAGAAATAACAACACAAGTTATGGGAAAGTGACACAAGAACAGGACCAGGACACAGACTTCTCCTGTCCACTCATCTGTTTTGCCTTCGCATAGTTGTTGTTGTTGTTTTTCCTGCCCCATTAACAGGGTTGATGACCCTCACACCAGTTCTAGAGTTGAACTGACAACTCGAGATAGATGGATCCGTCCATCCATCTACCCACCTTTCTATCCATGCATACTTATACACATTTTTCCATACATCCATCACCCATCTTTCCATTTTTTCCTTCCATTGATCATTCCTTCTATTCATTCATCTATCCTTTCTTACATCCATCCTTTCATTGATCCATCTATCCTTCTATCCGCCCATCCATCTGCCCATCCATCCATCCATCCATCCATCCATCCATATATCCTCTATATATCCATCCTTTCAAGTCTATCTCTCTTTCCATCGTCCATCATCCAGTTTCCAGCCTTTCAACCATTCTTACATCCTCCCATCCATTCGCCACTTTTTCACTTAACAAATACTGCTTGAACATCTATGGTACGGAATGCTGGGGCCATAGCAGTGAACAAAGCAGGTCCCTCTATTCATGGAACCTACAACCTAATCATGAAGAAAAAAGTACAGTAAACAAGTCAACAAATGAGTAAACAATATTATTTCAGAGAGTGGCAAGTGCTGTGAAGACAGTCAAGTAGGATGATGTAATAAAGAGCCACAGGAAAAAGAGATAACTGCTTTAGATTGGGCGAACAGGGAAGACCTCTTTGAGATGGTGTTCAAAGTGATCAGCCAAGTGATAAACTAGAGCAAACCATCCCTAGCCCAAAAGAACAGCAAGTGCAAAGGCCCCAAGGCAGGAACTAGTTTAGCAGGATCACACATAAAAAGCGATTGATGAGTATATGCAAGAACAATGAGTAAATGGGGAAGGCACTACAAAAGGAGGGGATATTGGTAGTGGCTGGTTCGAATTTTAAGAAGACTGCTGGGAAAACAGACTAGACAGGGGAAGCACAGAGACCAGTTAGGGGAGGGACAATCACAATAGTTCTTGCAAGACCTTGGTGGCTTGGGCTGGGGGTGGGGGGTGGGGCGCAAGTAGCAGTGAGGGAGGAGAAAAGAGACACTGAAGATATTTTAGTTGTACAGCCAGCAAGAGTTGGTGAATTGGCTGTAGGGGTTCCAAAACCAAGGAAACAACAGTGACTCCTAGGCTCGAAGCTTGGGAAAATGCATGCATGATGGTGGTGGTAGCAGGTGTATATATGGGAGACTAGGAAAGGAAGAGGTAGAATGTGTGGCAGGGGGAAATCAAGGTTCTATTGGGCCATAATAGGATTGAGACACCTCCAAATACCCAGTTTAATAAGTCAGTAGACACATGATATATGTCTGAAGTCAGGAAAGAATTCTGGCTAGGATATAAATTTTAGCCATTGTACCAAGTTATTATTTAACGCCAAGAGATTAGACAAGATCACTAGAAAGAGAATGTGGATGGAAAAATCACAGAAGGCTCACAGACCAAGCCTTCAGCATTTAGAACTTGAGCAGAGAAGATACCAGCAAGGAGAGTGAGTGGGAGGGAACAGTGGACCTGGTAGCAAAGGCATCACAAAACCCAAAGGCATAGAGGGAGCAATGACCTGAGTCAAAGTTGGCTGGGAGGTTGGGGGGTGGGGTGGGCATAGAAGTGACCATTGGAATGATCAGGGTGGAGGTTGTGGGGATTTTAGGGGATCAGCACTGGCCTGATTGGAGGGGAATCAGGAGGTGAGGGCAGAGACCAAGAAGCACAGAAAGGGGTTGGTAGCTGGATGTAGGGCAGGAAGAGAATTTTTTTAAAAGAGAAGATGGCAGCCCATGTTTGCTGGCTGGAGGAAGTGGTAACTTAGAAAAGGAGAGATTGATGAAGCAGGGAAAAAGGGATAGATTGTAAGGGGGAAATCCTTGGAAAGATCAGGGGGTGGGATGTGGAACAAAGGGGATGGGTTGGCCTTTCACGGATGCGGAGACATTTCGTCCCCCGGGGCTGCAGGCAGTTGACCCAGCTGGTGGTGGGAAGATGCTGTACCCAGGTGCGTTCCGCCTCCTGCGCCCCAAGCCCTACGCCAGCTTCCGTGTGACCGAAGCACATAGGTACTTGGTGAATGTGTGTTCAATAGATGAGTAAGTGTGTGAGTGAGTGAATGCATGAATAAATGACAAAATGAGAGAGGAAACACTGTATTTTCCACCTCTCTTCCTTGTCCTGGGGAGCCAGTAGGGTTTGGTCCTGGGCAGGGCGCCGCGGGCGGGTTAGAGGCTCTGGCCCTATAGCCCATGTAGAATCAGCTTCCTCCTAGGGTGCTCTGAAACCAGGCAAATTAGGGTACAACAGCAGTTAATGGGGAACTGGATACAAGAAAGAGCACTGGGGTAGGAGCTAGGGGGCATGGTTCTAATGCAATCTCTAACTGAACAGGAGATCTGGGGTAAAATGTCTTTCCCTTTCTGGGGAACAGTTTCTTCATTCGTGATCCTCAGGTGAGCTTTATTCTAGCGCTTAATGGAAAATAGTGAAAGCTAGCAATTCTTGAGTGCTTTTTATATACCAAGTGTGGGGCTAACCATTCAATGTATATTATCTGATTTAATCCTCCCTAAAACCCCACAAGATAGAGACAATAATTCGTCCCATTTTACAGATGAGGACAACGAGGCTCAGAGAGGTTAAGTGATTTACCCAAGGTTATACAGCTCGGAAGTGGGGAGTAGAGAGAGATTTGACTCCAGGCAGGCCAGCTCGAGAGCCAGGCAGTTTCAAGCTTTCCTTCCAGAGTCCATGAAGGAGATCAGAAGCTCTAGAAGGCACTTAGCTCCCAATAGCAGATGAGGTTCTGAAACCAGGTGCAGATATTCATGGGACGGCAGGGTTGGCAGGAAGCTGGCTTTGTGGAGGGAACTGTCTCAGAAGCACATAAAGGGATTATCTGAAGTTCGGAGTTAGGAGCCCTAAGGTCGAGTTCTGCTCTGCCATTTGATTTGAGGCGAACTGTTAATCCTGCTGCACTCCAATTTCCTCTTCTATAAATTGGCCGTATTAATGGGTGCTGCATAGGATGCTGGTGAGAATAAAGGGGTAGAGTGCGTGGGAATGTGTTTTGCAGACTTGAAGCTCCCCACCAAGTCCCCGTGGTAATGGTGTGGTCTGCTTGGATTTGTTGCCATTATTTAAGGGAATCCTTATGTCATTCCTTTGGTAAATTATTCCTTTTTAGTAAAGACAAGAATCCACTCACAGAAGGAGGTGATCTGATGTGCTAAGTTGGAACTCAGGCACTTGTTTGCTTCAAGTGGCAGGCTTAGGATGGGACCCCCACGTCCTCAGAGCAAGTCCAGGATGCAGATTCTGCAAGAGAGTGATGCCTTGCAGGGCTCCTCTCTGGGCCTGGGCCCCTTCCTCTCATCCTCAGCCCCGTCCCCACCACCACGGCCTCACACACACCTGTCCCTAACAAACTCAGACCTGTGGAGGCTAAAAAGTTTGCACGTGCTTCATTCTTTCTATGGCTGCTTTGGTGACCCCGCTCACTCCCTTCGGCCCCTCCTGGAAAGGCCTTCTGCTGCAGGTCCAGGCTGCAGAGAAAGTGGTAGGACCTGGGTGCCGGAGTCACAGCTCCCAGACATCACCAAACCCTTCAGCTTTGTGAGCTTCTCCAGGTCTCCATGCTTCTCTTCTTTACCTGGAAAATGGGCACAATAATATCACCTCCCTCCCGGGCTACCTGGTCAGGGCAGCACCTCTGGTACATGTCCAAAGTGATGCAGGCTGAGGGGGCCCCCAAGACTGGATCGAGGGGCCTCTGAGCACACATGGTCCCTGCCCTGGCTCTCCGTGTCCCCCAGGGCTGGCACAGTGCCAGCCCTGCAGACTCTTCCCCATCCCCAAGCCTGTATGTCCACCTCACAGGCCTCTCACCTGTGTGCCTCCAACAGGAAGTGAATACTCTGGCAATGCCTACGGCCACACCCCCTACTCCTCCTACGGCGAGGCCTGGCGCTTCCCCAACTCCAGCTTGCTGAGTAAGTCCCCTCCGGGTCACCCAGGCCCTCTGCTGTGTGGGGCAGGGTTGGGGTACAAGACTGGGCCAAAAATCCGCCTGAAAGGCAGCCCGGAGGCCCAGGTTAGATGGAGGGCCTGGGGGAGACAGGGAGACTTGTCAGTCCAAGCAAGTAGAAGGAAGGCCAAGTACCTGGGTGTTTGGAGGGAGAGTATACAAGCAAGAGACTTCTTGGCATCATTCTCCCTCCTACTACCTGAGGACATGTCTCTGAAATCTTTGTTCCATGTAAGATTCAGGGCTCAGGCCTTAGAAGGGCAGAGGTGGACTCCAGAGAAGTCTACAAGTGGACTTTCTGCCTTCAGGGGCTCACAGCGCAGCATCAGGGACACTGAGGCAAGGACGCCCTACAGGAGTGCGAATAAGGCCGTCCTGTGGCACACATTAACCATCTAAGTGGCGCACGGGTACCCATTATCCAGCACCAGAACCCTTACACGGGGACCCTTTGTTCACTGTCTTCCCGATACTTGGCCTGAGATGTGGACAGCCTTCAGGATGGAGGTCCAGAGAGTGAGTTCTAGGCTCCTCTCCACCCTTGGGCCATGGCTTGGGTAAGGAAGCTTTTAAGGAAACCAAGCCCTATAAATGGGGAACTTGAAGAATCCTTCTAGAGTTTCCCTGAGTGATGACCTTGAGGGTCTCTAAGCAAAGTTGATCCCATGAGGAGCAGTGGAGCAAGTGTGGCCCACCCCATGGGTACTATCATAGGCCTGGAAGGACCATCCCTTCCCCAAGAACTCCTTTTCCTCCCATCGCCTCTGGTGTTCCAAAAATGACTGGGAGGGTGGTTAAGCTGGGCTCTGTTTGCCACATGGGCTCAACTCCAAGTCATCTTTCTGTTCAATTCAGCCAGAAAGGATGAGGGTGCTGAGATGGGCCAAGGGCAGGGCAACCTCCCCACCAAGCCTTCCTGGGCTGCACACCCTGTAGGTGTATGGAACCTCCCTGTGGAGGCCCCCAAACGTACATCCCCCTTGGCCAGTCAGAATTCTAGTCCCTCTGGGCCCTAAGTAGAAGATTCTCTGGCCTTGCACTGTTTGGGCAAGGTTGGGGAAGGTGCCGGTGATCCCCAGGTGTGGTTGGTTCTTCAAGGTTCCAGATGTAACTGCTCTCAGTTGCTCTCTCCCTGAAAGGAGGGTGTTGAAGGTCAAAGCCATCATGGGGGGAGGGGCAAGAAGCCAACAGTTCTCATTCTGGCCAGAAACCCAAAGGTGAGGCCAGAGAAGGAGGAAATAGGCCCAGAGAGGAGTTAATCTTTGATGATCAGATAGGCCAGAGGGGTAGATGATTAACTTGTGTTGTCTTCAAGGTTAGCGGATGCAGGTTCTGGTGCCATTTCCCCCTCTGACCAGCAGTGTTGTTGTTGTTGTTTTTTTAAAACACGTCCAGGTTCCCCATATTATTACAGTTCCACATCAAGGCCAAGTGCGCCGCCCACCACCGCGGCCTTTGACCATCTGTAGTTGCCATGGGGACAGTGGGAGCAACTCAGCAACAGGAGGACTTGGCCTGGGACAGGCCCCAGAGAGTCACACAAAGGAATCTTTATTTATTACATGAAAAATAACCACAAGTCCAGCATTGCGGCTCACTCCCTGTGTGGTTGACTTATTGAACCATGAAAAACAGGATGACTTTGGAGAAGGCCAAACTGTCCTCCAAGACTCCACAGTGAGGGGCAGGAGTCCCAGGGAGAGAGAACTGTCCCATTCCGAAAGAGACAAAATTGGAGGAGAAATGTGGAGAAAAGAGGGAGCAGCCGCGGCGCTTGAGAGGTACGGCTCATGGCCCACAACGGGCTGAGGGCCGCACAAAGGCGCCTGTGGTTCCATCACCAACGCGCTGTGGTGGTCCTGGACTGTAAGCAGTTCTGCCCAGCCCACACGCCACAGCCAGGTGCGGAGGCTGTCCTCCACAGCCCCACTGAGAGTCACCTGCATCCTGCCCCACAGCCGAGGTTCTGGAGGTCCACCTTCGCCACTGGGCTTACTTGGCTCTTCTGCGCCTCCCTCTCTGCAGCGGGCTGAGGGCCCAGTGGAATCAACCAGAAGCTCCACCTGGTGGTCAAGGGCCCGCCTTTTGCCTGCTGCTGAGAATGTGGGAGCACACCCTGGGGTTCTCCTGCAAAACCCCTTGGATCATTCCTTGTCATCCAGCCCGGCCTATCACAGCTTGAGACAGACATTCCCCGAGGGCCCGATCCTGGGGACTGAGCTGCGGCCCAGCCCAACGCAGAATGAGGCAGAATTGCCAGGACCGCTTCCCTCTCCCGACAGCCCCTGCCAAGCCAGGTATGCAGCCTGCAGCCCAAGCCCACAGCAACGGAAGAGACCCTGAGGCGACCCCCAAGCCAACAATGGAGGTTCCTCTTCTGCCCCCCACCCCCACAAGCCCTTGTCCCCAAAGCCTGACTGTAAATACTGTAAATGAAGCTCTGTTTGAGTCAAGCTTCCCTCATTCCACCCCTGGACTTTGGCCTCTCAGTGAATTGTCTCCCTGCCATGTTGGGCTTTCTCTCCTTGATGCTTCTTTCTTTTTTTAAAGACAACCCACCATGACCACATAACTCAATAAACCATTACTCTTCGTCTCAGGCTTTGGGGTTGGCTGGGGAAGGAAGCACCCTGGGTCTGGGCTTTCTCCAGAGAACCTCAGAGCCCTGAGGACAATGAGCTCATTTTGGGGTGGGGGATGGGGGGGTTGGAGGACCGTCTGATGCTTGGTAGCCCAGACTTGGCATTCTCCCTCTCCCTCTCTTAATAGATGTTTAACACCGGGCAGCCACTTATCCTAAGCTTTGATTTCCACTGTGAATGAATGTGAGGATAAAATGAGCACGTGGCACAGTGCCGGGCCAACTGTAGACTCCCCACTAGTAGTGGCCCCTGTTATTCACAGGAAGCCAGAGGATCCGTGGGGAGGGTAAGCGAAGGTTCTGGGAACACTGTAAACTGGAGCCCACCTAACAGCTCCTGCGACCCCTACAGTGTGACAGGAGGAAGGCAGAAAACGTTTCCTGGGTTCTACTGTGTCCCAGGCTCAGTGTGGAGGGCCCCCCATAAATTAAGCTGAGATTAGCCCCACTTTACATTTGAGAAAACGGAGCCTCAGGCAAAATGAAATAACTTGCCCAAGGTGGGAAGTGGGGTGGGGGGGGGGTTGTTCAATCAGGTCCTCTTAGACTGAGCAATGGGGCGGCCCTTGGGCGTGCAGGGCCAGGAAGGGTTGAGGGACCCTGCAGGGCAGACCATTCCTTTCTAAGAAGTTTTGAAGAACAAGGGTCACCTAAAATGGTGACTGCAAGGGCTCTGTCCCCACCAGGGTGCCTGGCCTGTGGGGACCCTCTCCATTTGGGACACAGCTGGAACCAGGGACAGGGCTCTGTGCAGCATGGTGCCCAGCTGAATGCTGATAACATGGTAGCCAATGGAGGTTGAGTCAGATGGAGAGGGAACTCCTCACCCATCAGGGACTCCAAGACTAGGAAGGCTGAGGCGGAGAGATAGGGATCTTACCCCCAGGATCCTCTGTAAAGAGAGGCCAGGGATGCTCACTAAGGATGGCATGAGAGTAGAGTCATGGGACCCTCCCACAGAGAAAACCCGTCTCATCTCTGCTGAAGGGGATCTGAGATGAGGCTCGTTTTCCAATAATAGCACTTGCCTCTAGCTATGAGGATGGCAGCAGGACCGAATCCCACCGTATTTGAGGCTCCTGATGATCTTGAACCTCTGGGAGCCTGAGTGCCCTAAGACAGTATCCCCCGACCTGGTTCCAAGATCGCTTTGAGATGCATGGCACCCCAGTGAGCCTGCAGAGCGATTTTGCGCTTGCAGACAGAACCCTCTGTGGGAATACTTGGTGCCCATGGCAGGCCCTCTCCAACCCCCAAATGCAAAGGGACGTGGGCTGTGCTTTTACTGCAGGTAACCACTGTTCCGAACTCCCCTTCCCTTCTCTGAGGGGAGCTGAGCGTCTCAGGGCACTGTGCTCAAAGCAGGTGTTGGCGAGTGTTTGGTGTGAGCCAACGACATGTGTCCTATAGATGGTGCCTATACAGATGTGCGATCCATAGTCAAATCATGGCCCCCCTTTGGGTCTCAGAAAATACAGTCATCTCTGCACTGGGGGCAAGCGACGATTTGAGGTGGCCCAGCACTGGAGGCAGTGTTGGGAGAAGTTGGGGTGGCACAGGTGGGGGTAAAGGATTCTGAGGAGGGACGACGCGCAGGAACATGGGAGGCACCGTGGGTAGCTGCGTGTGAGGGAGGTGGTTTGCTGGGGAGCAAGGTCAGTGTCTGGTTTCTGTGAAGACTTGCGGGAGGAGAGTGTGCGGAGGAGAACTGGAGCTAAGGCCTGGGCCCAAGCATGCATGGAGCACCCAGCCTCACCCTGCCTTACTTAGCAGCCAGAGCAATCCCCATCACCGCCAAGCAGCTCTCCCAGCTCCCGCTCCAGCATTCTCCTTCACTCCATCCCCGTCAGTGACCCCTACCCCCGCCCCACCCCCTACTCCTCTTACACAGCTGGGCCAGCCCAGGGTGCCGGGAGCTCTCAGAGGTCTGAATGGGTCACGCAGCTCCCACGGCTGAACAGAACAGCTCAAACCACCCGGGCCACCAGGTGAACCAGAACCCCCCCTTTCTAAGGTGGGCCAGAGCTGTGGGCGAGCCTCCGGTCTGACCCCACAACCTGCAGGGGTGAGGACAGGGGCAGCTGTGAGTCCTGCCTCCCTCCCTCCCGGGCTGGTTCCAACCCCTCCCTCCTTTCTCTGATATTCTTGCCACCTGTTGTTAGTGAGAAACTTGTATTTTCCGTCCCTGACATGCGGGCACGCGCTCCACCCTGGAAACACGCTCAGACAAGAGGAGTCAGCGGCCACAGTCTTCAGACGGGAAATAGACCAGGCACTTGCTAGGGCTGCTGCTCTCCTGCCTGCCCTCGTCATCCTCCTGCTTCTCCCCCTCCATGCACACCTTTTCCCACGGGTACCCACCTAGGTCCTCTTTAGGCGACTCCTAATGTCCTTGTCCTTTGGGGTGGGTGCAGGAGCAGGGGCTAGAGACCTCGATGCCCCTGGTTGGCGGGACTGAGCTTCAGGGGTAGAGAGAGGTCAGGGGGGATTGGAGGTCCCTACCCGGCCCCCCTTCACTCCCTACTTAACTGCCCCGCCACCCTCCCACCCCCGATCTTCCCTCATCCTCAGAAGGGGTCCTAATTCTCCACATAGGCTTAGTCTTTGTTTATAAAGCTTATTCACATCAATTTGTATCTCTGATTCTGAACACTGTCCCCATTTTGCACTTGGAGAAACTGAGAGCAAAAGATTACTTGGCTTCGTCAAGATCATTCAGAGGAGCAAGGACCACAGCCTAGCCCCTCACCTAAGGCCAACTCTGCATCCTACTCTAGGGCCTTGATACCTGGATGCTGCCAGGCCTCTGCAGACACCTTAGGCAGCTTTTACTGTGTAGGGAGGGACGACAGGTGCGTGACCACCCAGGGCACTGCCGTGCACTCTTGACCGGGCCAACAGTCCCGGATGGAAGGCTACAGGTGGAGAAGGGTAGGCCTGGGCCCAGGATCTCGGAGTTGATCCTGTTTCCACTCTGTCCTTGGCCGTGAGTTTCTCTTCAGGCCATCCTGTGGCAGCTGCTGTCCTACCTCTAGGGTCACAAAGCACTTCCCTCTGGAGGGGCTCTAACTGTCCCTCTGCCCGAAGTTCAGGCGTCCACTCCACAGGGAGCGACCATAGCTGTGATCCTTGTGGAGAACCCCATCCCTCAACCTCTCTCACCTTTTTGTCCTGACATTTTTCATCTCTTAGTTTCTTACTCCAGTTCCTCCTCCGCTGGGTCTGGAGCAAATGATTCCTTCCGCCCCCATTTGCATCCGCAGGGGTGTGGATGTGTGAGAGAGGACGTGTGTGCCCGGGAAGGGCTTAGAAGTCCTGCGTCCTGTTCCACAGATGCTGGGGCACGATTCTCTTCTCTCCATCACCTCATCTTTTGGTTTCTTGTTCTTCTTGTTACCTTCTTCTGTTCCCCTGGCTGTTTGGGGGACCGTGGGACCCAGGCACAGAGGCCTTGTCTCCTGAGGGTGGACAGGCGAGCCCCACCACTTCAACCCTGCCTCCACATGTCCCAGCCCCTGGATGGAAGGAGCCGCCTTCACGTCTAGGAAGCTGGAGGGAGAGGGCAAGGGCGGTCCCCTCCCGGCCAGCACCCTCCCCTGGACAGCACCCTCTCTCCTTGTCTTGCAAGGCAGCAGAGGCTGCTGAGAGGTGGCCCGGAGATTTGGGGCAGGGGTTCTGGGCTCACGGGCAGGAGGAAGCAGGGGCTTTGGGTGAGGGGAGAGGGGAGAGGGGCCCAGCGCCCCCGCATCTGTGCCTGGTGGCAGCTGGCCAGGCTGTGGAGTGAAGCGCTGCCTGCGGCTCTCCCAGGGAAATGTGATTTCCCCTTGAGTGAAGCGGACTGTGCAGTGTGGAAATTGGCTCTTTTCTGAGCGAGCGGCGGCTGTTCTGGAGTCGGGGCGGGCTGGGGCCCGCGGGAGGCCACGCTGGCCCCCGGAGTGCGCCGGGAGCAGCCATGTGCTGAGAACTCATTAGGGATAAATCAAACTAGTACCAGCATGAAGCCAACACCCTCCCCCCACCCACTCCGAGACCCCCTACTTCCCTGGTCCTCCTCCTCCTCCGCAGCCAAGGCACTCTCCCCTGCATGCTAGGGAGCCAGAGTGGAGCCCACCAGGGGCTCACAATGCTCACAATCACTCACACTGGGGCCCACAGCCTGCCATGGGCACCGCTGTTCATTTGCAAATAAATCTTTTTTGTTTGGTTTTTGTTTGTTTGCCTTGGGGAGCGGGCATGTTAGCAAGCTTAACTTACAGCCCCAGGCCTTGCTTGGGAGGTTGGAAGGGAAGTCACCTTCAGGTCAGCTCTCTTTCTACCGCCACCAAGTCTGTGCTCCTCAACCCTCCACCCCTCCACCCCACACCCCATCTCCTGGGAAGCCTTGGTTCCCCCACCTATGGCCCCTTGGGGAGGCAAGTGCACCCCATGGGCCTAGCCTAGGGAGTGTGGCCAGAATGTTCCGTGGACCCAATGCATCCACTGGCCCCCAGACGGCTTTGCTGTAGGGGAAAGGAAATTGTCTCTAAAGGGATGAGCTTGATCTGAAAGGAAACTCGTTTCCCCACCAAAGGAAAGAAGGACAAGAAAGAGAAAAGCTTAAGAAAGAAAGAAGGGGCTAGGAGGCTGGTGAAACTAGCTGTTAGTGCCAAGGAAAAGGGCTGCTTCATCTGCCATTGTAGAGACTGCATTTGAGAAACTGACAGTTCTTGTCCTCAGAAGGGGGCCCTGGCCATTGCCTTTGTTTCTCCCACCCCTGCCCCAGAGGGCGTGGCTAGTGATGTAGCTAAGGAGCCCAGAGCCTGGTGTGGGGCTCTGACCCCGCCCCATCACCTCGCCATTGGAGACCCCAGGGGAGGCCACTTTCCTCAGCTGTAAAATGTGTGGCTTGGGCCCATATGATGTCCAGCCCTAACCCTGTGATTCAGTAGTTGCCTGGTCAGTCAAAGGCATTACTGGCCTCATCTGACTGGTTCAGGTACGAAGCCCTCTTTCTTCCAAATTCCCCAGGTAACTTTCCATTAAACACCATAGGAAACACCGTATTGCCATATTTGGAATCATGTCTCTGTTGGGTGGGAATGGGGTGGCTTCGGGTGCCCTGCTCATCCAGGGCACCCGCTGGAGGAACTAGGCCAGGCTTCAGAAGGATTCCGAGGCTGGGGCAGAAACCAGAAGGAGGCTCATACGCCACAGTGAATAGAGGCTGGGCTGGGGCAGGAAAAGTCTGCAAAGCCCTCGCGTCCGTTGATTCATTCTTCCATTTGGGAGTCTTTCAGGAACCACCTACCATGTGCCAGACTGTGACAGGCACCTAGTAGAAAGCAAGATGAATCTGATTGGATTACACTGTCCGCCTCCTCACCCCACCCACCTCCCTCTGTACTTCCCGATATTTGCAAAATCCTCCCTGCCCCTCCCAGGCCTTTCTCTGGCATCCCCGTCTTCTCCAAGAAGCAGCCACTAGGAGCACCAACTGCAAACCTTAAACGCCCAGGGCCTAAAACCTGAATCTCTCTTTCCAGAAAAGGGCTGTTCTCCTGTGCCTGTGTGCCCCCAGGAGGGATAAGGAGGGTGCTAGTGAGGGGAGTGCAAAATGTAAGCGACCTTTCCCAAACATCCCCTTCCCTGTACTCCAGCCTGGCCCGACAACTGTCACAGAACTGTCACAGAAGCATCAGTAGAAACAGGGGAGTACATCTCTACAGCCTGGGACCTGAGGACCTGGATCTTTCTCAGAGTGGCTTTTTTGCTTCTGCAAGACGAGGGGGTTCAGGTCCTAAACCAGCCGGGCAGCTGCCCTCTCCCTGTGCAGGCTTGGCTGGTCCCCCTTCTTCCCATCTCAATACCCGCCTCTGCTCAGCAAGCTGCCCCCCACCAGCTCTCTGACCACAGTCTGGAGGAGCAGAAGGAAGAGACCATGAGGGCAGGAAATGAGACACAGGAGAGGAGAGGAGAGCGGAGAGAGGGTGCATGGGGATGGAGACCACCTGGCTATGGGTTCTAGGGCCTTGGGTTCTTCTTTCCCGCAAGCTCCTGCTAAGCAGTGGTAGCAATGACAGCAGTCTTAGGGGACAGGCCTCACATCCCTGATTCCTTCCTCCCATCAAACTGCAGCCAAGCTCCCCTTGGAGGGTGGAGGGAGGGGCCTATAGGGGCCGAAGCAGCACGATGATGGGGGGGCTCCATGGGAGGGGAAGCAGGTACCTTCTCCCAGTAGCCGGCCCAGGGTGGGGGTTGGGTGGAGGTTGGTAGAGACCCCGGCCAAGGCTCAGGGCCCATCTGAGCATGTCGCCTGCTAAGGAGGAGTGGAGGCGGGGGAGGGGAGGGCGGGGAGGTGAATAAATAATAGGAAATAAAACTTCATGAAGCAGAAAATAAAAGGCAGATTATACAGATGTGGCAATTTGAAGGATCATTGCCTCTGTCCTCTTTTTAACTGCTGCATCTGGAGTTTTGAAGCAGCTTATCCTCTCCCTCCCTCTGCCAGGTCCCCGCCTGGCTGGAGGCCCCCACGGGGCCAAGGCACGAGTCAGGACAGCACCTCCGAAGGCTCAGCCGGTGGCATTTCCTAGTGCTACACACACCGCTGCCCAGCCTCAGCTGAGTCTGTGGGCCTGGGGCGGTGGGTGAAAGGGTGGACGGGATGCTTTGGGGTGAAGCCCCGAGTGAGGTGTGTCTAGGACTGTGTTTGTGTGAGGAAGGGGGACGTCTGCAAGAGAGCAGGTGTGGGTGAGGACAGGTTGGTCCTGGGGAGTGTGGACAGGGCAGGGATGACGGGAGGGAGCTGGGATGGTCAAGAACAGAGAGGATGAAGGGCACCCCTTGCAAAAAAAGGGGCTTTGGCTGAAGGGTAGCGGGGGGTTCAGGCTAAATCCCTGTATCTTTGTGCAGACAGCTTCCCTCTCTCTCTCTTCATCAAAATTCATTTGTTAAGCTTCAATTTGACACTGTGCCAGGTGCTATATAAACAGACATGGTCCCTGCCCTTAAGGAATTTCCAGCCTAACACACACACACACACACACACACTGACATTTTGTTTATTTTATTTTAAATATTAATGTATTCCCCACCTTGTTCCAGAGAGGATTCGAGACAGCTCACAGGAAATGCATGCAATAAATTAGTAAAACACAAATAAGAAAAAAAGCCTCAGGACCACAGAAAATATAAAAGGAGTGGTCCTGAGGAGCCTCCGTTGATCTGTAGATCGGCCTCGAGCCTCTTGGCGGCCAGGTAGAGGGGTTACTTCCCTGTCCTCATTTGCTGAATGAGAGAGTCATCCATCTGTCCGTGTCTCACCAGACGGAGACAAAGACATCAGGAAACCAGAAACTTCCCCCCGACCCCACAGGTAAGGCAGAAACCCATTTGACTCAAATATCCTCATAATCGTGGTGCATTGCCTCTCAAATCAATGGTCACAGAACTGTCACAGAATCATCAATAGAAACAGGAGTACACCTGTACAGAAACTTATATCTCCAGGAAGATCACTGAGGGCCGTGTCCTGCACAGTTAGACCCCCAGGTCTGAAATGCAGAGCAGAGACCAGAGCTGAAGGCTCACATCACGACGCTTTTCCAGAAGCTATCCTGAAGGTCTCCACAAGGATGCACCTTGGGGAAGGCTGGCTCTGGGGGTGGGAGAAGCAAGTGGAAGAAAGTAAAAGACCATGTATGAAAGTAGGAGAGCCAAGAGAACATGGAGGCTGGAAGCCCAAGGGTAGAGAAGAGGTTTTGAGATTTTCACCTGACTGCAGGTGTTGGGCTCAGAGCAATGGAAACCAACATGCCCTGCTCCTACCCTTGGGAAGCCTCTGTTCTACTGGGAGCAGAGATAGAAAGAAGAGGGCAGGGGGTGCGAGGAGGACAGGGGAAGGGAGGGATGTAGAAAGTACAGGCTTAACAGAGGGAGCAGGGCTCAGGAAGGCTTCCTGGAGAAGGCATGTGGATAGTTGCTTTCCTCCCCTTCCTGTTACTGGGAGTACTCAGAATTTG
Organism: Helogale parvula; assembly: GCA_004023845.1. NCBI lineage: Eukaryota > Metazoa > Chordata > Mammalia > Carnivora > Herpestidae > Helogale > Helogale parvula. The sequence goes on from PJEM01001860.1 coordinate 248,420, forward strand.
GTCCCATCCCCCATCCTTTTGGATGATATTGCCTCACCACCACCCCATCTCAGAAGGTAGACTCTGATTACCCTAGGCCCCTGACCCTAGTGGTTGGCTCAGAGATGGGCACATGGCTCAAAGTGGGCAGCTCAGAGGGACCCTGTTCCTGGACTTGAGTTTGAACTTTCCAGAAAACAGAGAGTTTCTATGTGCTAGATTTACACCAAGAAGATGGTAGCTACTAGGGCCATCTTGGTGCCATGAGGGCAGCTCCTGCCTCCTAGCCTGGGAGAGGGAGCTCAGGGGAACAGAGGGCAGTGGGGGCCCGGCTCAGCGTGAAGCCATAGCTCAAGCCCCACCTGACCTGGAGAAAGACTGTCCCATTATGGGAGGCATTGAATGTCCTTTTTTGCTAAAGCCCATTAGAGTTAAGATTAGTTGTTTGCAACTTCCAGGAAGAAGGAACGCCAAGGCCTTGAGTGGTAAGAGCAGAACCTAAGGAGGGCCCCAAGGAGGGAGGGCGCAGGTGGTCAGGGCAGCAAGGCCGAGGACTAATAGCTAACTTGCTAGGCTTTCCTTCTGTGCCAGGCATTGTTCTGAGATGTTTACGTGCATAATTTTACTTGTTCCTCACAAGGACCCTGTGAGGTAAGTGGGGTCATTATCCCCATTTGATAGAGAAGCAAACCGAAGCGTACGAGGCCAAGTAACTGGCATGTGGTCAAATAGCCACAAAAGGGATGAGTGGGACTCAACCCCAGGCAGTCCAACTCCAGGTCCTGGTTGCTGAGACCAGATTGCGCTGGGCCTCGTGCAGGGTCAGACAGGTCTGTTGGTCAAAGGTCGCTGAGAGGTGAGGGGGATGAAGGCTGACAAGACATTGGATTTGACAATTGAATGTCCTTCTGGTGTGTCCCCATTTCACAGAAGGGTAAAAAGGAAGCCATTCTGCAAGGTGTGAATGAGAACCAGGTGTGAACAGAAGCCAGGTGTGAATGGCAGCCAGGTATGAACAGGAGCCAGGTGAATGGGAGCCAGGTGTGAACAGGAGTCGGGTGTGAACAGAAGCCTGGTGAGAATGGGAGCCAGGTGTGAATAGCAGACAGGTGTGAATGGGAGCTAGGTGTGAACAGATGAGGGAGGGAAACAGCTGGCAAAGACCACACATTTGTAGGTCTCAACTAGGAAGCTAAGAATCAAATGCAGGCTTTTCTTTTTCTTTTTCTTTTTCTTCATGGGGATGATATACCAGAAGTTCTTTGCAAGGCAAGATAAGGTAGGGGGTAGACAGTCATCCCAGAGACCCAGAGGGGACCCCTGAGTGAGAGAAGTCATGGCAGGCAGGAGAAGCAGGGGTGATGTGTGGTCTTAGGGAGGAGGTCTGTCCCAGGAATGCAGTGAGCACCTCTTCTTCCGGAGAAGGAAAGAGGAAGGCACAGATAAAGGCATGAGCAAGGGAGCAGAGACAGGCAGAAAAGTTGGCAGAGGAGCAGTGGAGAGGAGCCATTATGGAGAGTGTGGTGTTCAGGAAACCCAGAAGTGCATGCAAGTATGTGCCAGCGTGCATGTGGGGGCGGGGGGCAAGGGAGGAAGAAGGGCCAGATGTGGGATTCTCAGGCTGTTCTAAGTTCCCAGGCCTTTTTCTTTTTTTGCACTTACAGAAAAGTTGCATAGTTATAGAGAATGTTTCCAGCCCATAGTCTGACCCTACTTTTCAGCCTCATTCACTCAAGTCATTTCGTTTTCTTGGAGCCTTCTCCCAGGCTGGCTGCCCCCCAAGCCACGAGCCTGTGCCTCTTGTGCTAGTAAAGCACACTCCTTGGCCGCATGCAAAGTCCCCTACAACCTGGTCTGGGCCCACTCTTGCTGCCATGTTTCCCTTGCCCTGCTCATCCCAGTCTTCCAGCCCAGCTCCTTCCAACACAGCCCACCTGTCGTCTCCATCTGACTCTGACCCCCAAAGGAAAGGACCCAAGCCTTGGGCCTCAGTGGTCTTTTCCTCTTTCCCGGTGCCTGGCAAACAACCAGCAAATGCATGTCATCAGTAGAAAGCCACACAAAGCAGAGATGCTGGGAGACCAGGAAGAGGTTATATCTGGGGTATCACCTGGGGCACGGCGGGCCCAGGGCCCTGGACGCTGAGCCTCCCTAGAAGGGAGAGGAACCAAAGACAAGCTTGAGCCAGACTTACAGAGCCTGAGCTCATCACCAAGAACCAGTGCCTGTCCCATATTCCGCAAAGAGATGCACCAACCCCACTTCCCAGGTGGCAACAGAAGAGAGGGTGGACACAAGATCAGACATGGGCCTGTGGGTTGGATCTGCCCCCACACCTCAGGATTGGGCCTTGGAGTTCACTCAGTTTTCACTTCTGTAGGGACAGCTGTGTAAGGAACTCTAGACTTCCCCCACACAGAAAGCCCCAGAAACCCCTTTTCCTCTCCCTCTGCAGGACGATGTCAGAGTCCCAACCCTTTGCTTCGCAGACTTCTCCACAAGGTGGGTGGTGGGAGGCCTGGCGTGGACCACTGTGCATTTAGGGAAGCGGGAGGTCCTGGTTCTGGTGACCATCGGGGACACAGACGAACTTCCTCTTCAAAGAGCAGTGCTCTGCTGGACACCTGGGCTCCAGAAGTTTGAAAGATGCAAGCCCGCCCTCTAGTGGCCACATGTCAGAACTGCAGCCTAACCACCCAGTCTCCTGGCCCCGCGAAGCATTGACCAGGCAGGGTCCTGCTGTCGGGAGCTGTCTCTACAGGCTTCACGTGCCCAGGTGAAAAAGAGGCGCCAGTTCTACATGAGCAAAGATGCATCGAAGGGCCACGCATATGCACAAATGCAGACGAACCTCTGCATTTTATTCTGGTTTTAGAAATAAGGATACATGTTCAGTGAGGTCAAATCCCGCACGCAAGGCTAAGCTTTTAAGCATCAGTCCTGGGGCAAGTCACACCCACCTAATGCTAGGTTTTCACTTATTAACTGCACACCGGTGACCCAGGCTGCTTTAAACATATATATCCGTGCCCCTGACCCAGACCTCCTGAATCCGAATCCCTGAGCAAAGGGTGGGAATGTGTCTTTACCAGCAAGATAAAGTGTGCTTGTATATTGACAGCAAGGGGCCAGACAACAGGATTTTTACCTCCTGAGGACAGAGATGTGTTCAAGTCATTTTGGAATCCCCTAACACTGGCCCATAAAAACTGGTCAATAGTATTTGTGAAATGAAGGAAGGAAGGAAGGAGTGGATGAACACAGGATCCTGAGGTCCCCCCAGCATTGACAGACTATAAATGTGTGACTCCTGCACAGTACGTTCCCCACACACGCACACAGACCTACACATGCACACGCAGACACGCTTACGCACGGTGTGCTGGGGCAAAGGGAGCCCCAGACCCACTCTGCAGGCGGCCCCGCTGCCCAGAACAGCCCGGCCCTCCCCAGCCTCACATAATCATGCACTCCTCCTTCCTCACTGGCCTGCGTTATTGTGTGCCCACTGGGTATCTGGCCCAGCCCTGAGCCCTGGCTGGACACCCCTCATGGTCCACAAGGGCCAGTCCCACTCGGTGGTGTTCCGGGCTCCAGGGCTGGTGACAAGCATGGATGGGAGGAGAGGGGCCCCTGGCGGGAAGGCTGGAGAGGCAGTGCGTCGGCCAGCAGGCGGCAGACAGGCAGCAGAGGCCCCTCTTGGCCGGCAGCCGGCGGGCACACTTGGCTGAACAGAGACAATGGTGGCTGCCCCTCTAGCCCAGCCTCCTTCCCACAGGCAAAGCCCAGACCCGTGTGTGTCCGGAACCTCCCCCTGAACCCAGCTGGGAGGCAGCCAGAGGGCAGCACCAGGGGACTTCCCAGGGAGGGCAGCACAGCCCCCTGAGAGCTGGCAGGGGGGCAGGGGGGCAGGGGCCCCTCCTTGGGAATGAAATGCAAGGAATGGGGTGTGTGGGAGGGAGCCAGCCTTCCACCTGGCCCTCACAGCTCTCATGCAAGCTCCTTCCAAGAGAGCCCCCAGTGGGCACGACACCGCCTCTCGCCCCCCAGCCTCTCTCAGGGTCCCAACCTGGAGAACCTCCTTCCCTGCTCTGGGAAAACAAAGGCCTCTTGTTCCCAGGCCTCTCCACAGAGCTCTGGAGGCCCCAACCCCTTCTGGCCCTCACTGCCCACCATTGGCTCTGCTCTGATGATTAGTAATTGGTTGTGTGACGTGGGGCCTGTCTCATTTGCCCATGGTGCATGGATGCTTGTAGGGGGAAAGGAGACAAAGGCCCACAGCCCCAGAGTCAGCCTCACCGAGCTGGTCCTTGAAGCCTGCGGAGTCCCTGCCCGACCCTGCGCTCTGTTACCTGGGCCTGGCTGGGGTCTCCCAGGACCCCTCAGACTAGGTCACCTGATCCCCAGAGCAAAATCGCCCTCAGGGCTATGGCTCCCCTGACTTGACTACCCAGAGGCTTCCTCTGCCCCAGCCTCTCTCTAGAAGCCCAGGGCCCAGGGGTACTCTAATTCTCAAATGAGTGCTAAGCTTCCCCCAGGCCCAAGGAATGTGGCAGGTGTGGATCGTGGAAGGGTAGAGGGTGACATTGGAGCACACCCAAATCCCTGACCTCCCTCCTCCCTCGGGAGTGACCGGACACTGGGGCAGCTGGGGGCTGCCTTCGGGTAGGCACACAGTTTGGAAAAGCTCCAGTAAACGCAGGAGAGAGTGAGGATCACAGGGGGACAGGGGTTGTCCTTCTGAGGGAAAGGGAAAGGCCTTGCCCCCCACCACGGACCCACTGAAACAAGGCTCCTCCATGGGGTCTCATCGCAGGTCCACCCTGAGTGGGGGGCCAGAGTCTGTGAGGTGGCGTCGGCTTCACAGCTGATTGCGGTTCCTCTTGGGGATGATCTTCCGGTACGTTCTGCGCTCTGAGATGTTGCGCTTCACCTTGGCTGTGGTGGGGGCCTCGTCCTGGTGCAGGGACGGGCTCGAGTGCGATTTCTTCAGGCTGGGCTTGGGCTCCTGAGTGCCTCCGGCTTCCCTCCCCAGCTGCTCTTCCCACAGGTCCAGGTCATCCGAGGGGCAGTGAAGACGGGCCACCAGCAGCTGCACGTACGTCTCGTAGCGGGTTTTCTGCAACACACGGGCCCCACCACCTTAGCACCACCCTGGCTGCAGGGTACAAGGAAGCTAGAATAGTGGGGGGCAGAGAGCTCACACGTGTGAGATAGAGTGCTGCACCAACAGCCAAGGTCTGCACTTGAGCAGACAAACTTTGCAGGACACAGCAGCCCCTCATCCAAACTCTGTGGTTACCAGGATGGTATCACCACCCCCTGGCCCAGCCCTATCCGAACAGCCACCACCTTGGAGTGCTGTAACTAACGTCTCCAGAACATGCTCCATCTCTGAGACACTAAAAGATCCATAACCCGCTAAGCCTGATCTGTGCAGCACGGCGCACAAACAGCTCACATCTGTACCGAAGCCTAATTGAGTCTGAATAGCATTTTAACAATTGGCATCTGGAGAGAGATGCTAACTACCCTCATCTGTTTAACACTCCCGAGGCCTCCGAAACTAGCAGCTTTCAGATATACGTCCCGGAGTACCAAGCGCATTCCCATCCTCCGTCCCGCTGGACCCTCGGCCCAGGCCTGGGTGGCTGGGTGGCCCAGGAACCATCGTCTCTGCTCTAGACAGAGGGGAATGAGGTCTGGGGAGAGCAGGGGCTTTGCTAGAGGTTGCAGCCGGTCATAGGCAGGGAGAGGGCAGCGCGAGGCCCAGTGTTCACAGCCCCAAGGGTCCCTTCTCTGACGTCTGTCTCTCTGTTCTCACAATGCCCCTCACCTCCCCCCTGCTTAGGCTCCCGGCAGGAGCTCAGATGAGAGGCCATAGCAGAATATGGGTATAAGGTGGAGGGGGTCAGGGATTAAGACATTTTGGCTTCAATCATAGGGCCCTGACTGGAGCAGCATGTGAATTCATCATTTTTAACCAAGTTGTTTAGTCTCTCTGTGCCTCAGTTTCCTCATCTGTAAGGTGAAGACAACAGTCCCTACCCAGAGTTGTTAGACAACTAAACCAGATAACAGAGGCAAGTAATACAAGCTCCATAAATACTGCCTATTAGTATCAGGGAGGTATATTAGGGGAAATAATTCAACTAAAATGGTTTTTCCTTCAATTTAGGGAAAGCCAAGTACAGTATGCTCTTGGGTGAAAGAAAGTTATAAAAATAACGTCCCCTGTGGGTGTTTGCAGACAAGCAGCTTCTGGGCGCCCCCTGGACAAGAAGTGAAGAGGTCTGAGTGCACAAGGACACGCACACCCCTTGCCCGCGAGTGTGCGTACAGGGCCTCCCTCCGCCAGAGCAGCCCAGGAAACTAAATCTGCAAGGACGGATGCGGCCACGAGAGGGCGGCAGAGGGCCCAGCCGAGGGGGCGGGAGAGCCGGGTGGGCGGAGACTCCGGCGCCTGACCTCATACTCCAGGTACTCCTTCCGCAAGCGGTACTCTTCCAACTCCCGGCTGCGGCCCCGCCGCTCCGGTAAGTTCCTCTGCAGATCCAACAGGTCATCGGAGGCAGCGTCCAGGCAGTTCTCGTGGGATCGATGCTGCTCCTCCTGGGAGCGGGAGGCAGAGGGGGCAGCTGTCCCACCGCTCGTCCCGGTTCCCGAGCCCAGGTGCACAGGCCATCGCAAACCTCATTTCGTTTCCGGGCCCAGGTGTGCAGCCCACCCCCTTTCTGTTCTCAGGCCCGGGTGTGCAGTCCTCTCATCCTCCCTCTGTTCCGAGGCCCAGGTGGGCAGTACCCCCTACCCCCCACCGCCCACCCCCGCAGCCCGCTCTGTTCCCGGGCCCAGGTGCGTAGCCCCTCCCTCCCACCTCCCCTCTCCCAGGTCCCCTGCAGCCCCCTTCCCTGCTGCACCCGGCCCTTCCAGAGGCTGTACCAGGGAGCTCTGCGCGGGGCCCACGGGCAGGATGGGCCTGACGAATCTGCGCTGGGAGCCCACCGCTGCGGGGAAGGGCGGCGCCGAGTGCGTGGCCGCAGCCAGGTTGATGCGCGCGATCCAGGAACTCATCTCCTTAGCGGTGCTGCGGACAGAGGAGGCCGTGGGTCCCCAAGGCCACAGGGTCGGTCCTGACCCTCTCCCCCCAGCCTCTTGCGATCTGCACAGTCTTCCAGACTCTCGGGACCCAGCGTCTCAAAAACTCAGAAGCCCTGCCACTGGCCACTGGCCGAGGTGGTTGACCTCCGCCGGCGGCTTCAGTCATCAGTAGAGGAAAATCTGGGAAGGCAATAGATTTTAGACCAAATGCCCAAGACCGAGAGCAATTGCTAGAGGCTTCTTGGAATCCTCTGTTCCGAGCTGGGAGGCTGGCGGGAGACTTGGGCGCAGGAGGCGGATGCACGGGGGAAGCCGTCCGCGTGGGGCGGGCAGCAGGCAGCACCAGCCTCAGGGGCCGCCCTAGGACCCCTTCCAGCTGCAGCATTCTCAGGCTTCCCCGTTAAGAAGGCAGATCCCGCCAGGGCCCCAGCCAGCAGCCATCAGAGGGTGAGCCTGGGATGGGGAGAGGAGAGCCCAGGGCTTTGCTGCTGTCGCCCCCGGGGACTTACGGTGCCTGGAAGAGGTAGAGCCGCCAGTCTGCAGTCCGCAGCTGGAAGACGTGCGGCTTCTTGGTGTAATGGGTGGCCGGGGTGGCCAGCGAGTGGTGCACCCCCACGGGCTCGTCCACCATCTGCCCCACCAAACTCTCCCCTGCAGGGCAGTGGTCTTCTTCCTGCCATGAGGTACAGGGGCTCAGGAAAGAGGTTATCCTCAGCTGCCCACCCTCCGAGCCATCCTGGGCCTTTCCCTGTGCCCCCACCCCGCCCGTCAGGGGTGTGCACCCCGTTCCTACCTTCAGGAAGTAGAGAACCATCCCCCGAAGCAAGGTGTGGAACATCTTCCAGCCGCGTTTGCCCCATGGCGCTGTGCCAGGAGTAAGTACACAAAGGTGGGCACTCCATCTGGACACACCCAGCCTCTTGCCCCACCAACTCCGTCCCTCCCTGCCCAAGGTGCATGGAAGCAGGCGGCATACCAACACAACAAAACACAGTCACCAACAGGCATGCGCCACACCTCATACCCGGGCAATCACAGCTGGGCCCCACAACCAACCACAGCGGATGTCCACGCTGATCCCCCCTCCTTTCCGAATACTCCCACCCACAAGCACAGTCCCATTAGACATTTCTCTGGTCCCATCCAGAGAGGCACAGGGACTCCGTGCTCACGTGGAAGAAGCCCTGCTTCCCCGGACATTCCTCCCAGCCTTGCTCAGGCCCTATGGCTTCTCAGAGCCAAAGGCTCACCACACCCTGCCCAATCCAGGACTCCATAACGATCTGGTCCTGTCGCTGGCCTGCTCTAAAGCCTGTACCTGTGTGCAGGATGAGGCCAAATGTACCTCCTGTCGTTCTCTGTCACACACACTCCCGCCATTCAGAGCAAACTGTGCCTACTCCTTTGTCTATGGAGAGTGTCCTCTTGTTCATCCAAGGTTCAGCTCAGATACCATCATATCTCAGAAGCCTGACCCATCCCTGCCCCCCACATCTCACCCCCCCAACAAAACCAAAACCTAGCCCTCCTCCACAACCCCACATCTGATCTTACCCTCCCTACACCACTTAGCAATCTCCGCCTTTGACCCCAGACCCCGATGCATTTGTCTGACTTCCCCTTTCCACGGGGACCCTGGAGGGCAGAGAGTACCCAGGTCTGTCTTATCCCTGCGTCCCCGCCCCCTGGCTGTTACACAGCACCCAGCACATGGTCACCAGCAAGGAAGGAACACAAGCACCTGCCCTTGGCCTGTGGGATCTCTCTGCACACCCGCACATGTCAGTCGCTGTCCCCGAGCTGAGCCGCTGCAGCACGCACGGGCACACACTCTGGTTCGGTGGCAGACGTAAGCCCCACACAGCCGCGGGGCAGCAGACACTCACTCTTCTTGCCATCTGCATCTTGATGCATCTTCCGGGCCAGGATGCCCTGCTTGTAAGTGGGTGCCGTGGGGTTTTGGTCCAGCTGGAGGAAGGACTTGATCATCTTGCCCGCAGTGGGAGACAGCTGGGCCTTCTCTGGTCTGGGTGCATCTTCTTCGTCCCTGGACATCAGAGAATCAGGTTGGGGGTACTGACTGGGCAAAGGCCACAGGGAGGCACCCTCCGCCCACTCTCTCACTGGGGAGCCATATCCCAGGACCCCCCAAAAGGAGTCCTTCCAAGCCAGCTCATCCATTCCTGTCAGCCCCACCCCCCAAACCCCCCCTCCCGGCCCCTCCAGGAAGGACCTGGGCTCCTCCACCTGCTTTGAAACTGGCCCAGGGCCCAGCTTCTGACTGGGACTCACTCAGTGGGGAACACTGTCCAGTGGGGCTCCTCCAACTCTCAGGTGGGCAGCTGGAGGGGGCACAGGCCCAGAGACAGGGAAGGGGTGGGGAGTGGCAGGGAGGGGGCTCTCACTTACACAGCCCATTCAAGCTTCTCACTCCGGATAGACCAGTAGAAGGCCTAGAATAGAAGGCACACAATGGGCGGGGAGCCTCGGCCTATGGGGCCCAAACGCTACCTGGCAGGACAGGGGCAGGCTGTCATGGGCCTCATCCACCCCCAACACAGCTGCCCTTCTTCCCTGAGGGGGGAAGCAGCTCATCCATGCATCCACACATCCACACATGCGTGTAACCATTCACAGAGCACTCGCTGTGGGCCTGGCTGGAGACAGGGCAATCAAAGCAATCCGCATCCCTACCTGAGCTTCATGAGGCCTGAGCTAGTTCTCCTGAGAAGGAAATGAATGAACCACATGCCATCCCGCCCAAAGGGATGGGACAGAGCAGGAACAGCTGACCGACCGGGGACAATACATGTGTGGTGAATGAACGGATAAATGAGATGCTGGAACATCGAAATGATATAACAAAGAGCATTCCAATCGATGCGTCCTGCTTGCCTTTGGAGCCCTGGCAGTGCCTGGCATGCAGCAAGGGTTCAAGAAATGCTCTCCATGCAGACAGAAGAACCAGCACCATCACTGCTTATGAAAAGCATGCTGTGTGCCTGGCAGCGCGCTAGGCACCTGACAACCTTTATTTCACTGTGAGGACCACATCACAAAATGGTTGCTACTCCAGAAGGAGCCCAACTGGGCCAAGGGACAAGAATTCAAACCCTAGAACCTCTGGCTCCTACATCATAGACTTAGCAACACTGGAAACTCTGCCCTTCATTCGTTCAGAGGACCAAGAGACCAGTGCTCCTTGGATCCCCCACACCTCAGAACCACTGGGAAGCTTAAGAGAACATTTTAGGGGCCCCAACCCCAGAGATCCTAATTCAGTAGGTCCAAGGCAGGGAGCCTGTGAATTTCCACAAGCCAATAAATCCCAAGGCAGTGCTGAGGCTGCTGGCTAGGACCCACACTAGGACCTTCCATAAACGAGCCTGTCCTCCCAAAGATAATGCAGCAGAAACAGGCCCAGGCTGGGAGCCCCAGCACCGTGAGCCCAGGGAGTGCACCCTCCCCCCAACATCCCCCTTTTCCCAACATACCTTCAGCAGCTCCTTGGGGAAGTTCCCGCCGTCACACAGGCCGTTCAAGTTGGTTATGAATTCCTGGCAACTCATTGTCTTCCCAATGTTCTGCGGCCATTCAGAGAAGTGGGGCCACTGGCACACACTCATCACCCCAACAGAATAACCCCCCAGGTGGTCCCTCTGGAACCTTCTCCAGCTCTCCAGACCTACTTCCCCCAGGGCCCTTCCATGAGCCCCACCCCAGGCCTCTGGTCTCAACCCCCCTCTTCCTGCACCCCCCCCTCACCTGTCCGTGCAGGTCCGTGTTAAGGAGCATGATGGCACAGGTCAAGGTGTGTACAGAATCTGCTCCAGAGGGAGAAGAGTGGAGAGAAAGCTCATTGGAACCACGACTCCTGCCTTTCCACCTGTCCGTGCCATGTGGGGTGACCCCCAAATGCTTCTGGTTCTCCACAGTCCCCCAAACACATTCCCACCAGCTGCTACACAGTGAACTCCTGAGCAAACAGACACTTCCATGCCACCCTCTCCCAGGGACCCGAGAATCCAGGGCCAGCCCCTCCCTACCTGCAGAGGAGAAGACCCCAGGATTGCAGTAATGGAAGCGTTTGGAGAACTGGTAGAGGATTCTCTCTCGCTCCTGAGTCTCCCCACTGAGCACCAGGGCCTGTAGGAAGCCCCTGGAAGGAGGGCCAGAGTTCAAGATGGAGCCCAGGCAGGGCCCGCCAGCAGGTGCAAGAGCCTGGGGGCAATCAGATTCCAGCCTCGCCAGCGCCCCCTCCTCCCCAGAGAGGGCCCAGAGGTCTTACCGGAGCGCACGGTCCAGGCTCTGGCCTCCAAACTGGAAGAAGGACAAGTACTCCTCAGCCACAGCCCTGCTGAAGTCATTGCTGCAGACAGGAAATGGGCATGAAGCCTGCACTGGGGGTCTGGGCCCTGGGGCCTGCACACGTCTCAAGAGGGTGAGGGGGCAGTGGGGCAGCAGGGTTCTGATCTGCCACCGGCACCATCCAAAATTGAGTAGGGAGGACATGAGGAGTTGGGTAGGGGAGACAAGGGGGCCAGACCACTGGCTCTAAGTAGAGCTCAGGAGTATGGACAAGCGGTGACATGTGTGATGAAGAGGATGAGGCAGGCAGGGCAAGGGGATGGGGAAGGCATGGGTTGGGACAGGAGTGACGGGATGAAGGTCAGCAGTGGGGCAGCAGGGACCCAGGGACAGGAGGTGCGGCTGGTGGATGGAGCCCACCAACCACTGCTCCCTCTCCTGACTTGACCTCCAGCCTTGCTCAGGCTCAAAGCCCCTTACTTCTTCTGTAGGTAGGCGGCCACTTCAGACTTCCGGAAGCCTTCCAGGTGATAGAGGCGAGAGGCCAAGTTCCAGGCCACCTTGTCGGTCCTGACACCATTCGCCAGCTTGTCTCCAGCCTGTGGCCTTTGGCCTTCCTCTGGGGACTGTGCTTGGGGCATGGAGCTCTTAGGAAGCCTGCAAAAGTCCGACAGTGTGCTCAGATTACCATGGGGGGTGGACAGGAAAGGGTACTGGGTCAAGTTTCCCTACAGGTCAGTCCTGGAAGGGATGCTCAGAGTCCCTGTCCAGAGCTCAGCAGGTGAGCTGGAACTCCAGGGCCTTGAGTAGTGTTGAGTAGTGGGGACCGGGGGAGCTGGGCCAGAGCCTCACCTGGGAAAGAGGCACGGTCACGGCCTGCCTGACCTGGCCTGGCCTGGGCTGGGCATCAGGAGAATCCAGCCAGCAAGGGCCGGAGCCAAGCTTAGCACCCGGCACTTTCTGGGCAAACCACCAAGATCACCTCAGGTGGCAGGTGTGCCCTTTGAAGAAGACACCAGTGGCATTTAATCCATCCCCAGGAGGGATGACATTGGTCTCTGCAAACCCCACCAGACCTCATCTCCCTCACCTGTCCTGCCCGGCCTGGGACGCCTCCATTCCCCCTCCCCCCTGCCAGCCCCAGCCCCAGCTTCACCCCTAGAGCTGGAGCCACGGAAGGTGCAAGGATGAGGGGAGAACAAGAAGCCAGACTGGCTTTGGGCACCTGGCACCGCTACAGCTCAGGAGCCATGGAGGCAACCTCCAACCTTGACCTCTCCCTTCTCACACAGGCAACCCTGCGATAAAGGAAGCCGTCACCACAGGAGCCCCGATGGGACCTGTCATTATCATGAGCTTACGGGGCCCAGGCAACCCCGACAGACTCAGGGGACACTCAGAGCCTGGCAGTTAGAACCCTGGAAGTCACCGAGCCCAGTCTCTCCCTGAGTCCTCTGTTTCCCCTGCAACACGACAACCGACAACTGGGGGTGGCGTGTCCTCGTTATCTGCACACTCGTTATCCACGTGACCACAGTTAGGGAGCGCTACGCAAAACTCATCAGACCATGCAAATGTTCACTAATAAACTGACCACTTAGAAAATTAGGCTGCTCTCTCTCCTTAACACAACCGTCCATCTCTGCCCGTCCCCACCCCCGCTGGGCATATCTTTGCTACTCATTCCCCACTGCTTTCTGAGGCTCCTAATGCAGGAGGAGCCTGCATTAGGAGGTGGGGCCAGCATAACGGACACCCACTGAAAAGTGAAATTACAGGGGCGCCTGGATGGCTCAGTCAGTTAAGCGTCTGGCTTCAGCTCAGGTCATGATCCCTTGGTTCGTGGGTTCGAGCCCCACATCGGGCTCTGTGCTGACAGCTAGCTCAGAGCCTGGAGCCTACTTTAGATTCTGTGTCTCCCTCTCTCTCTGACCCCTGCTTGCACTGTCTCTCTCTGTCTTTCAAAAGTAAATAAAAAGATATAAAAAAAACTTTTAAGTGACTTAGTCAATTACTTAAATAATATCTAGACAGGGAGTTACTTTGGGGGGAGAAAAAATAATGCAAATATAAACTGTCACAGGAGTGTACACTTGAAATGGGTGAGTCATATGGTATGTGAATTATTTCTCAATAAAGCTGTTATTAAAATAAATTAATTGAGGGGCGCCTGGGTGGCTCAGTCGATTAAGCATCCGACTTCAGCTCAGGTCATGATCTTACAGTTCGTGAGTTCAAGCCCTGTGTCGGGCTCTGTGCTGACAGCTCAGAGCCTGGAGCCTGCTTCAGATTCTGTGTCTCCATCGCTCTCTGCCCCTCCCCCACTCACACTCGGTCTCTCTCTCTCTCTCTCAAAAATAAACATTAAAAAAAATAAATCAAATTGAGATGAAAAGTAAAATAAAATATAATAAAAATAACCTCTATGACCTCACTCTGACAGTCAAGCCTAAGGAGACATCTCACTGGGCCAGCAAACTCAGGCCAGGAACATTAATCCTATATTGTGCCAAAAATAAGATTAAACTTAATTTACTTTATGTAGGATTTAGCATCATAGTAAGAAAAACCCCAATCCTTTTTTTCATTATTTACTATGAAAGTATGTTTCTCATTTTAAGTGGATTTACTTACTTTTTATTTGGGGTTGAATCGACTGAGAAGAACACTCTCTTCTCGGACTCTGAGACACTCCCCTGATTACCTAGCCTCCAAACACCTCCAGAGACAGCGGAGTGTTCAGATGCATCAGGAAACGCTCCGGTTTCTGGCACTGCCTGAGGCTCTGTCCCCATCACCCAGTGACACTGAGCTAGGAGTGGGCCGACCTTCCAGTTAGCGCACCCAGAACATCCCTGGTGCCCCCTGGTCTCTTCAGTACGTCCCCCCTCAGCCAGCCAGACAACAAAACCTCCTTCCTGGGAGGAGCCCCCAGGTGCTGACAGTCCTCACGAGGCCGCCTCCGGCAGAGAGATATCCAGGCTGGCTTCCCAGGTGTCCTGTTCCTGACTCTGGCCACAGTTCTGGGGTTATTCAATCCTGCCATGGGTCCTGAGATCCACGGCCTTGGTTCTAGTCAAACTTCCCCTTGGTATTCCGGTTTCCCCTGAGGTCTGAGCCAGCACCCTGCGCCTAGGCTCACAGATGGATGTCATTAAGACACCTCCTCAAATTCAAAGCAGTGCGAAATCCCCACATCACAAGCTCTGACTTTGCACTCCCCAGCCCTGCCTAACAGGACTCCTATTTTTCTGGGCACATGGACCCGCTAAGGTTCCCCAGACACCTCCCCTCCTCCTCTGCCAGTGTCCAGACTCGGGGCATTGCCTCAGCACACAAAGATGCTTCCCGACGTGTGTAATGGTCTGCTTCTCAGTTTCTCATGATTTCAAACCCCCCAGTATTTCTCATAGCTGCTGGCACTGCCATATACTCCTGGTTTAGTAGATATTAGTGTGTTAAATCCCACTGCACATTTCTAATGCTCTGTCCAGACCAGGGTATTTCTAAATGTATCCACAATTAGAGAGCTGGTTAGTCTAACACTTACCCTTCCGTGGAAGTCAAGTGAGCACCAGGCTGGATGATGGCTCCAGCCTCTGGAGCCCTGGCTGGGCTTTCACTCCTTACTTCCTTCCCTGGGTCTGGAGTTTCTCCTGCCTCTTCCTCCTCCAGGAAACATGGCTCTGCTCCATCTGTCTCCAAGAGTGAAGGGCGTGAAGCATCTAGTGTCCACTCGGAAAAACTGCTGCCCAGGTGGTGGCCCCAGAGCCGCGGACTGCCTTCCTGGGAGGACACAGGGCTGGGCCTGGGGCCGGCGCCTCTGCTCTCGGACTCAGGGCTGCTAGGTTCCGGGGAAGACGCTGGGCTCCCCGGCAGGCCAGGAGCCAACGTGCAGGGAGCAGATTCCTGGGGACACTCAGCATCACTGTCACCTGCAGAAGAGCATGGAGTGAAGCTGACATGGGGCGAGAGGCAGACTGAGGGCAAAGGGGCCTGGCAGCGCCAGGAAAACAGCCTGGAGAGCCACCTCCGCAAACTCCCTCCCCAGGGCTCCTCCCCTGGAGCAGGGCAGCCAGCACGTTCTGTCCCTCCTTCGGGCAGTGACCTCCCACATGCCGAGGCAGTGACCAGAGGGCTCCCGGGAGACTCCAGTCCTGAGACAACCTGGGGTTCAGGGTTTCCTAAACCATGAGGACCCAGGCATCAGAAATGCTGAGTCTTGTGTCCATTTCTTCATTTATTCTATGAAATGAGCATTTTCAAACCCACTGTACTGCTGAACTCACAGAGACCGAAGCAGGAGTCTGTCTGGCTCCATCACGATACAATGGGACTTCTCAGTGATACCTATGGTTCCTGGGGTGATCTCTCCCCACCTGGATTCAAACCCTCCCACCACCCAATTTCCCAGAGCCCATACTAGCTCTCACCTCGGTCTTGGGAGAGAAGAGGCACCGGGGGCCAGGAAGGACCCTCTGTCGGCCAGCCTTCAGGGCTGGGCAGGGCCTGTTGAGAGAGGCACAGGATCTCCATGAGCCCTGGAGGCATTGAGAGGGGAAGGCCGGGAGGGGAGAATGACTTGAGTCTCCAGGGCCCCTCCCTCCCTGCTGTCTCCCCACCCAGACAACACCCAGTCCACTCTAGTCTCAGTCCTCAGTTCAGAAGAGGAACCTTGGATGGGAGAAGACCCACATTCCAGAAGCGCTGGTGCCGGGCCCTAGTATCGTTGGACTCGGGGTCCTCCATACAGATGGGGCAACGGAGGCTGAGAGGGGAAATGACTTGCCCAGGGTTGTGCAGGATGTGTGGCGGGGCTCGGGGCAGATCTGACATGTCCTGTTTCCCAGGTCAGTGCTTTGTCCACACAGGATGCTGCAGACACGGAGGGGTCACGTCTGTCTTCCAGAGAAGTCTTAGAAAGAAGGAGGGGCAAGAGGTTTCACCTGAGGGAAACTGTTCCTAGGGCCTTAAATACGCCCCACGAGGCCTCCGGGGCCTCCCATGCATGCTCACTGACTTCTTGCCTCCTCCTTCCTCAGGCTGCAGCACCAGCCCCAGGACGGGCTGGATTCTAGGGAGGGTGGCAGCGTCCAGGCACCAGGACAGGAGCAAATGCCACTTGCTGTGAGGATGGGGCTCCCAGACTTCCCTCTGAGGATGCCAAAGATGCTGAGCAATAAGGGTCACAGGACAGAGCCACAACGCCCCACACCGGACCCCCCCAGCCTTCGGGTGAGGGGACTCCCAACAGTCCCCAGCAGCTCCTCTGACCTTGGGGTCAAGTGAGAGAGCTGCTCGGGTTAACGGCTCTACTACCATTGTTCTTTGCAACCCGAGAGATTAGAAAGTTACAGCCCTACTCTACCATCTTGATGTTCCTTATCTCTTAAGTAGAGGTCTCCCTGGGAAGACCGGGCTCCCTGCTGTCTCACATCTCACGTCACTTGTCCCCGTAACTTGTCCTCGTTGATATCAAGGACCTCTGCCACTGTCGTAGGGGCCCGATCTATCAACACGGGGGTGGGGAGGGTGGGTGTTGAAAGATGGTGAACTAAAAGTAACTAAATGCTGAAATCTCTCAAGAAAAGAGACGACAAGACTCCTAACACAGACACCGCCCGGCCAGGGGCAGAGGTCATTTCGCAGGCCTGGCCCTGCCCTGTTACAGTTGGGAATGTCTTAGAGGCGGGAGGGGTGCAGACGAAGAATGGCCTGGAACATGCTGTAATTGAAGGAGCTGTTTGTTCTCCAAATGTGTCCAGACACAGCTACCTGCAGCTGGGGAGATGGAGACATTTGTGGACTTAATTGCCATCATGTTCTCTTCACATCATGGCATTCGTAAAATGCCCTATAATTCTGAAAGCCACACTGGACCTGCTTTTCGGCTCTATTACTTCAGAATTCCAAAAGGCCTTGGCATCTGAGAAGAATGTTCCGGGCCCAGTGACCCCAGAGAAAGGCCTTTCCCTCCGTGTCCCCATGCACAGCCTAGGGTTGGTCCCCAGGGCTCGGCTTACCTCACTCTTCCCCCAGCCAGAAGGTGCTTCGGGGGCCCCCTTGGTGGTGTCAGCCACAGCCCATGAGAAGGAGTGAGGTTGGTAGGTGGGCACCGGGAATGGAGGCGTGGTGTGTCCGCTGGAGTCAGATGTGCCACCCCCCAAATCCAGCTCACTGCCTGGCTCCTGTGGCACTCCAGCTCCTGGGGGTGGAGGCTCCAGGGTTTGGGGACACTGGGGCCCAGGTCTCACATCTGTGCAAGAGCCAGAGAACCCCCAGGAAAAGCGAGCTCCGGAAGCACCCGTGTCCGAGCAAGGGCTCTCCAAAAAGAGGGGGTTGTCGAAGAACACGCTCTCCTCCTCAGCACCCCACTCTGGGGAAGAGTCTGGCCTTTCCTCCCTCGGCCACACAGGCTTCTGAGACTCCCCCTCAGGCCCGCTGCCGTCTCCCCCAGAGGCCTCCTCCCTGGGCCTGGGGTGGAGGCCCAAGTCCCGGGGGCCAGTGGGGCTGGAGGGAAAGGCGGGGAGCTCCACAGGGGCCGCGGGGACGCAGCACCTCAGCTCGGCTCGGAGCCCTTCTGTCTTCTCCAGCTCCTCCTCCAGGTCCAGGACGCACATCTGGGCCTGCAGGATGCCCGCCCAGAACACCACCTGGGTGGACGAGCTGTGGCTCTGCCTGGGGCTACCCAGAGGGTGGCTGCTCCCGGGTGACCCAGGGGGTGCTGTTTGGTGCCTGGGCCCCCCATGGGAAGAGCCGCTCCCTCGGTACACAGGCTCTGAGCTGAAGCCCCTTGGGGAAGCATCTTGCTTTGTGCAATCGGGAGGCTCGGAGGACCAGGTCTGTTCCGCACAACGTTTGGGAGGGTCAGGATGGCCTCGTGTTTCCCGCAGGTGTGCTCCTGAGCAGGGCTGCAAGTCGTCTCCCAAGTAGAGGTTGAGAAATCCCATGGGTTTGGGGTGTTCAGAGAGGTCGTTGTCACCCATCATCCAGAGCGCAAGCTGCTCAGGAGCCCCCAGAAATGTCCGCCTTCACCATCCCATTGTGTGGATTAGGGGGAGCGCTGGCCAGGGGCGCCGCTGGGAATCCACGTCTACCCTGGAAGCACCCAGAACAAATGCAGGTTAGCAAAGGGCCGTCGGCCCCGGGAGGCACACATCTAGCGTATTCGATGTGTTTGGGGTGTCTGCCACATCCAAGCCCCCGGCCAAGGGACGTTGCCACCCACAGCCCTGCCAGGGGTGAGGAGTGCACTATACAGGCCGTCGACCCCCAGTCTCAACCGCTTGCTCCAAAGACCCCCATCTGTTGGCTGAAGGTGGCCCAGCGGATTAGCTGAAAAAAGATAAACTGCACGAACCAGATCCTTTACTTGGGAATTGGGATTGAAGAACCGAGACACTGAAGTGGTTGGCAGGAATGGAAGGTGGGCATGCCTCGAAACAGCACGCAAGCAATGGAAGCCAAAAACACACATAAACCAAAGTATGTGGGAGCCAAACAGACAAGACTAGAGGCGAGGAGGCCTGGGAGAGAAGCAGGCACCCAGGAGAGAAAGGTCCAGGCTGCCTTATTTCTGCCTTCCTGGGCTCCTGTCTTGGGGGGCTCATCCTTCACTAGGCTAGGGGGCTGCTTCTCACTGCAGCCATGCCACTGGGCCCAGGTGGAGCCGGGAGGGGGCGCTGGGCTAGAGTCAGCCTGGGTTCCTGGCAGGAGGACCCACAGCCCACTGGGCCTCCCCAGCGGCAGGGGGAGGAGAGATACCGCTGTGCCCACCAAGGGGCTGCACCACATCCGCTCAGGCCCACCCGGTGCATCAGCCACACCCCCACCAATTGGGTGCAGCTGAGGAATCTCGGAGGGTACTTTCCAGAAGCATGCGTCTCCAGCCTCCGCATGTGAACGAGTTGCATGGCACTCTGGGTGGCCCTGCTTCTTCAGAACACAGGGCTGGTTTTGATCCTGTGGACACTATGAAACTCATAATTCAACCTGTCTCGCTCTTGGGACTAGCTCTCAGGAAGTACGGAGTCAAGTGTATAGGCCCTTCAAGCACAGATTTCCAGTACTGAATGCATCCCTGGCTTCACCACACCTTTTCTTGTTTCCCTTTGGCTCCCTTTCCTCGCTCACGTGTTTCTATCGTGAAGTCTTGGGAGTGCTTATGTGCTGTATTAAACTGTTTGGGGGAACAAGGGTACAAATAAACACACACCTGCCCTTGATTTGTAACCACCTGTTGCCTACTCTATGGCCTGCCGCCAGACATTCAATAAATGGGAACCCCCAGAGCCGGAAAACCAGGGTCAGGTAGGGGTCCTCCTGTTTAAACCTACAGTTTAAGGTCACCTAGAAAACATGGCTTGGCACCGTGCCCTTTCAGGAGGGTGCCTGACAGAAATGACACAGGACCACCATGAATTTCAGTTTCTTGTTCCTCTTGAAAGCATCCTCTTAAAAGTCCCTCAAAAACAGAACCGCTTTCTGGACTTTACCTCTCTGCCCAACCCCCACATTTCTCACTCAGAGCACAAATCAGTCATTACTGAACTAGGGCCTCAGACTAGGGCCTGAAGTTGTAGCCCCTGGGAAAGGCCCCCTGTCCCGCCTTCCAGGACACCAAGTTCTGGCGATGACGGTGTAGACTGTCCTTCCCCAAAGGTGGGGCTGTTTCTTCTCTTTAATCTTGTATTCAATGCTCTGAATCAAACTGATGTGCACTGGTCTTGCCCTTGGTCTTCTCCTATGGGTCTCCTAGCTCGGCCTTTGGTCCTTCTTGGTTCTTTGTCTCCACCCCACACCCCTCCCCCCAGCCAGACCCAGTTATAGGCTGAGCATTCAGATGCTTTGTTCCCTAAGTGCTCAGTTGGCCCAAGGGGCGATATCTGACTACCTTGCTCCCCCCGAGTGACTGTCCATTTTCTACTCTGTCCTCTCTGAGCAAGAGAACTGCCATATTCCTATTTCCAAGGAGGAAGGAGGAGTGAGCCTCACCACCCATTGTCTATACTTGGACAACCTCGCCAGATCCAAACCTCCCCCCCCCACCCCCGCAACCTGTGTGGAGAATGATCAGGTATGAGTGAGAAGGTGAGATCCCACCACTGTGGCCCACGGGACATGGGAAACACTAGGTAGACAGTTCCATTTACGAGACGAGGGAAGAGGTGGAGAGAAGCACCTAGTCTACAGCTCACTTCCCCGACCCCTGACCCTCCCTCCCTGCCAGGACCTGGTCTATTTGTGCTTAGCTGGCTCCCCTCCCCACACTCCTGCTCCAGTCCTCAATCCTCCACACAAGGTATGTGAACGTGTACCAGCCTCGGGAGAATGTCCCTGTGGGTGTGAGAGCATTCCGCCTGGACGACAGCAACTCCCTACTCCCATTCGTGAACCCACTTGATAGGAGACGTTCAAATGCCAATAACTGGACTGGGAAATGCTGGCAGCGGCCAGTGGAAAGGACATCCTGCAATTTGTATGAGCCAGGAGTCCCACAAGCTCCTCTTGGCAATATGTGCAGAATTCTATATAAATATGTATATGAATTAAGGAGCCATACAGGTAAATGTTCATGATTCTGCTAGCCGTCAACGATCATTGGATTTGCCTTCCCAGAAGAAACCTGACATTCCTCAATGCGTTCAAGGGAGAAAACATCAGAAAAGCTGTAGCACCTTTCCAGAGACCAAAGAGAAGGGAGCAGATTTCTGGGCCCTGAGGGAGGTGGGGTGGGGTCTGGGGAATGGAGGGAGGAAGCAGACAGACAGACAGACAGATCAAGCATTTGATGGGGAAGAGGTATGCACTTTGACTAGGCCATGACTCTGAACCAATCAAACTCACCCTGTACACCCCACCCCTCACTCTCTTATTTCAGAGCATTGATCCCACTGTGTGATGGTGGGTGGTTTACTCCCATGGCTTGTATCTGCCTCCCCTTCCCAGAATGTAAGCACCTCGAAGGCAGGTTCTTTGTGCTTCTGTTCACCTGTCTCAGGATGGAAATGCTGAAGGACTGAATCCTGCTAGTGTGTGTGCTGTACCCACTCCCGACTACAAAGCTCAGAGCGGAGCGCATGTCCTTATACTTTAGTTCAAGTGGATCAGTCAAAAGTTAGTGTTGACTCGAGAAGTTCAGGACCACCTGTGGGACACCTGGGGTTACAGAGCCTGGTGGGAGGTGTTCCTCGTTCTAGGCTGACAGTTCCAAATGGGTGGCATGCAACTTCATGGTAGGTTTGCCACATTTAGCAAATAAACATACAGAATGCTCCTTACTTGGGACATATTTATACTAAAAATTTACTCTCTAAAAATTCAAATGTAACTGGCATTCTGTATCTCATCTGGCAACCCAAACCCACGGGGCAGGCAAAGAGAATGTACCGAGCCTCTGCAACGTGCCAGTTATCTAGCTCCATGCTTTACAGCTGTGAGGCTGTGTGTCTTCTCTGCCACCCCAAGAAGGGGATGAGTGGTAACATTTCCCCCCTACCAATAAGTAAGCGAAGGCTCAGACAGTGTCAGAAATGTGCGCAGGTAACTCAGCTGGCAAGTGGGGGAGCTGGAGTCCAAACCCAGGTCTGTGGCTCTCTTAAGTATCATTCTCTCTTCTCCCCCATAAATCACTTTTTAAGTTTTTTAATTTTAATTTTATTTTGAGAGAGAGATAGAGAGCAAGCAGGGGAGTGACAGAGAGAGAGAGGGAGACAGAATCCCAAGCAGGCTCCACACTGCCAGCACAGAGCCCAATGTGGGGTTCAAACTCACAAACCACGAGATCATGACCTGAACTGAAGTCAAGAGTCAGATGCTTAACCTACTGAGCCACCCAGGCACCCTGTCGTCCCACCCATAAATCTATTTCCCTTGGGTCTTCATGAATTGAATGAAGCATGAATTACTTGTGAAGCAGAGTCTCTTGAATTCATCTGTGTTCACACTGTTCAGGGCGGTGCCTGCTTAACTCAGAAGTGGTCCTCCAGAAATGTTTGTGGAAATGAGAGGAAAGATAGATGGATGGATGGATGGATGGATGGATGGATGGATGGGTGGATGGATGGGTGAATGGATGGGTGGGTGGGTGGAAAGGAGGGACAGATGGATGATGGATGGAAGGAAGGAAGGAA
>PJEM01001861.1:0-33990 GCA_004023845.1 Helogale parvula
GGGGGACAGCAGTCAGTGGCGGCAGCCATCTGACCTCAGGAGAGAGCAAGAGAAAGAGAAGGGGGGCGAGTGGGAGAGAACTCAGTCCGCACTCTCTCCTGGACCTCTTCCAGACCCCCAGGTGCCCCCAGCTCCCTCCCTTCCCTCCCACGGGCACCAGCAGCCAGGGGACAGGAAGCAGCAGCAGGACCACAGCTGGGTGCTGGGAAGCTGGCGCACGGGAAGCTGAGGATGGGAGGAAATTTGTTTTGGATGTGGGACCCAGATGGTGGGGGTGCCGTGGGGAGGGGGGGAGGTCAAGATAAGAAGACCCAGTGATTTAACCAGAAAGTGGGGGTGGGTTACTCAGGGTCAGGAGTGTTTGATCCCTCCCATCGCAGCTGCAGAGGCCACCTTTCCTTCTGCCAGCTCTCCAGGCCAGCTCGGCACAGCAACATCATGATTCACTTGGCCTGTAGTCTATGACCACCTATCCAATATGGCCGCTGCCAGCCACGCGTGGCTGTTGAACACGTGACGTGTGGCTCATCCCAACTGGGATGTGTACCAGAAGCGTAAAATACCCTCCTGATTTCAAAGAGCTAGTATGAAACAGAAATGTACAGTATCCCATTCATGATTTTTGTATGTATTACATATGGAAACAATACTATTTGCATATATGCTTTAAATAAAAGAAGCAAACGTTGATTTTGCTATTTGGGGGTGCCCGGGTGGCTCAGTGCCAAGGGGCAGAGAGTGAGGGAGAGAGCATCCTGACGTGGGGCTCGAACTCACGAACCATGAGATCATGACCTGATCCTAAACTAAGAGTCTGACTCTCGGTTTGGGCTCAGGTCATGACGCCAGGGCTGTGGGATTGAGCCCCACACCAGGCTCCACGCTGAGTGCTGATCGTAGAGTCTGCTTAAGATTCTCCTTCAATCCTTTTGCCTCTCTCCCTTGCCTGTGTGCTCTCTCTCTCTAATTAAAAACAGAAATTCACTGTTTTTCTTTTTTCTTGAATGTGGTGACTAAAAGATTGGAAATTGCATTTGTGGCTCATATTCATGGCTTGTACATTGTATTTGCACTGATCAGTGCTGGTCTGCAGCCTTCTTTTTTACTAACTCCGCCTCCAAGCTCCAATAATTCCATCAAATTCAATAAATACTTGAGGTGCAGGATACCACCCAGGGTATAAAGATGTTCTCAAGGCATTGCTGCATGTTAGAATCACTTGTTGAGCTCTTAAAACTGCCCCACTTGACTGTACGCAGACTAATGATGTCAGAATCTCTAGGCATGCAACCTCAGTGCTCTTTTAAACCCCTCCACAGGGTTCCACCATTCAGTCAGATTGAGAATCAGGGCCTTAACGTATGGGGCTCAATATTAAGTGAAACAGAGGGACCTGAAATACTGCTGAGTGATGCTGTTTGGGATAATCAGTCAATGTGGGGGATGTCAGAGCCACGGGGGACAGGAGAGGAAGGTGCGGCTCCAGTGGGGAATCAGGGTGACCAGGGATTTGGATAAGGCCTTGAGTTGGGGGTGTCCAGGTTGAAGTGGGCTGAGGGTGTGGGCGAGTTGCCAGGCAGAGAGCTTGCCAGGGACAAATCCCCACCTTCCCAGGCTAGGAAGGTGGCTGGGAAGCCAGAGAGTGTCTGGGTCATCCAGCGCTCTGGGAGGAGGTGACTCTCCTGGAGAGATCGAAGTTGGAGAGATAGTGGGGCCAGAACCTACAGGTCATTGAAACCCAGGAATTCAGGGCTGAGGAAGCCTAGAATGGCTCAGTGAAGGAGGTGGGCACTCAGATGGCGATTTGGAGGGTGACGGATTTGGTGGGGGGATAAGGGAAGAGCAACAAGAGAGGCAGAGCCACGTGGCTTGGCTCTCCAACTAAAGGTCACCCCTCAAGGGTGGCCATCCCCTAGCCCAGTTCTGCGTAGGCTCTCAGGAAGTGTTTGTTGAATAAACCAAATGGTCAGAGTTTCAAAGAGACTGCCAGTCATCGGCTGAAGAGTATGACCTTCAGTTTGCCCACAGTTTCTGGTTTTTCCCCCCAGAAGCAGTCCTTCAAGGCACTGGTGTTTGCACACAGTGATCCACAGGGACCAGCTAAGAGCCCGTGGCGGTTGTGATGAGCAGGCCTCACATTGGCACCTATGCCCTCCAGGGTACTGTCCCCGCTTGCCTCTGGAGACACCCTGGAGACACCCTGCTGGAGCACAAGTACTTCCAATATCAAGACTTTTTGTCCCCACGGGCCGCAAACCTGGGCCAGCGCACCCCACCCTCTCCCTCCATTTGGGAATGTGTGTGTCCTTGCTTACTGACTCGCAACAACATCTCATCCAGCCCAAAAATAGCCCATTCACTCATGCACAGCTTTGTTTTTAAGTTTATTTATTTTGAGAGAGAGAGAGAGAGAGAGAGAGAGAGAGAGAGAGAGAGAGGAGAGAGCAGGGGGAAGGGCAGAAGTGAGGGAGAGAGCATCCTGACGGGGGCTGGAACTCCCAAACCATGAGATCATGACCTGAGCCTAAACTAAGTCAGACACTTAACCGACTGAGCCACCCAGGCGCCCCAACCCACGAACAACTTCTAAGACAGTAAAAGCATGAACCGCCGCTTCAAGTTGTTGAAGCATTTAGAATCGCATCTTTGAATCACGTCTTCCGGGAAAGACGTCAGTGGGTGTCTAAATGCTGTAGTCTGTCCACCTCAGGGCAAGGAACGCCCTTCGCAAAACATTCAGTGGGCTGCTCCGTGTCCCGCAGGTTGACAGCTCTGGCCCAGCCCCAATAAGTAAACAGCAAATATCGGGCTCAAGGTGATCTTTAATGAAAGCTGATTCTTGTGACCCATGGGATGGGTTCAAAGAAATATCTATTCACTGTGACTCTTTTGCTCAAACAGCCCCGCCCCTTTGCAGCAGGCTTTCCGAGAAGGAGGCATCGATCATTCTTGAATGGCAGAATTCCCCTGGGAACACCTGGTTTTCTTTCAGAAGGAAGCTGTCTTTCCCTCTGAAGCTGGCTCCGCTGCCGAGCTGACTGTAATCTGCCTCCCTGGGCCTCCAGTGCCTGAGCAGAGAGCAGCTCAGGGAATTAAGTCCCAGGCACGCTCATAGGACGAGGACGGAAGAATAGACCCTTTGCCGAGGATGCTAAGAACACTGTCCTCTCTGGTCTCAAAAGTCAGGCCCTGGGATTTCCTTTCTGCTGCTCTATTCCATTAATGCATCAGTTGCTGCAGCGGAGAATGCTCAGGGCTGCAGGAGGAATTGAACTTTAACCCACCAAACCGTGGATGAGAGTAAAGGATGCAGTGCGGGAGATGGGAACGGTCAGCTAGGACAAAGACGGGGTGACCTCCATCAGTTTGTCTGTGTTCCACCCAAGCCAGGAGCCTGGAGGTGGGAGGACCCAGCCAGGTTGGCCCAGAGCCTGAGACCATCTGGAAAATGACCAAATGCATGGGTTTGTATGGCACTTGTCCCGAGGAAGGAATTGAAATGCGGACAGAATACAATTGACTG
Source organism: Helogale parvula (assembly GCA_004023845.1). NCBI lineage: Eukaryota > Metazoa > Chordata > Mammalia > Carnivora > Herpestidae > Helogale > Helogale parvula. The sequence goes on from PJEM01001861.1 coordinate 3,524, forward strand.
CATCTTCCTTGAAGAGATTTATACCTATGGCTAATTCTCACTCTTACCTTACAGATGAGCAGGCAGCTCAGAGAGTTTTAAATGGTTAACTGAATCCACACAGTACAAACAGGCCCCAGGCCACCCAAATCTGCACTTGTTTGCAAGCGGTGCAAAATTGTTCCTTCCGTTGCAACTTGCTCACGGAGTCTTTCCTGCTGGATCCGTTCAGCTGATGTCTGTGGATCGTGCTGTCTATCGGTCATGCTCACTGCTGCAGGAGAGTGTCTGGCAGACAGTAGTTGCTCAATAAACATTTTGGATAAAAATGATAGAGAAGACAGAGTCATTATTCCTAAGGGACCTGCATACCAGTGAGGAGGGGGCTACAAACAAATCTTGGCAGTGTAGTGCGGAAGGTGCCAGAGTGTGGTGGCGGCATGGCCTCCAAGAGAAGATGGCGCAGGCTGTCCAGGAGAGAGGGCGGGATGCGGGTGTTGAAGGTGACTTTGCTGAGTTTGCCCAGATGGCAAGGGGGAAGGGCATTCTGCGCAAGGAAAGCCCACCGGGTTCATTCAAGGAAAAGCAGCAGATTCCTGCCTGTGAGTATGGTGCCACCGTCACCGTCCCAGGAACCTAGCAGGTGGACGAGCACTGTGGTGCAGCTCAGCACCACACCTGTGAGCGGTCAGTGTGGCTCCGGAGCTGATGAGGCCAGTTACACACCCGGTGACTGACCCCAGGGAAAAATAATGAACACTGCCTTTCTGATGAGCAGTGGAAATGGCACCTGGGGGTTTCCAGAGCCCTCTCCACCGAAGGACTACCTTTAGCTGCATGACCAAGCCCGACAACTTGTTCACTCTTCTAGCTTTTCACTGTAAATCCTGGATGGGAAACAACCCTGGTCTCATTTTCTTTTAAAAATTTTTAATGTTTATTTATTTTTGAGGGACAGAGACAGAGTGTGAGCGGGGGAGGGGCAGAGAGAGAGAGAGGGAGACACAGAATCCAAAGCAGGTTCCAGGGGGGCTCAAACCCATGAACTGTGAGATCATGGCCTGAGCCGAAGTTGGATGCTCAACCGACTGAACCACTCAGGGGCCCCTAAATTTTCTATAAAATTCCTCCATGACACGCCTGGATGGCTCAGTCAGTTAAGCGTTCGACTCTTGATTTCGGCTCATGTCATGATCTCACAATTCATGAGTTCAAGCCCTGCGCTGGGCTCTGCACTGACAGTGTGAAGCCTCCTTGGGATTCTCTCTCTCCCTCTCTCTCTGCCTTTCCCTACTTATGCTCTCTCGCGCACGCGCACGCGCTCTCTCTTTCTCTCTCTCAAACTAAATAAACTTTAAAAAATGAATAAATAAAATTCCTCCTGAAGACGCTTATTTGGGAGAGAGGACATATTCCATGCAAATCATCTCTCTATTGCATTTATTCCCCTCCCCCTTCCCTCTCCCTGCACACACACACTTTGGACAAGCTCAAGGGCAAGGGTGCCTTTACCGGCCCAGACATGTCGAGCGCCCGCTCTTGCTGCTGTCCCGGAGCTGAGGCGGCAGAGGTCATTGGTTACCGAAGTTGTGGTAAGACAGACAGAGGCCGCAGCGAGCAGGGGCAGGCCTGCTTCGGTGGGACACAGTCTCCTGGGGCCACTTGGCCGTCCCAGCTCAGGGCCGGGACAGAGCAAGGCACACGCTCAGCTGGGCAGCGTCAGGAGGGGGCAAGAGGAGAGCTCCTGACACTCTCCCTGTGGCTGATGCCAGCCTGGGGGAGGGGGGGAGGCAGGACAAGCCTCCTCTCTGGAAGGGAGACAAGCGGCATCAGAAACTGACAGATCCGAGGCCCACCCCTGAGGCCACCTGTCCTCAGGCTCCCAGTGTGCCAGGAGCCCCTGCGGGAGACCGCGCCTCATCCTGGGACATCCTGGGACGTGCCCTGGACCGGGCGTTGCCTCGAAGGCTCACGTCACTCGGGCGGGGCTGGAAAGTCTCCCAGGACACAGCCAAAGGCAGGGCAGGTGCAGAGAGCTGTCTCCCTCCTCCCCGAGCACTGCAGGGAGTTGGATTCCTCCCAGGAGGAGCCGGGGGGCTTCCCTTCCCCCAGCTGGCTGCCCGGAGAGGCTGGGGATTCGTGTGCTGCTTTCAGAAGGACACCGGGGCGTGGGAGGGGCTGAAGGGGAAAACAAGTCCCCTTCGTAGGTGTTTCTTTGACTTTTACGGGACAGCCGAGCTCCTCGGCTGTTCCTGCCAAAACAGGTCCAAGGGCGTGGAGGCAGATCTGAGCCCCGAGCCAAGCGGCTTCTCACCATCCTTAATGCCACAGTTTTTTCAGTCACTGAGTGAGGTAAAAGTGCCCCTTTGATTAACACCACTGGCAAGGGTGACCTTGACCACGGAGAAGTCAGCAAGGTCTTCTTGGCTGAGTTCCTCAAAATGCCCATATTCCAAGGCTACTCATTTTTGTAATGTTTTATTTCTTTTTTGAGAGTGAGTGAGTGGAGGAAGGGCATAGAGAGAGGGGGACAGAGGATCCGAAGCGGGCTCAATGCTGACAGGCTGACAGTAGCTAGCTTGACACGGGGTTTGAACCCATGAACTGCAAGATCATGACCAGAGCCGAAGTCAGATGCTCAACCAACTGAGCCCCCAAGGAACCCCAAGGTCACTCTTATGCCCACCAGCTTGAGAAGCACTTGCCCACCCCTGAGGGGGGAAGTACAGCATGAAAGCTACAACCTGGGTTCAAACCCTGACCACTGTTGTGTGGCCCCAGACTACTTACTTGACGCCTATGTGCCTCGGTTTTCTCATCTGTAAAACAGGCACGATACTACTAACCTGACTGTGTGGATGAAAGGAAATAGGCCATCTGATGTGCTTAACATACTTCCTGGCACATGGTAGAGCCTCTAAGAAGAAAATTGGGGGTGCCTGAGGGGCTCAGTCGGTTAAGCATCTGACTTCTGCTTAGATCATAATCTCATCATATTTGGGTTTGAGCCCCGTGTCGGGCTCTGTGCTGACAGCTCGGAACCTGGAGCCTGATTCAGATTCTGTGTCTCCCTCTCTCTGCCCCTCCCTCACTCATTCTCTCTCTCTCTCTCTCAAAAATAAACAAACATTATAAAAAATTTTTAAAGAAAGAAATTGGCTACTTTTGTCGATGGTATATTAGAACATTTAAGAGATGCCTAAGCTAATGGAAATAGTTTTCTTCCTTGGAACGCAACGCAGACTGCCAACTTTCTAGTCCTGCCAGGGGTCATGTCCCTCCCTGTTCCTCTGAGTGCTATCTTTCAACTCAGAGGGGACTCTGCCAACCCTCCCACAAGCCATCACTGATGCATGCCTTGAGCAGCAAGATTTTGGTGTTAAGAAATGTGAATGGGCTTAAGACAGTTTCCTTACCATGGAGACCCAAGGAGCCGAGGGCAAAGACTTACCCAGTGGGGGCAGAGAAAACCACGTACAAATGACTTTACTTAAATATAAGGAGATGGTCAACCTTCGTCATGAAAAAAATACACGGCATAATTTAAATCCCATTAGACAACCATATTCCACCTTCCAGAAGAACAAGACTCAAAAAGATGGCAAACAACCCACATGTCCTCTTTTAGGAGGCTGGTTGGGTCCATTACGGGTCATACAGACCATGAAGAAGAATGACGGAAACACCATCTGAGGTAATTTGCTTAAATTGAGCCCCAGACAGTGAGTGTAAAGTGCTACCACGCAGGTAAAAAGAAGTTGGAGCATTTGCGTGTGTGATTGAGTCTGTGTAGACCATCTCTGGAATGTTCCCACCAAAGCAAGGGGAAGTGGTGGAAACGGGAATCAGGTGCAGCGGGGTCTGCGCTCTCTTTGTTACCTCTTGACTTTCTGCTTTGAAAACTTTTATCCTATTTTTTGCCTGCCTGGATAAGAGTAACTTTATTATTTTAACCTACAGCAGCAGGGTGAAAGCAAGGCTAGATTTCAAAATAGGAGATTCTGAGTCTTTTCACAAAATAAACATGACACAAAGCCTATGAATGTGCATCAAAAATCAAAGCCCGTGCCAAAACTCTGCTTGCTTAATATAATGCCTGGCAGTGGGGGGTGAGGGCTTTGCAGAAGCCATTCACCTTGGGACCAGATGGAAGTTTCTAGTGAAACTCTTGCCCAGTCATTGGGAAGCCAACTTTCTAACGCAATCGGGGCTGGAATGTGCCACAGAATCTCGCAAATTTTCTAAGCCCAAGGAGGATGTAACCTCGGGCACTCAGGAAGGACAACCATCAAACCGTAGCTCATCCTGGGGAAGACCCGGGCCCCTCACGCACAGCAGAAGGCTGCTTTGTGTCGCCTGAACACAGAGGGTAGCTCTTGCTTTGATCAGAGCTGACAGAGAAAACTGTGTCCCATTTCCTTGAGTCCCTTGGTCCCTCTCCTCCCCCGAGTCTCCGTGGCCAGCAGAGCTGGACATTCACTCAGCAGGGCCCCAGGAGTGCCCAGGGTGAGCTCCAGACCAGAGTCGGGCTGCGGCTCCCTGGCCCCATGCTGGGGTCACTTCCCTCCATGGAGGTCTCAAGAGGGTGTGTCTTAGCTCAGACTGCTGTAAAAAAATCCCATCGAGTGGGGGGCTTGAACCCACACATCCATTGATCACCTCTGGAGGCTGGAGGTCCGAGAGCACGGCTCTGGAGAGTTCAGGTCCTGGGGAGAGCAGATTCAGTGTCTGGCTTCAAAAGGTCCCCATCTCGCTGTGTCCTCACATTGTGATTAGAAAGAAAGCTCTCGTGTCCCTTCCTCTTTTTATAAGGACACAAATTCCCTCATGACCTCACCTAAACCTTAACCCCATCCCAAAGGCTCCATCTCCAAATCCATCACACTGGGGGCTAGGCCTTCGACATATGCCCTTTAGGGGGCCGCAAACATCGAGTCCATAACAGTGGCACCCCAAGGCCCACAAAGGCTGGAGAGACAAGTTCAAGGTTGATGCACCCCCACAGCAGAGTTTGCCTTCAGTGCATGAGGATTTGGGTTTATCAGGTGATATTATGAACCTAGGAAAAAAGACCCAGGGACCCAGGCCCCTTAAACAATGGTATTTGTAAGAGACTCTTTCTATTCTGAAATAATTATAGACACACAGGAAGTGGCAAAAAATAGTGCAGAGAGGGCCTTCACCCCACGTCCCCCCTTGATAACATCTTGTCACTGAAGTACATCAAAACCAGGAAGCCGAAGTTGGGACAATTCACAGCCCTCATTCAGATGGAAAACAATGGAATTTCAGTCACCTCTCAAAATGGCTCGAAACAATGGCTGTATGACCAGCAACTTCCGCACTGCTCTTAAAATGACAGGTGGGTACATTGGCGGTAAGGGTGCTGTGGGTGATCAGGGACTCTGGGTGCCTCTCTGCCATCCATTCCTGACAAGAGACTTCAAGGCAGGTGGAAAAAGACACCGACCCCTCCCTCCTTCCAGAAGTTTCTTCAGAAGCCAAGGAGAGTGGTCCGACGAGGGAGATGAGGAGAAACAGCAGAGACTGGTGGCGAGCCTTCCCGATCTTGCCTTGTTGTTTAGTGCCCTGTCCTGGGCTCTCTAGGAATGTGAGGGATCTGAGGACATGGTGCCGAGCCTCCCCATGAATGGCGGGGCGTCTAGTCTCTGGCCCTGCCCTCCTTAGGACATGTCCCTGCAGTCCATGCCATTGCCTTTAGAGTGGCCCGTGCCTCAGTTTTCTCGTCTGTAAAACGAATGTGATAACAGGACCTACTTCGTGGGACCATTAGGAGGATTCCACGAGGTGATATTTGTAAAGAGCTTGGAACAGAGTGAGCACATAGTAAATCGAGACAGGTGTCTGATGAGTTGATAACAAAAATTAAAATAAAATAGGGGCTCCTGGGTGGCTCCGTTGAACATCCAACTCTTGATTTCGGCCCAGGTCATGTCTCATGGTTCCTGTTCTGTGCAGGCTCCGATCGCAGAGCCTCCTTGGGATTCTCTCTCTGCCCCTCCCTGGCTTGTGCTCTCTCTGTCTCAAAATAAAATAAATAAACTTTTAAAAAATATATATCTATATATCTCTGTAAGTGACTTTTCTGGAAAGCTAAGCTAGTGTTAAAGTTTTTCCACACAGCCTGGAACACGTGAGGTTTTGCAAGAGCAGGGAGGTCTTTAATAGAGCATTTAATTGATATGGGGGACTTTTTGCTTATAAAGTCAACATGATCTGGAAATAAACTGGAGATGATGACAGATTATTAACCACATGCTCTGAACATGGTTGTATTTGAGAACAACCATCAGTCGCGCCTTCCACGGGCCTTGTCTGTCTGTAACGTTTTCTGACCCTAGTCCTGGTCCCTGCCCTCCTCCCTCACGGAATTAGCAAGACCTAACTAGGCCAGGTCTATAGGGTCGCCATAGGTATATATCCACAAGGCTGAGGGTCACTCTGGATATTTATTCAATACTTCGTGTCGTTGTTAGAAAGTCGGAGGGTCGGCCCTGAAAGGACACAGGCGGAGCGCTCTGGGGGAATTTCGAACAATGGGATGAGGATTCCGCTCCACGGCCATTTCAGGACAACCAGAAGCGATCGGATCCCGGAACAGGACGGGCCCTGGGGCCCAGCTGCTGACGGAGGCTTGCGGGAAAGGCCTGCTGCCCAGGGGTTGACTCTCAGCCGGATCAGGCTCTCCCTGGTGCCGTTCAGAGAAAGGCAGAAATCCTTTTCAGGCCAGACCACAGCAGCTGGGCCGGGGAAGGAGGAGGTCAAACAGATTATGTGCTCCACAGCGGGGAGCCTCAAATAGGGCCTATTCAGCGGAGACCTAAGACCCAAGGACTCCGCAACAGACTCCGGCAAACCCACAGTCCTTTATTTCATGCGAGTGGTTGGAAAGGGAAGCTGGGATTTTTTTTCCATGGTGGTAAAATATAAGTAACATAAAGTTGACCGTTTCCGCCATTTTTAAATGTACAGTTCAGTAGCATTAATTACATTCACAGTGTTGTGCAAATATCACCGCTGTTTACTTCCAAGTTTTTTTCATCCCCAAAAACAGAAACTCTGTCCCCATTGAGCGATAAGTCTCCATCCCTGTCTCCCGTGACCCCTGGTGCACTCCAGGCCGCTCTCTGACTCTATGGATCTGCCTACTCGAGATAGTTCGTGTAAGTGAAGTCCCACAGTACGTGTGCTTCTGCGTCTGGCTTATCTCACCTGGCATAATGTTTCCAAGATTCACCCACGGAACAGCAGGCGTCAGTGCTGCTGAAGGCTAATAACACTGCGTCGAGTGCACGCACCCCATTTTATTCATCAATTCATCCGTCGACGGACACTTGGGTTGTTTCCGCCTTCCGGTCCTTGTGAATAGTGGGGCTGCGGTGAACGCAGATGTGTAAGTGTCTGAAGCCCCCGTTTTCAAGTATGTTGCGTATATACCTGTGGGCTATGTGGTAAGGGAAATTTCGATTTTGCTTCAGAGCTGTACTTTTAAGGCTTGTCCTAGACTACCAGACAGGAGCCACCCGGGCCCTGTGTCACACGGGCCACACGTCCCATGGGCCATGCTGCGCCCATCACTAGATCCTGTCTTTGTTACAGTAAATGGCTCACACCTGTGCACTGACCGCAGCAGGACTAGGGCAAGTGAACCGAGTGAGACCAGCAGTGGAGGTGAAGGAAGATACGCACCCTCCAGGTAGGAAGCCTCAGGCTTGGAGAAGCTTCCAGAAACCCATGAGGAAGCGCAACGCGGGGGCACAGAAGAAAACCCTCTGCGGGGATTGAACACCCAGCTCAGCGTGACTCACCTCTTCCTTAGAAGCTACTGACACTTGTTTTAAATGGAGGGTTATCCTACCAGCACCATCAGATATGTTTTCGTTACCAGTGAGTTTAGGAGAGTCTTTTTTTTTTTTTTTTTTTTTTACCCAGCTGTACTTACTGTGCAAGGCTCCATGACTCAGGCTGATGGGTCCACCTCCGCCTGTCAGAAGCAGAAACCCTCTGGTACATCCTGGCAAGGGAGCTCTGGCAGGGAATATGGGACATGGGATATGGGAATATGGCTGTGTTCCCACGTACCATGAGGATTAAGTGCGGGGATAGATTAGAAGCACCTAAGGGGTGCCTGGGTGGCTCAGTCAGTTAAGTAACCGAAGCAGGTGGTGATCTCATGGTTTGTGGGTTCGAGTCCCACATCGGGGCCCACGTTGGTGGCAAGGGGCCTGCTTGGGATTCTCTCTCTTCCTCTTTCTTTACCACTCCCCTCTTCGCCCGTGCGTGCATGCACGCGCACACACACACTCTCTCTCTCCCACAAAAGAAATAAATAAAGTACCTAGGGTAGCACCTGCATGAAAGTGAGTTTTGGGAAAAAATATTATTTAGGGGATATGACGAGAAGCCCAGACCCTCATTTCAGGTTGCTTGTAGTCTAGGGGGAATGGTTTCTAGCCACGAGCTGAGGGAGGTCTCACAGATCATAGAGGGAGGTGCCACAGATGTGGCATTTGAGCTGGGGTTCCCGTGGGTATAGATGGGGATGAAGCCCAGGCATTGAGCTTTGACCAAGGCCTTAGGGAGGAGTGTGCACTGGCCCCATGCAACAGCCCCGGTGCTCGTGCGTGGACGTCATGGTGACCACAGGGCTTGTTAGAAACGCAGATTTTCTGGCTCTATCCCCAGAGAGAGCAGCTTAGGAGGTGTGGAGGGGGCCGGGAAGCTGTAGTTTTAGCCAGTCCTCTGGGAGTCTCTGGTGGAAGTGGTTCTCGGCTATGGTTTGGGGATTGCTGGCCAGATTGTAAGAGATCAAGTTAGGAGGGATCAGGTTCAGATGAGTCAAGACTCCGAAGGTCTTGTACTGGGGCCCCTGGGTGGCTCAGTCAGTTAAGCATCTGACTCCTGATTTCTGCTCAGGTCATGATCTCACAGTTCGTGAATTAGAGCCTTGTATTGGGCTCTGTACGAACAGCACAGAGCCTGCCTGGGGTTCTTTCTTTCTGCCCCTACTCGTGCTCGCTATCTCTCTCTCTCTCTCTCTCTCTCAAAATAATTATATAAAGTTAAAAAAAAAAAAAAAGGTCTTGAGCCAGAGTGAAGGTATGGCTGGAAACGGAAGGTCTAAGGACAAAGAATAAGGAAATAGGACAGGTATTCTGATGCGCACCACCCCGTGGATGAACCTGGAAGGTTTATACTGAGTGAAGGAAGCCAGGCACGAAGGGCCCGTGTTGTCTGAATCCATTTACATGAAATGTGCGGAATAGGGAAATCTGTACAGACATAAATCTGGTCAGTGGTTGCCAGGGTTTGGGGGGGGAGGGGAGAGGGAGTGATTGCCGAGGGGGACAAGGCTTCTTCCAGAGGTGGTAGAAAGGTTCTGGAAGTAGACAGTGGTGATACCCGCACAACATTGTGAATGCACCAAATACCTCCAAACTGTTCCATTGAAACTTGTTAAGATGGTGCGTTTTATCATATGTGTCTTTTACCGCAATGAAATTAAAAGGTAACTGAACCTATTTTCACATGGATCCATTTTATAAAACGTAAAAGGTGCCTTTCCCCCTGGTGGTCCCAGCCCAACAGTGCTGCAGTGTATTTTACTTATATTATTTTGAAGGTGGTTACTTCGGACCTCTGCAGGGGACTTCTGCAAAAAAAAGTCAGGAGAAATAAAGCCTACGGTGTAAAAGATACGCTGAAACGCACACACACAGTCTCCCTCTGTGGGCACACACCACGTCGTCTTGAGGGAGGTCTGCCATCTAAACGGTTTCCCTCTCTTATTTTTACTGGCAGGGGAGAGGGGGAGGTGGAAAGAAGAACGGCGGATGCTGAGGCCTCCCGAGTAGAACCGGCGCTCTGGCTTGCAGCAGAGACGACAGAGTCCTCGGTGACAGGGCCCAGGGCCCGAAGTCTCCGGGATGTGGCTTAGAGAGCTGAGGTTTGTCACTGCTCCTCAGTCTCAGGGGCCGTCTTTCCCCTTCTCTGAAGGAGGCAGAGTAGCAGACTCCATCCCCAACCGCGACGCAAGGCCTTGGAAACCAAGCCTTGGAAAACCAAGGCCTGGCCAGCTCGAATGGCCGAAACCCAAACGCCCGTGGAGCCAGCCAAGACAAACACTCGGGGGCTTTCAAAGCCGCGTCTAAAAGCCATGTGCACCTAGCACCCATTTCCTGTGTCCACCTGAAGGGGTGCAGAGTTGACCCACCGCCTGCATATATGGCCCCCGGCCCTGTGCCCACAGGTGGGCTTCTGCAGGAACAGACACATTCAGAAATTTAGCTGCTTGCCCTGAGGGGCAAGAATGCTACAGAGCTCTGGTGGAGGAAGGGATCGGTGTTTTCTTTTTCTCTCCTCCCTGTAGGTTACGAGCTATGATGAAAGGGTGGACTTTGATCCCACTCTCGCTCAGCCGTCCCCAGGAAAGGGAAAGCCAAGAAGAGCCAGCCAAGCCAGGAACCTGCCATGAATGGTGCAGAGTCAGCAGAAAGCGGTCTCCCTCGATGTGGAAAGAAGTTGTTGCTTGGGACTCACTGAGCCCTTCCAGAAGGTTACATTTTAGGAGTCACCACGCCTCAATGTTCTGCTTTGGCTCCAGATACCTAGGGAGACTCTGGCTGTGTATTCTTTCCAGAGATAGGCAAGCACTCTTGACATGGCTTGGTTTAACCCAAATCCATCCATTCATTCATTCATTCATTTATTGTTCACTGGGTGTGCTCTCTGTATGTAGAACTGGCCCAGGGGGCACCTGGGTGGTTCAGCAGGTCAAGTGTCCAACTTCAGCTCAGGTCATAATATCACAGTTTATGGGTTTTAGCCCTACATTAGGCTCTGTGCTGACAGCTCAGAGCGTGGAGCCTGCTTCAAATTCTGTGTCTCCCTTTCTTTCTGCCCCTCCCTCACTTGCACTCTTTCTCTTAAAGATAAATTTTAATAACATTAAAAAACCATTAGAACTGGCCCAGGTACAGCGGAGGCCCAAACCCGGGGCCCAGTGCCCCATACGTAGAAGGCAGTGAATACATACCTGCTGAACAATGGATGAATGAATGAACCTTGGGCTTCAAGAAATTCACAACCCAGTTTGGATGGAAAAGCCTCCATAGACAAGGTTGATCCCATGAAATAAATAACATCATGAGAGGAGTCAGCTTAGGGGTCAGAACGTGTGTGAATGGTTCAAGCTTGAGGCTGGGAGGGAGGCTCTTTGTCAGTGCGAGAAAGTCATCACGGGGAAGTCTGATCTGAAAGGAAGTTGAAGAGTAAGAATGGACGGAAGGGATAAGAGAAGGCATGTGAGGATGGAAATTAGCATGGCGTGTCAGAGAGACGGTACGTAGAACATTCTGGAAGGAGAAGTGCAGAGAGCCACGGCACAGGGAACCAGGCAGGCCGCTAGAAGAGTGTACGCCGTCTGCAGGCAAGCGGAGCCTCGGCAGGCTTTGGCTTGTGCTACAAGACCTACAGGTAGATTTGGGATAGATTACGCCAATATCAGATACAGGATGAGCAGGAAAGAGAATGAAATTGGAGGCAGGAAACTAGAATCCATCGGGGACCGACTGTAAGCCCACTCCTCACCAAGACCAGTCTCTGCACAGACAAAACTGTGCCTATGTTCTCAAGGCGTGGTTGCAACCCTAAAACCCATTTGTGGACTCCCTAGGGTCGAGGGACCCCTCCCCCAGGTTAAATATCTCTCTGTTAGAGAAACTCACCTTTCCTGAATCCCTGTGCGAGCCAAGCTGGATTCCTGATAGAGGGTTGGAAAATGATTCTGCATGACGGTTGAAGGGGGAAGAGCAGACACTTTGCTCTGAGGTTAAACATGAAGCTCGGAAAATAGTGAAAGAATGTGCCGGCCAGGGTGTGGACAAGTGGAAACGCCACTTCTCAACACTGAAGACCCAGGGGACCTTTGTCACATGGCCGTGTGTGTCACCTGCAACACAGAGCGGAGCAGATGCACTTTCTATGGGAAACTGAGCAAAAGCACGTTATGTTAGTGAAAAGGACACGATGAGCTCAGCATTTGAAACAAAAAACTAGGGGCGCCTGGGTGGCTCAGTTGGTTGAGCGTCCGGCTTTGGGTCAGGTCATGATCTCATGGTTCATGGGTTTGAGTCCCGGGTCGGGTTCTGTGCTGACAGCTCAGAGCCTGGAGCCTGCTTTGGATTCTGTGTCTCCCTCTCTCTCTGCCCCTCCCCTGCTCACACTGTCTCTCTCTGTCTCTCAAAAATAAATAAAAAACATTTAAAAAATTTTTAAAAATAAACGAAAAACTATTGAACACGTTTTCTTTTTGTTATTAAATTAGTATACTGCTCTAGGTAAATACTTTTTCTCTAATGTGACACATACTTTGTATGTGTGTGTGGGGGGGAGGGTGTGTTTTGATTTTCTGAAGAGCCAGAGACATTCATATGGATCTCTGGATCTTTGGTTAGTGTTGAATGTGTGCCCCCGTGACATTGCTGGGCATGGGGGGCTGGGGAGCCCTGTGGTGTCTCAAGACTTAACCGGTGCATAAGGATCAATTCTAATGTTTTTTTTAATTTTTTTAAATTTTTTTTATTTTTGATACAGAGAGAGACAGAGCATGAGAGGGGGAGGCGCAGAGAGAGAAGGAGACACAGAACCGGAAACAGGCTCCAGGTTCTGAGCTATCTGTTAGCACAGAGCCTGACGCGGGGCTCAAACCCACGAATGTGAGATCTGACCTGAGCCGAAGTCGGAGGCTTAACTGACTGAGCCACCCAGGCACCCCATGGATCAATTCTAAAAGGAAGAGGGAAAGAATGTCAAGTTCTGTGTATGTAAACGTCAAACAAATGTGATATGGGTAGACCAATAAACTAGAATTACACACACACACACACACACACACACACACACACACATACACACCAGAGAGAGATTAAACGGATTACGCACTTGCAAGTTGTTATCAACAGTCGGGGGTGGGGAGGCACAGAAAACAGGCAAGCAAGAGAATTCGAAGACCTGCCAACCACCACCAGCCCTGCCACGTCACGGGGAACCTGGGCAATACTTCACGGGGAAGGTTTAAAGAAGTTTTTTAAGAGGGGCGCTTGGGTGGCTCAGTCGGTGAAGCGTCCGACTTCAGCTCAGGTCATGGTCTCACAGTCCGTGGGTTCGAGCCCTGCATCAGGCTCTGTGTTGACAGCTCAGAGCCTGGAGCCTGCTTCCGATTCTGTGTCTCCCGATTCTGTGTCTCCCTCTCTCTCTCTGCCCCTCCGCTGCTCGTACTCTGTCTCTGTCTCACAAAAATAAAAAAAAGAAATTTTTAAGAGAAAGTCCCCTTTGATAGAGTCTGCACAAAATGTGTCCTAACAGCTGCCTTCACGGAAGACCCAGCTGCGTTTTTTAGACACAGCATTCAGCCAGCAAAGCATTGTATACGAGAGGACGAAGAGGGCTTTGAAGTCGGTGGTGTTTCTCCGGGTGGCTTAGATTTTCCCGGGTGACTGGTCTGCACCTCTCCATCTTCCGGTCCTAACTCGGCCTGCACCAAGCCGGTGACTCACGCTCTACCTTGCTGCTTATTAACCAGGAGGCATGCGTTTGGGGCTCTGAGGTGCTTTCAAGACCTTTGCATTGTAACGGGGCTGATTTATGGTTCGGCGTTTACAGTTCCTGCTCTGTTCAGTCTGCCCGGAGTGGCGGAGGTCGCTCTCCCAGACAAGGCACCGATTACTCAAGGGTCCCAAGCGAGGCACAAAGGATGGGGAAACCCAGCTGCCTCGGAGGCCGAGGTGCTCCCGCCCAGGTCAGGAGTCCTGGATAAAACCCAGCCAACAAACTGTGGGCGAGACTGTAGGATCCCCCGCTCGAGGGCAATGGAGGGCTGCAGTACAAGGCGGGTAGCGTCGACGGATTACGAGGAGCGTTCGAATCCCGTTATGCTCTTCAAGAGAAACTGAAACGTGCTTCTGGACAACAGGAGGAAGTCACTCCACGCCCGCCCATCAATATTTTCTTTTCGCCCTGCCTGAGAGCCAATTATTCTTCATCTGCTAACTTTCTCAACCAGCGCAAAGGGAGAAACAAGCACCCTCACTTCTGAGAAGGGAGAGCAGTCCTCTCCTTGGTAGATAGGTTTCTTCTGGGTGAAAACAGAAATTGCAAGCGTGGACATCGGAGGCGAGTCCGGCCTGGAGGGCGTCCTGGAATCATGTGGGGGTGGCTGGGGTTGCAAAGGGAGGGTCTAGGCTCACCCATCTTGCTTCCCACTACGGCTCAGGCTATTTATTCCCTAACTAGAAGGCTTTGGGGTTTTTCAAAGGAGCTGACCAAGGAGCTGAGAAGACAAATGTTTTCTGCTTCTAGTACTTCTACGACTGCTTCCTGTTACTGCTGTCTTCAGCTTCTTCTTCTTATTATTAATATTATTATTATTATTATACAGCTAGGTTTAAGTCTTTGCATTCGTAGCCTGTGTAATTTCTTAGCTTTATTTACTGGCCTTTATTGAGGATGGCTTCCTTCCCTTTTGCTTTTTAATATTTACTTTCAATGAAAAAATATTTTTATTTGAAAAAAAATAAGGGGCACCTAGGTGGCTCAGTCAGTTGAGTCTCCAACTTCGGCTCAGATCATGATCTCATGGTTCATGAGTTCGAGCCCCATATCAGGCTGTCCGCTGTCAGCACAGATCCACTTCCAATCCTCTGTCCCCCTCTCTCTCTGCCCCTCTCCCACTCATGCTCTGTTTTTCTCTCTCTTGCTCTCAAAAATAAATAACATTAAAAATATTTTAATAGGGGCGCCTGAGTGGCCCCGTCAGTTAAGTGCCCGACTTTAGCTCAGGTCACGATCTCCCTGTTCGTGGGTTTGAGCCCCGCATCAGGCTCTGTGCTGACAGCTCGGAGCCTGAATCCTGCTTTGGATTCTGTGTCTCCCTCTCTCTCTGCCCTCCCCCTATCTCTCAAAAATAAAGATTAAAAAAATTTTAATTAAAAAAAGAAAAAGACAAAGAAGACAAAAACTGCTTACGCACAGCACCAATCCCAACCTCGGGCCGCATCTTCTCCGCCTACCCCCTCCCCTCCCCCACCATCTGACGGTGGCACGTCAGGGACAGCTCCCTTATTGTAGCATTTGCCTCCAGGTATAAAAATCTTGAACAACTGCTCTTGTAGGCGAGTCTGCAAACTGCCTGAGCTTGCCACAGGGGGAAGGGAAGGGGGAGCCGCACGCTGCCGGGGTCTCTCCCGGAAGGCATTAAATCGCCAGGGCAAACACAAAGGAGGCTTTGCTCGGAGCGCAGACCCCAATTTGCTTACGTTGCAGCAAAGGCTGTGGACCCCATACTATTTTAGATTTTTAAAATAAATAGCCCTGAGGGGAAAGCTGGCTTTACATCAACACACAGAAATTTAATTTTAACTGCCATGAATACAGCTATTAACACAGGGCCCCTTTCGGCTAAGAAGGACTCCAAGCAGCAGAAACCGTGGCCAGGACCTGAGCTCGTGCAAGTTTCCAGAATAGTCCGGCGTGGGCATCTGACACCGTGTGTTTGAAAAAGTGAAAATAACCCTGCACAACAGAGTACCATTGGCTTCTCTCTCTCTCTCATTCAGAAAATTCTTTCCAGATCCTACCCTCTTGAGGGAGGGCGCCACTCGGGCAGAAAGTTCCAGTGCTCCGAACGGAAAGTCACATGGCTCCCGACTCCGAAGGGCACATCTCAGGCCACGGCACTGAACACTGCGTTCTGAGGGCGGGCAAGCTCTCCAAGCAGACTGCACGGAGACGGTTCGGAAGGCAGCTCCGGGCGTGTGGCCCAGCACAGAGTGGGGCCACAGTGTCCGTCCAGATGAAACGTCCCTCCGCGGAGGGGAGTTTGGGTGGAGGAAGAATTCATCAGCCTGAGACAAGCGGACTTAGCAAGAGCAATAGTCTGCATGTCAGGAAGGGCACAAGACGACTTGAAAAGAAGCCTGTGTGGTGGAGAGACCTTCCTCAAGTGTGTTTTTCTGCACTATTTCCACGCTTTCGATTTTAAACAATTTTTAATGTTTTTCTTTATCTTTGAGAGAGATACAGAGCGAGTGGGAGAGGGGCAGAGAGAGAGAGAGGGAGACACAGAATCTGAAACAGGCTCTAGGCTCTGAGCTGTCAGCACAGAGCCCAATGTGGGGCTCGAACTCACGAGCTGAGAGGTCATGACCTGAGCTGAAGTTGGACGCTCAACAGATTGAGCCCCCCAGGTGCCCCTCGATTTTTAAAACATTTCCTGGGCAGCAAAAGGGAAATTTCCCTGTAATGTCTTTAATTCGTTTGCCCTGTGTCAAAAATATTATTTTTCTACTAACGCCTGACCTCTCATACAGTGTCTTCCCCTGTTACCACACCCCCTCTAAGAAATCAATAAGACATGGCTAGGAAAGCATGTCTATTCCATTATCAAAAGTCCTAGGGCCGCCTGGGTGGCTCAGTCAGTTGAGTGTCCGGCTCTTGATTTTGGATCAGGTCAGGATCCCAGGGTCACGGGATCGAACCCTGCGTTGGGCTCTGTGCTGTGTGGAGTCTGCTTAAGATTCTCTCTCTGACTCTCTCCTTGTCCCTCCCTCGTTCGTGTGTGTGCACGCAGGCTCTCTCTCTCTCAAAATTAATGAATTTAATTTAATTCTAATTATTTATCAATTAATAATATGTAAATTAGTAAATTTATTCAATTATTTATAAATCTAATTATTTATTAAAATAAGAGTTCTAGAGCTAGTTTAAACCTATATCCTGAATGTATCTCAAATGAGTTTGAAATGTGGCTCAACCCACAAAGTGTTTTCCATCGCGTACCTGGATGTGATAAACACATTGCCCATTGGGGCAGAAGAGGCCCCCCCCCCGGTTCATGCGATTCATAACCGCCACCTCTTTATCCCTAACACTAACCAGCATACACAGGAGGGTTCAGGCGGTTAAGTCCTAGACTAGAAACATCACAACTCACGTCTCACTGTGCGATCTCTCTTTACGAGCTTGGACATGCTAACTGACATCTTGTTTCCTGACTTCACTTCTCTGCAAAATGGACGCTTTAGAAGTGTCAGTCGCAGAATGAAATGATTATAATTCAAATATAACACTTGTTTGTAAACCAAGGTCAAGTCTAGGAATTTATGAGAATGATTTGCCTGTTCCCCAAACTGCCCAGTTCTGATCTGCCTCCATCTTTCCTCCAGTTGTCATGTGCGCCGAAAGCCCCAGTCTGGCCTCTGAGGCTCGGAATGGATCCCTTTTTTCCTTCATCTCCTCTGTCTCCATCCTTTAGGGACATTTTGCAAATGTTTTCACTAACTCCTCCACTGACGTCTACTTTGTGTCCACACTGGCCCTACCCCTGGCATGGCCATGGCATGACTGTGAGAAACAGACACCTAAGGGGTGCCCTGGTGGCTCAGTGGGTTAAGTCTCCAACTTCAGCTCAGGTCATGATCTCACAGTTTGTGAGTTCGAGCCCTGCATCAGGCTCTGTGCTGACAGCTCAGAGCCTGGAGCCTGCTTCAGATTCTGTGTCTCCCTCTCTCTCTGCCCCTCTGCTGTTCTTATTCTGTCTCTCTCTCTGTCTCTCTCAAAAATAAGCAACTGTTAAAAAAAAATTTTAAAAATAAATGGATATCTAAGAAAGACTGCTTTTCACTAAGATCTCCTGCCTCAGTTTCCCCCCTCAACAAGGATGTGTATAATAACCCTGTTTTGTGTGCATGCATACGGACACAGCCATTTCCACGTTGGCCTTGAATTCCTTACAAGACGCTAGGTTCTGGCTTAGTTTTTAATTTCTTATTACACTCACTTCAGAAGAGGGGGTAGGTGTAATAACAACAATAAAAGCTAGGGGTGGGTTTGTCAGGAAAATGATACCAATTACCACACATCCAGATCAGAGCCCTGAGAAAGTAGCTGAGGACAGGAATTAAGACGATGGAGCTTTTTAAGTCTTGTACGTACAACTCTTTGAAACCCACTATCTTTCAAAGACATCATAATGATCTCACCATCATGACTTCAAACAGTCTTAATGAAACCCACAGAGAAAAGCACGCACGGCCTCTCGGTGGGGAGAGGGAGCGATGCGGTTAGAAAATTAATAGAAAGTAGACGAGTCATTACAGGCAGCCGTCCTGTTGCTACAATAAATTATTACATTGTTGGAGGCTTTTATACAATTAGAGACCGTGGTAGCAGGAAAAAAAAAATGAAGCCCTGTCTCATTTATCGGAAGGATCAGTGGGAACTGAAATAATTCCATCCTGAGAGAGGATTAAATTCTAACCTTTCCAAAAAAATGTCATTGAAATGAAAAAGCCCGTCTACCACGGCGCTTCTTCGTGCCGGAGCTTGAGCCGGCCTGGGAGGCGTGTGCTGTTATCGGCACCCAGCTTGTCTGTCCCTGCAGGTTCCTGACGGGATGATGCCTTTCCCTCCACCTGCCTGTCCCGCACCCAGGCTGGCTGGCAGCTCAGAGTGGGGAGCAGCCTGGCCGGCTTGAACCAGTTGAAAATGATACATGTAGCTTCCTGATCGCACGTCTTGATAGGTTCGCGGCTCCCCTTCGGGATCAGACAGACACCCAGGGGGAAATATCTCTGGGATAATTTTAAAGGCTCAGCTCCCTCTTTAAGGAGCCTTTTGACCATCTCGATCTAATTAAATTGCAAAGACAAATGCCTATTCCAATGGCCTCCCCGACCACTGAGTTTCCACGGGTGACATCAGCTCGGGATTTGGTTCGCGCGTTGGTCTTGCCTGGACTTGAGGAATTGTATCGTCTGAAGTTCTTTTTGAGAACTGATATTCCTCCTGTTGGCTCAAAAGAGCCTTTGCTTAGGTACCTGCCTTTCACACCCTTTGCAGGCAAACGTGCTTGATGCCGAGGGCCAGAACACAGCCTGGGGACCAGCTCAGGACCCCTTCCTTCCTGGGTGTCTCTTCTTGGGAAGCATCCAGGAAGCCTTCTGCTTCTTCTCTGCTCTCCAGGGGAGAAAATGCAGCAGCAAAGACCCAGATCCAGAAACTGCCGCCACCAAAGAGCTTCTGGGAGCATTAGCCGGAAGAAACCTTGGAAGCCGCTCAGGCACGTTTTGTGAACGCAAAACAACACAGGGGGACAGAGATGTCTTGCAGTTGTGGGGTTGGACTGCATCCCTTCCTCCCCCGGACCCCGTGGTGGCTTCCCAGCGCTCTTGCCACCTTCCCCCTGGAATGTTCTCTCATGGACCGGGTCAATAGCTGTGCACCAATAGCCGGAGACGGCACGTCAGCCGAGGGCGTGAGCCGGCAGATGCCACGTGGGGCGAAGACCAGCGGTCCCCGCCCAGCCCCGCCCAAATTGCAGAGTCCTGAGCCAACAAATGGTGGTCTTAAGTCACGTCGTTTTAGGGCGTTTGCTGCACAGCATTGGATACCCAGCCGCTATCTGAAATGATCGCGTTCACGCGCCTGTTAACTTTCCAGCACCTTCCTCCCCTTCCCTCACCTCCCCATTAGGACATAAGTTCCGTGAGCTGATCCATCTTCATCCCGGGATCCCCGGCACTCCGCACGGTGCCTGGCCACCTCCATGCATTCAGTAGACATGAATTGTATGAATGAATGAATGAAGAGTCATACACTTTTCTTAAATGTTTATTTATTTTTAAGAGAGAGAGTGAACACACCAGCTGAGGGGCAGAGAGAGAGGGAGATAGAGGATCGGAAGCAGGCTCCACGTTGACGGCAGAAAGCCCAGTGTGGGGCTCGAACTCACGAACCACGTGATCATGATCTGAGCCAAAGTCGGATGCTGAACCGACCAACCGAGCCACCCGGGAGCCCCAAATCATACCAGTGTTGACCATTTAGGCCCCCAAACCCCGGGTCCTGGCCCTAATCTTCACCCTGGCTCATTATCCCTAGGCGCCACCATTATGTTAATTTCTCTCTCCTGTATTATCTCCTTTGGTCTTTAGTAGGGGTTTAAGTCCTTGAGTCTGCCAGATTTACTCAAGTATAGGTCTTTAAATTTTTTTTCTTAATATTTATTTTTTGAGAGAGAGAGACACAGAGCGGGCGCAGGGTGGGGGGCAGAGAGAGAAGGAGACACAGAACCTGAAGCAGGCTCCGGGCTCCGAGCTGTCAGCTCAGAGTCCAACATGGGGCTCGAACCCATGAATCACAAGATCATGACCTGAGCCAAAGCCCAACCGACTGAGCCCCCCGGGGCCCCTAAAGGATATGTCTTTGATTCCTAAGGAAACATGCTCCAGGTTTAAACACATCTCCTTCTACCCATTCAGAGACTGATTTCTTATGGACACAGGCATGGCCTCGGTGGGCATTTACTGAGCACACGTCTGGCCGAAGCGCTGCATTCGGTCCTTCTCAGGCTTCAACACACTTGACCCTTGTCACCACCCATGACATGGGTACTGTTACTTTTACAGACTGAGACGCGGAGATGGGGAGGGTCTCTAACGTGCCAAGGTCACTCGGCTAAGTGATTGGCCAACCTGGGGGGCGGGACAGGCCAGCCAGCCCTGCGGAGACTGGATGAAGGATCCTTCCTCCTGCCTTGGAGACTGAGTGGGCCCCCTGCTGGTTTTGTCAGCACTCAGCATGGTCACCCATCCCCCTGCTCACTCCTTCAGACCGGGAGCAGGCTGCTGCCCACCGCCTGAGGGTGGGGACAGCCTCCCATCAGAGGCGGGGCAGGTAATGAAGCCAATAGCTCATCTTCTGAAGCCAGAAGCTTCCAAGCAGAAATCCAGCCCAGCTATTAAGGCACAGTTGCCTGTGGGCAGAAGCTGGTGTCTGGCTGGAGGGGGAAACGTCTTCCGTTCCACACAGAGAAGCTCACGGGATTTGAGGTAGATGTCCCGCAGTGAAGAGAGCGGCCCCGCTGTCGTCCAGAGGCCACGGCCCCCCGTCACCCCCTCTGTCTTCAGCCCAGTGCCGCCCGTGGCCACCTGGCACCCAGCGTGACCTGGGCTTTGTGCTGAGTAAGACTTTCCCTCACACCATCGAAAGAGTCAAGGGGCGCCTGGGGGGCTCAGTCGGTGAAGCTTCCAACTAGGTTTCAGCTCAGGTCCTGATCTCGTGGTTTGTGAGTTCGAGCCCAGCGTCGGGCTCTGTGCTGACATCTTAGAGCCTGCTTGGGGTTCTCTGTCTCCCTCTCTCTGCCCCTCCCTTGCTCACATGCTCCCTCTCTCTCTCTCTCAAAAACAAATAAATAAATAAAATAAAAGTAGAGACTAAGAACAGACAGTGATCAGAAGGAAGGGGTGCCAAGGGTCCCATACTCAGAAGCAAAGAAAAAAATCCTTTTTTTGGTCTTATATTTCCGTCTTCAGGCAGAAACCCAGCCAGAAACCCAAGGCACTGGCTAAGATGACCCAGGGCATGTGGGGCTTAGCATCTTCAAACAGAAGCGAAAATGAGCGGCCATCTGGCCTGGCGCAGGGCGAGTTTCTGCTTCCCAGGCTGTTTTGTGCCAACCTGGGTGCCTTTTATCTACCCCCCACCCCCCAGCCCCTGCCTAGAGCCCACATTCTCCTCTGCAGCCAGCTTCCTGGGGCTGGCAGGGACTGTGCCCGGATGGGGGTGGGTGTGGGGAGACATGCGTGGCCTGGGGCTTCAGGTCAGAGCAAGATGCCAGTGATGGAGGGAAGCGATGCGCTGAGTCAGAGAAATAGCAGCACAGTGAGAATGAATCTGCTCCCGCGGCCGTGCGAGGCCAGCGTGTGGGACAGCAGGCTCTGCAGACTGGGGCTGCTCCTCCAGGGCCGGGGACAAAGGCTCTTTCAGGTGGCTTTCCCAGGGTCATGAGAAAGCCTGCCCTTTCTGATTAATGTGCGTCAGTCTCCAGTGGAGCTGAGAACAGTGGCCGCACCAGACTCAGGTTCTCCTGAAAAATGGTTCCATATAAAAGCGCCTGGGAGGCTCAGTCAGTGAGCATCCGACTTCGGCTCAGGTCATGATCTCATGGTCTGTGAGTTCGAGCCCTCCGTCGGGCTCTGTGCTGACAGCTCAGAGCCTGGAGCCTGCTTCCGATTCTGTGTCTCCCTCTCTCTGCCCCTCCCCTGCTCGTGCTCTGTGTGTGTGTGTGTGTGTGTGGTTGTGTATGTGTGTGTGTCTTTCTCTCTCAAAATGGTTCCATATCCTCAGTGTTTTAAGGCACAAATGAAAGGAAACGGGAATTATCCTTCTTCATTCCCTGGGTCAAATTTATAAACACACCATCCTGAACCATTAACAGGTGCGGCCATAAGCTCCAGGTCTTTCTTCTTTCGTGCCTCTAGGTTAAACTTAGAAAATCGTCCAAGTTTTGAAATTTTTACAGGTTTAAAAGGGAGAGGGGGCTTTTATCCCAAACTTGTTATTTTCAGCCCAGCAGAGAGCTTGCGTTCTCAGGCTGAAGAAATCACGGGACCTGGACTGAGCCCTGGCGATCATGGCCCAGCTGGGTGACTCAGGCACATTTCTGAACCCCTGTCACGCAGATATGGGTGAGATCATGTCTTTTGGTTGCTAGCCTACAGGACATGTCCCCTTGGGGCGGATCGGCCAACCAGGGGTGACAGGGTCGAGGTGGGGAGGGCGGCACGGAAGACAACCACTTCAAGGATACATAAGGGTATAGTTCCAACCCTCCAAGCCATTCCCTCTGAGTAAGTAAAAATGGGTCAATTACTACTTTTGTTATTAACTTCAAATTTCAATGAAATGAACTCTAGTATGGCTATAACTTACAGATAAATTTCAGGAAAGTATTTCTCTTTCCTTTAAGAATAAATATCTTGTCCCTCTTTTTAAAAACAAAACTTTTAAACACACACACACAATAAAAAAAAAAACAACAGAACTTCTGATTTTTAGCTGGGCACATGGTTACTCAGAATAGAAACCAGATCTCCCTGATTCACTTGCAACCAGATATAATGAAATTATGATTTAATTTCTGGCAAGTAGGATATTAGAGAAAGTGTAGTGTACAGGTTTTCCCCTTTTCCTGCTGATTAGTAGGTTCATGTAATGGCTGGAGCTCAAGCAGCCATTTTGTACCATGAGTACAAAGCTAAAGCTGGCAGAGAAGCAAGATAGGAGAAGCCAAGTTGATCATGGGGCCACTGTCTCAACCTAGATTGCCTACCCTTGGACCTTTAAAGGAGAGAAAAATAAACTTCTCTCTCATTTAAGCCCATATTACTTTGGGTTTGCTGTCACAGTCAAATCTAATCCTGACTATCTTTCCATATATTCTCCCCTAGAACCATCTCCAATCACCATGACTCTTCCTCCTATGTGTTGGTGATCTCTCTCTCTGACTTTATTTTTTAAATCTTTCTCACTAATTGTGTGCCTTTATTTCAAGACGCCAAACTTTGGAAACAGGTGTAAATGATAAACTCATGTGGCACTGATATAGTCACTTACCCTGACGACACCGAAGAAAACTCCTACACGGCTTGTTGTGGCCTTAAAATAAAACAGTATTGGAGATACTGAAATGAACAGGAAAGTGGAGTCCATTTACTATGACTCTTGGATAGAAGAGCTTTAGTCCTGTTAGCTCACACGTTTCCAGGGCCCATCCAGAATAAGTGAAAGGACTAGAGCCTAGTAAGAATACTCACTATTGGGGGCGCCAGGGCGGCTCGGTCAGCTCAGCGTCCTCTCTGGATTTCAGCTCAGGTCATGATCTCATGGTTCGTGAGTTTGAGCCCCACGTGCGGCTCTGCGCTGATGGTGCAGAGCCTGCTCGGGATTCTCTCTCTCCCTCTCTCTCACAATAAGTAAGTAAACTTTAAAGAAAAACAATAATCACTATGTCCCCAACCAGAGCCAAATCACCTTCATCGAGAAGTTTAGATAGTTGGTGGATTCCGAGTTTGTGCTTTAGAAGCCTTTGATGAGTTGCTGGGAAATCCCGGCGTTGATCACAACTTCTAGAACAATCATACACGCCGTGCAGAAAACACTCCTCTGCGCTGCCACCGGAGAACAGGACAACCGGTGGGACCGACACCCCCAGCCTCCCCCCAGTCTCCACTGGCCTGAGACCCCTCGGAAAACAGTCATGGGTCCAGATGTGTCTGCAAAA
Organism: Helogale parvula; assembly: GCA_004023845.1. Taxonomy (NCBI): domain Eukaryota; kingdom Metazoa; phylum Chordata; class Mammalia; order Carnivora; family Herpestidae; genus Helogale; species Helogale parvula. The sequence continues at coordinate 27,645 of PJEM01001861.1, forward strand.
TGCTTAAAACTATCAGCATTTCCCCGTTGTTTGGGGAAGGCCGAGGGAGTGTCCATACTTCTGAACACACATACGAACATTGAGGGCATTTTTATTTTAGCAATCTTACCCCTTCTGCCTCCCTTCCCCCCGCGAGAAACCAACGCCCACACTGACCTCACTGTTTCTGTCACAGGAGCGGCCCCTTGGCCCCAACCCCGAATGCCTCCATTTTTCCCCTAGGGTATTGCCAAGGAGGTGTTTGCAGTTTTCCAAAGTGCAACCCTGACAGAATTACCGAAAGGCATTTAGCAAAGTAAAGCAAATAAAAAAATAAAATGCAGGAGCCTAAAATATTCCAAATGCCATGATCATCTATCACGAGCTGACTCCTCGGAAAAAAACAAGACATAAATAGTTCCTTGTGCACAGGCGATCTCTCTTCAAATATCCGTGTGTGTGTGAGCGTGTGTGCGAGTGTGTGTGTGCGTGCATGTGGGTGATGCTGTTTTCGTTTCGTCGGTATCGATCTGAACAAGTGCGTTAAGAAAAAACTTTCCTGGAAGCTATTACAAGTTGTACTTGGACTCAGGATGAATCTAGAACGCGGGCCTGCAGCTCACACTTACTCGTCTGGTGACTGTGCTTATGCCCCAGACAGCGGAGCCCTTGGAGTCTGACCGTGGCAATGCCCTTGCTGAGGAAGGGCAAGGAAACAAGGCCCAGGAAGAAAGGCCCAAGGCGTGCGGCGTTGATCGGGACTGCGGAAGACCGAGTGGAGAAAGCCTTAAACACAGCCGGCAGGCTGACGAAGCTTCCAGAAACGGAGTCCTTGTCTGTCCTCCATCTTGGGAGAAGACGTTCCCAGTAAGACTTGGAGCAAAGAATGAAAGATTAAGGTACAAGGAAGCGTAATTTCTTAGCCGGTGGAATGACTGGTGAGGGACAGGCCCGGGAAAGGTAGCCCTTGTGCCTTCTCTGTGCCTCTTTTAAAGGCCCGAGAGGCCACTCACCGGGGCCCAGAGCCGAGGGTCCCGGAAGACCTCTCTGCTCGCGGTGTGACAACAGCCAAGCAGCTCGCCTCCCGGCCCCAGACCTTACGCCCTGCATGTCCTCAGGGTTGGCACCTTCATGCAGCGGTGACATCTGCGAAGTCTCTGGAGGCAGAGGGACAGGGGTTGAGTGAGCCCCACGTATGAAGTACGGTCTGTGGGGTCCCAGCCTCCTCGCAAGCTACGGGCCTCTCTCCACGACTAGCGCCCAGTGATGCAGCCCTTGCCTGAATGTATTTTTTATCGTTTTTTATTTTTTACTTCTTTAATTTTTTTTAACATTTATTTTTGAGAGACAGAGAGAGATAGATCATGAGCAGGGGAGGGGCAGAGAAAGAGAGACACAGAATCTGAAACAGGCTCCAGGCTTTGAGCTGTCAACATACAGCCTGATGCGGGGCTTGAACCCACAAACTGTGAGATCATGACCTGAGCCGAAGTCGGCCACTCAACTGACTGAGCCACCCAGGCGCCCCGACTTTTTGAATTTTTTTGAGAGAGACAGAGTGCAAGCAAGGGAGGGTCAGAGAGAGAGGGAGACACAGGATCGGAAGCAGGCTCCAGGCTCTGAGTTGTCAGCACAAAGCCCGCCGAACAGCTTGAACCCATGAACTGTGAGATCATGACTTGAGCCAAAGTCGGACGTCTAACTGACTGAGCCACCCAGGTGCCCCTGAACTCAAGTTGAAATAACCAAAAGCTCATTCATTTTTCTATCATCTGAAGCAGAATTTCCTGGCATCCCAAGCTAGGTCTTGAAGAATATGTGAGTTTCATTTTTGAAACCCTTTTTTTGTTTTTCGCTTTCTTTCTTAAAGCAAAATACATTTAATATTAAAAATTCAGGTAACACAGAAAGTAGAAGGGAGAAAAAAGCACGTGCATGACTCCAGTGCCCAGAAATTAGCACTCGGAATATTTTAGTGTCTTTTCCTCAAGTATTTTTTCTGAATAAGAGCTTTTGTTTCTTGTTTATTACACAAGTGTTGTTCTTTTATATGAATGTGTTCGTGATTTTCTTTTAACATTTATCATAAACGATTCCAGGTGGGGAGAGCAGAACAGGTGAGTGGGAGGTTCGTGGAAAGGTGTGTGGGGGGGCGGTGGACGCAGCAGAGACAGGGCACGGGGCATCCAGACGCCACAGAGCTGGGCGGAGGCGTCTGAGAGCCGGGGGCTCTGGGCGGGGGCGTCCTGATGCTTGGTTTCAGGGCTAGGACTCTGTCCTGTAAGCCACACACATGCAAACCTTTCAGCATGTGGATGGCAGCTAAGAAACACGAGGTGGACCTGGATGGGGAGATCCGAAGGGCTTCTGATCAGAGGAGGGACGTCATTGCAGTGGGGCCCTACATGTATGATCCAGACAGCAGGGCGAGGTGGGTGACAGGGAGCACATTAGGGTTCTTCCTACGACATCCACCAGCGGAGGGAGGGCAGTCTGCAGGAAGGCAGGTGCCCATATGAAGAAGGAAGAGTGTGGATGAGTGACACATGGACACTCTCCATGGAGCTGTACCAATATTGTGACCCCCAAACTCCAAACGCAAGAGACCAGCCGAAAGCTTCGGGTTGTATGGGCTGAAAATAAAATTGAACTGTTTCCTGTTTGGTTTTTAGATTCTCCTTCAGGACCAATTTCAGGTAAGAAAGGATCTCCACTACCTCCTAAGACAAATTTGCATTATATTTATATAAATTTGCACATTGTGATCATTTCTCATGCATGGGCTAAGTACCCACGTGAACAGACAGAATTCTCTGCTTTCTCCCAAAAGCCGGGGACAGAGGTGGCAGCTGACACAGGGAGGCTGGATTTCCCAAGCGGTGGGTGTGAAAGCACTCAAGACTTCGGCCCTGGGAGCAGTGGCTGCAAACGTCGCCATGCGGGTCATGATCCTGGTATCAGAATTGTTTGTTTCCATGTCTATTGCTCTTATGAATTTCTTGAGCACGAACTATGTGTTGTCTGTATTCTAAGCACCCAGCATAATGGGACACAGAGTGAGCACTTGATAAACGGTTCTCAAATGAAGGCATCAGTTGCAAGAAATTGACGTGTGTGTGTGTGTGTGTGTGTGTGTGATCACATACATGTATACGTGTGTATCTGTATGTAGTTGTCCACATATGGATAGATGTACACGTGTATACATATTCATGTGTGTGTGTATTCATCTATCAAGTTGCACTTGCCCCTCGTCTGCCTGTACTACCCCCAGTCCTGACCTAACCAGCTGAAGAAAGAGACCTTGGTTCTTCATCAGTGCCTCATTTACTAAACAGGAAGGCTTGCTTCATGCAAGTGTTGTGAAAGAAATTCCCTGCAAATGGAATTTCTACATCGAATCCAATCTAAACGCACTGAAGGAGTCTGTTATTTAATGAATCATCCACACCTTCATTTGCAAGGTACACTTTGGAGAAATGCAATCATCAACCTTAAATTTGCCTGTCTTCAGATCCAGGGTCGATACACCAGGGTTGATGCGTAGAATTGGGGCATGCCTCCCCCTTCTGCCTCAAGTTTCGCTCATCCCCCAGAGCAGGTGGAAAAGGGGCTTCCCTTGCTCCCTTGCGCAGGGCAGGGGTGGCTCGATAGAACATGGCATGGGTTCCGTGCGGGGTGCTCCTGCGCCCCCAAATGTCGGGGTTCCTAGGAGGCATGATAAGCCTGAGCGTTTCATCCGTATCCTATTTAGCACAGCAGTTTTACAAAATAATGTAGTAGTTCAACATCTGCTCCATTCAACGTGCCAATAACACATAACATCGAAGTCGGGTGTTAATATAAAGGAAAAAGCTGGGCTGCTCAGAAGGGAGCCGACAACCTTGTGAGCAAACTTTGCTTTGATGGCAGGGTCTTTGGTTTGGGAATGTGATGCGTGTTTTTCTCCAGAGAGACAGGAAAAGGGGGAGAGATTGGTCCTCACGGGGCCTTCTTACCTGCTTCTTCTGTCTCGTGTCTTCCACGTGTCTAGCAGAGTTGGCGAATTGTTTGCCAGGGCCGTCTTAACAAAATGCCTCAGATGGGGTGGCTTCACCCATCGAAATCTGTTTTCTCACAGCGTTGGAAGTTGGAAATCCAACATCAAAGTGCCGGTTGGCTTGGTTCGTTCTGTGGCTTCTCTTCCTTGGCTCTCAGAAGGCCGCCATCTTGCGGTGTCCTTGCGTGGTCGTTTTCCTGTGCCCACACACGTCTGGCGGCTCTTCGTGGTCCATCCACTTCTTAGGGACGCCCATCACGTTGGACCAGGGCTCACCCTGTCACCCTTATGCTAACTCACCTTTTCAAAGATCCTGTCTCCAAATGTAGTCACATGTGAAGGGGATGTGGACACCTTCAGTGCGTGAATTTAGAGGAAGGAGCTGTTTGGGCCATAACGGGAGACCATTCTCCACGGCGATCTGAACACCACGTCCTGTCCACCTGCCTGCCAGTTCCTCCCTCCCCCTTGACAACGAACTGGGGCAAATAAGAAGCCCTACTCTTTGCAAAGTCCTTACCCCAGGAGCGGTGCCGTGAGCCCGAAACCTGTCTCTAAGACACAGAGTGTCCGCCAGGGAGTGAAGCGGTTCCCCTAACCATGTAATTCATTCTCCATGCCGAAGCCTCTCCCCCTGTGGGTTCCCGCTGCCGTTTCCCCACCCCCACCCCCAACCCGTCTCCGGCCCGGCACAAAGCAAGTGCCTGCCGGACAGGCGATTATGCGGACCCATGAATTCATAATTCAAAATAAGCCCATCAAAACATTTGCTCTTACGTTTCGCCCCATTGTACCCCGAGTGGAAATGTTAACACACAGCAGCAGAAGAGATAAATATGGCAGACAAAAGTTTTCCCACAGCCTTCAGCCCCTTAAACATTCTAATCCCATCGAGGATATTTATGCCTGGCCAAACGCTGCCCCCGGGGGCTGGGCTCCCGCCGGTGGCCCCTCGCAGGGCCTGCTGCCTTTGTAGAGCCCAGCTGCCTGTTGCTATGGCGATTTGGTTACGGAAGGGCAATGCGGGGCACCTAACCCAAGTGCTTTTTTAACCAAACCGCATGCTTATTAAAAGAAAGGAGAAAGTTTCCATTAAAATATCTGGGCTGATTACATTTGGAAACTTAATAACATGTGTTGACTCAAATAACTCCCATTGAATTGAACCTCAGCAGGACTTAAGGGTTCACCGGGGGAACAAATATCTCTGATGAAACTTGGCATCTTAACCCTGTTTAACATTTTAATTAAGAAGGGAAAATTCGGTGTCATTTGCTTTTCTGCGGTCTCCAGGAGCGGCGGGGGACATGCTTGAGAATTCCTCCAAGAGGGAAGGCAGAAAGAAATACATTAGCTAATTAGGGATGAGGCAAACATCTACATACAAGATATATATGCTCACTTTTCTCGCCCGACTTTTCTGCGGTCCTTTCTCTTTCCAGACAGGATCTCTTAGAGGAGGATGCATGAACGTGCTTCTTTTTAATGCCGTTAATGGAGAATTAAATCATTGCTGGAGTCTTTTCTTCTGCGAAGCCAGAGAGAAGCCGGGACAGAGGCACACATCTACAGACGGCCCCGCTCTTGGGAAATGCCCAGGACTTGGTAACTTCAGAACAACTCTTCCCAAGCCCTCGTTTCATAACCATCAGAACTCATCTTTTTTTGATGAGCATTTCCTTTTTCTAGCCAGGCAGGCACCCTGGGGGACATTTGTTAGGATGGCCCAGTTAAGTAGAAAATATTATCTCCCTGGTTTGCAAATGAGCCTGTGAAAGGGAGTTTATTAAAACGGCAGCCAGGCGAAGTCGGGGCGCAGGGGCGGTGATCGGGTCTATGCACACCCTGCCGCCCGGCCTCTGCACCATCCAGGTCCTGGAAAAAAAGCGAACCGAAACAAGAAATAGTAGAAAAATCCGTTTCGCCAGAGGATGTACAGAGATCTCCAGTGTATTTCCGACTCCAAGAGTAACCAGAGACTTCTCTGTTTTACTTTGTGTCGCTTTCCTCCGCAACACGGAGCCAAACCCGCGCCCTGAATTTTTGTTAATTTTAAACTCCTTCCTCCTTTTGAGGTCCCTTAAGAGGCAATCTAGTCCTGGACCCCTGAGACTTTACTTCCTGGGAGCCCGCCCTGGCCTGCCTGGCCCCATGTCTCCTGTGGGCCCCCGGGGAAGGCAACCCCCCAACCCCCTCCATCTGGGGGGGGGGGGCAAAGGGATGGGGAGCAACTGAACTATGTGTTAATTGCGTTAAGGCGCTTTCTCTAATGAAATAGAGGCTTTCTCCATAGCAACGGTGATTAAAAGATGCAGAATGGCGGTCCTC
>PJEM01001861.1:34090-203243 GCA_004023845.1 Helogale parvula
CTCTCTCTCTCTCCTTCAGAGGATGGGGGAGAAACAAAGCCCGGAGCCTGCGGCTTGCATCTAAGTCCACTCTAAAGAAGCCCCATGCTTCATTAGGCAACTTTAAAAATGCTCATTGAAATGCCCAGAGGGGGTAAGGTAAATTCCCTTCCATTTCTGTGCACCCTACTAAAGCACGCAGCATTCCTATTTTATACACTGTAGGGTAAGTGATTTTCCAAATTGGAAGGGGGTGGGAATAAACATGATCTGGACTAAAACACGCGGAACGGGGTGACCTAATGGTCCCACCAGACTGCAGGGTCTCAAACGGGCGGGAGGGAGGCAGCCTTCCGCGCTGCTGTCTCCTGCGTCCTTCCCGCCAGGTCCTGGGTCTTCTCTTGCAGGAAAACCAGAAATGCGACCCAGGCTTAGATCCCTCCCGGGCGGTGCTGCCCGCGACTCTCCCCCAGCCCAGGCTCCCTTTGCCGCCCGCCTCCCGAGGGACCGTGAAGCCCGCACTGAGAGACCAACGAACCAAAACTTGCCAGAAGGCACTCCCGGTGGGAAAAGCACCTTTTGGAATATAAAAAGAAATTAAATAAAATTGTGATTTAAAAATCCAGACACAAGCCCGAACACATCCCCAGATACCGTTCTCCACTTGCGATGGAATCGGATGTAGATGTTTCCGGTTGAGGAGGTAGGCTCTCGAATCCCAGGTCTGGGTTCGCGTCCCGCCTCTGCCTAGCCTCGGCTAAATTCAGGTTTCTCCAGTTGAGACACGGAGATGAGAATTACAGAAGAGAATTATGTTGAACATTTACTTCTGACATGCAGCACGTGTTCAAAAATTATAATAAAAGTCGTAAGTATTCTGATGCAAGGTAATGTCCCTATGACATTTGTGCCGCACTCTGTGACCCACCAACTGCTTCTACGTGCCGTCCCTCTTATAATCTTCCTAACGACCCTGGGCTATTCCGATAAGCCGGGGCCGGGCCGGCTGGAGCGAGATCAAAGCCCCGGACCAGCCCTGGCTGGTCAAGCAGAAAAGGCCAGTTTCTGGGGACAAAACAAACGGAGAAATCCAGACTTCCAAATCGCGCCCTGGGAGCTGGCAATGTTCTAGGCTGTGGGACACAGGGGCGACCGAGGGCAAGGCGGGCCTGCCACCCTGGGGCTGACAGTCCAGGGCCGCGTGGGAGAGGTGGAAGACACAGAGGAGTGCCTGCCAGAGGCCCCTGACCCCCCCCCTCCCAAGGAAGGCTTTGCGACTCTATCTTATTAACAAAATTTTAAAGATAACACACTTAAAGGGCCTTTAAGTGTTTAAATTTCTCTAGGAAATAAAAGTGCTGTTTATACTGGCATAAAGTAGAATTATTCACACTTTCAAAAGTGTTTGAAGAAAACTGGATGAAGACCACAGATCTAAATATTTATCATGCCAAGAAATCTGTGTGCTTCTGTGATTTGTTTTCGACCTAGAAAATAACTCGTTTTAAAAATTATTCTTAGCCAAACTTTCTAATCCTAAGGGAAAACTTCAACAAATTCTCAGCAAAAGCTAACATACAATTTTCTTGGGGCAAAAGCCTTCTGATTGCCCTTTGTACATGGCCCATTATCTGGGTATTTAATACAAATACTCAACATTCCTCAAAGGTATTTACCCAAACAAGAGCATCTGTTACAGATGAGGAAGACCCAGTGGTCTGCAGGACTGAGCCACCCGCAGAGCAGACAATCACTCCAACCCTTAAATGTGGTCCAAGAACCACCGTTCCTGTTCCCCCTAGGAGCCTATAAGGATGCAGAACTCCAACATCCCCTCTCCCCCGCCAACCCACATCTGCTGAATCAGAATCTCCATTTTAAAACAAGATCCTGGGTGATTCGTATGATATGAAATTTGGAGACTTGAAGGTCTACACAGGGGTTGCACAACGCAGAAGGAAAAGGCACATGGGGGACCACCTGGATGGCACAGTCCGTTGAGCGTCCAACTTCAGCTCAGGTCATGATCTCACAGTTTGTGGGTTTGAGCCCCGCATCGGGCTCTGTGCTGACAGCTCAGAGCCTGGAGCCTGTTTTGGATTCTGTGTGCCCCTCTCTCTCTGCCCTTCCCCTGCTCATGATCTGTCTCTCTCTGTCTCTCAAAAATAAATGTTGGAAAAAAAAAAAAAAGAAAAGGCACATAGGTTGACCAGAGATTACATTTCCCAGCCTCCCTTGCAGCTAGGCGTGGCCATGGGACTATGTCCTGGCCATTGGTGGAGGAGTGGAAGGGGTAAGTACAACTTCCAGGGGCTGACCTGAAAAGGTAGGAGCCCGCCCTCGCCTTCCTCCCCACTGTTCTTGCTGGCTGTGTATGGGCATTGTGGCAGAGGGTACAGCCGCCATCTTAGGTCACAACAGGTCACCTGCTAAGGATGGCAGAGCAAAGACGGGGCTGGATTCATGACAATATTCTACCGATACCAGCGTTACCACAAAATCACTGCAGCACATCTTTCTTTCTCTATCTTTTATGATACCACCTTCTAGATGCAGTCTGTATATAGCTTATTTCTCATTCCACTGCAAGCTTTTTGTGGTCAAGGACCAAGTCTTATTATTTTTATATTATTTATATCATCTAGTTATGTATCTTGCCTATAATCAGTACACAAAACTCTCAGTTAAATGAATGACCAAATTAATAAATGAATGAATGAATGAATATGATTTATTATCAGGGGGTACTTGCTAACCTCCTCCTAGCTGAAGATGGTATTTAGGAGCTTTACTAAGGATAGGGGCGCCTGGGTGGCTCAGTCAGTTGAGCGTCCCACTTCGGCTCAGGTCATGATCTCATGGTTCGTGGGTTTGAGCCCCACATCGGGCTCTGTGCTGACAGCTCAGAGCCTGGAGCCTGTCTTCAGATTCTGTGCCTCCCTCTCTCTCTGACCCTCCCCTGCTCACACTGTCTCTCTCTCTCTCTCTCAAAAATAAATAAAACATTAAAATTATTTTTTAAAAAGGAGCTTTACTAAGGATAATAATCACAATGGATTAAATTCATAGAATATGTTCAGATATGTTAAATATGCTTAAATCTACAAGTTCATAATATATGTGTGTATTCATACGCCTTTATATCATTAGGACAGTATAGGACGGTCTTCTAGGGAAACTGGTGAAGATCTACTTCATGATCTGCATGGGATTTATAGGAGTATCTGCTTTATTAGAGTTTATTGTTTTTTAAAAGATGCACTTGGAAGTGACTTCCCATACATGGGGACCATACTGAGATGCCATGATCGTGACTCCGTGGCTATGTTATCTATGAAAAGGACACCAAACTGGCCATGGCCCCTTAACCGGTCTCAGCCCAGAATCAAGAAGAAAGTTTAGACACGCTTACATATAAACTATGTTTAACTTCTCCGGCTAATTTGTTGAAACTGTCCACTTCACTGGAATCAAGTATGTCGAAAATTTATATGTTGAGTCAAAAGTAGAGATTTTCCCCAAAGTGTATAGTCATCAGTCTTGTCTCCCAGTGTTTGTTTATGAGACTTCTTCTTTTCTAAAACAGGACAAGCATTGGATGTCAGTGTTTTAATCTTTGACACTGTGAGACTACAAAAAACCTGCTTTCCTTCAGCTATTGTTTAGTTCAGCCATCTTCATATGTCCTTAAACCTTACTAGTCATTGTTACTTCATTGTATTCTCTGGGGTTTTTTTTTTTCACTTCCCTTGGAATATCAGTGTCTTTGTTACTCGTTTCTAAGAGATTCCTTATGACTAGGATCTTAACCACTTGCCACGCATTGCAAATAAAATACCATGTTTTTTCGCCAGCATTTTATGACGATGTCTTACTTTTGGGAGTACAGAAGTTGTGTATTGAACATAATAATGTGCTTCATGCCTTTTGAGTTTTGTGTTTCTATGTAAAACATGTCTGTATTACCGTCATACATTCTTCGCATTTTCTTCTTTTTCTGTTGTTAATTATTTCATCATTTTTTTCCTATAAGTCATTTCTATGGTTTTAAAGTGTTACTTACTCAAATTATTTATCTTAACTTAAGCAATTGTCAATTATTTTGATTTCTACTATAGTTATTTAGAAATTCCCACATAAAATCAACTGCATTCCTGTTTGTTTGCCTAACCTTTGATTGATACTCTAAAATTACTGATGATTTTTAGTTTATTCCACTGAGTTCTATCTCATTTCTCTTCTTTTTTTCAGAATATTCCTTGCCTAGAGTTGCATTTTTCCCCCTCTCAATTGATGCTTAAAATAATTTTGCAAGTTGGAAAAAAATGCAGTTTTAATTTCATTTGGACCAAATTTAATAGATTAATTAAGAGAGAATAGATCAATTTAAAGCTATCCAACAGCAAGGTGTGTCTTTCTATTTTTAATCAACTTGTTACGTTGGGAAACTGCTAGTACAAATATATTTTTATTCATTCCTTGTCATTTCATAGTTTCATTTATGTAGTGATGGGGACTGTGTGCCTCATTTATTTTATTAATGTATAAACCAACTTTATTTACTTTTCTAATGGCATTTCATTGAAACACCAAAATTCTGGTTTTCTTTCTCAGTTTGTGGTTTGTACGGGATATATGCAAGCAGAAAGGGCCCTTGGTTATTTGATACTGAATTAATTAATCCAATTAGTTTAAGGTTCGTTTACTTACAGGTCATTTTAGGAAACTTTTCTTTTATCGAGCATTTTTTGCAAAATTTGTTGACAGCCTTAATAAAATGTTTTGTTGTTGGTGTGTGTTATAGGTGAGGGTGCTTGTGACTAATTCTTGATTAGGCTAAAAATTACTTTTCCTAAAAATAAACATTCTTGCGTCTACTCTCAGTGAACTGCATTTTGTATATGTACATGCAGGTGTGTGTGTGTATTTATTCATATAGATTTCCCTGTTATAATTGTTAAAGTTCTATTTGCAGTTTCTGAGAATATAATCCAAAATAAATAGTTTATTTTGTTCAAAAAAAATAAAGAAGAAGAAGAAGAAAGCTTAGAACCTCGTTAGATCTGGTCCATCTCCATCATTTTACAGGTGGGAACAGTCAGTTACGAAAGATGAGCTCAGAACTACTGAATCGTGCTTAACAATTTCTTGTATTTCCTACCCCGCCCCTGCTCTCTTATGCCCATGGCCTATCATATGTGGGCATATTGACTCTATCATACCATGAGGTTAAAATATTAAAACCAGAGTGTTTCCTGCTTTCTTCTTCACTTAGTTCAAAACTCTAGATGATCCCGGGCGCCTGGGTGGCTCAGTCAGTTAAGCATCGACTTTGGCTCAGGTTCTGATCTCAGGGTTTGTGGGTTTGAGCCTCGTGCTGGGCTCTGTGCTGCTTTGGATTCTGCGTCTCCCTCTCTCTTTGCTCCTCCTCTGCTCATGCTCTGTCTCTCTCTCTCTCAAAGATAAATAAACATTAAAAAGAACAAAGTCTGGATGATTCCACCAGCACACTTTTCAGGATCAAATAACCTGATTCAATATTCACTGGAGATAATATTCATTTACCTTTACTGACTACTGCTATTTAAATATAAGGACCTAATCTCTTCTGAAAAAGAAATGAAATAAAATTAATTCATGCAAATAGTGAAGAATCCAAATGGTAAAAAAATAAAAGGTATAAAATGAACATTAAAGGCTATTTCTAGTTTCTGCGGCCCTAAGCCATGATTGCAAATTCACGTGTGCACCTCCGGAAAATAATTTATGCAAATCTGTATGTACAGTAGATCCATGAGTATGTATGAGTAATCCTTAGAGTATTTTTACATACATTACATATTATATAGAGATTGGTCTTTATCTTGCATGTGTCAATGATATATTTGGGGAAGATTTCTATTTTAGCACATACAGCTCTACTTCATGCTTCTTCTTCTTTTTAAGTTTATTTATTTATTTCGAGACAGAGCAAGTGGGGAAGGGGCAGAGAGAGAGGGAGAGAGAGAATCCCATGCAGGCTCCATCCTGTCAGCACAGAGCCCGATGCAGGGCTTGAGCCCACAAACTGTGAGATCATGACCTGAGCTGAAATCAAGAGCTGGATGCTTATAAGGACAGAGCTCCTGGGTAGCTGAGCTGAATAAGCGACTGACTCTTGATTCTGGCTCAGGTCATGATCTCACGGTTCGTGAGTTTGAGCCCCGCCTCAGGCTCTGCACTGATAGTGTGGAGCCTGCTTGGGATTCTCTCTCTCCTGCTCATGCTCTCTAAATAAATAAACAACTAAATAAACAAACACACATTTAAAAATAAAAAGAGTTGGGCACTTAACCAACTGAGCCACCCAGGCACCCCGGGACATCATTCTTGTTAATGGTGGAATAATATCTTATTGCACATCTGTTCCATAATTTATCTAACTATCCTGCGTTGGTGCCCATTTAACTGTCCTGCAATGTTGTGCTAACACAGACATGCTGAGGCGAACATCCTGGTACAGAGACTGTGGTATAATTTTCAGGTACGTCCATAGGGTGGATTTCTTAGCATCCAAATTGCTAGGTCAAAGGACATGTGCTCTTTGCATTTTGAAGAGATATTGTCAAAATTCCGTCTCTGCTTTCACAAAATTTCACTCTCCCCGCAACAATGGACTTACTATTTCCCCATATCATTCACAGCACGGGTTATCACTACATTTTTGACAATTTAGTAAGTGAAAAATTGTGCATCACCGATGGTTTGACTTGCGTTTCTTCCAGTGGGGGTGAGGTTGTTTATCATGTCGTGCACTCATTGGCAACTTTAATTTTTGTCTGTGAACTACATGTTCAAGTCCTTTGTGCATTGTTTCTTCTTATGAGACTTATCACACTTTCTCTTAAAGGGATCAGAAACCTAGATTTCTGACTTCAAGGCTGCCTTTCTTATTGCTGGAAGGATTCATTTCATATGGATAACATTAGCTTCTCTATTTTAAAATTTGATCACTCTGAGGGGATTGCCCTTGTACAGGGCGGTCAGGTAACATAAGAGAGAGCCAGTCACCATACTTCCCTACCATCTTCATTATTGTTTCTTTTTTTTTTTTAATGTTTTATTTATTTTTGAGAGAGAGAGAGCGAGAGCAAGAGCGAGCGAGCGAGCGAGCATGAACAGGGGAGGGTCAGAGAGAGGAGGAGTCACAGGATCTGAAGCAGGCTCCAGGCTCTGAGCTAGCGTTCAGCACAGAGCCTGACATGGGGCTCGAACTCATGAACCGTGAGATCATGACCTGAGCCGAAGCCGGACGCTTGACCAACTGAGCCACTCAGGCGTCCCCATTATTGTTTCTGACAGCTATTTGGCCACAATAAAATCTAACCTAATTCCTAACAATTTTCTCATGATGCAAATTATTTGGATTTAAGCTTCCTCCTCCCCAATTCCAGCAAAAGGTAATCATATGAACACCCCTTACCCCCTTGCACATTCAATAAAAACATACTATACACATACCGCACCTCTCGGAGACCCAATTTCTCTGTCTGTAAAGGGAGAGGATTGAACTAGATGTTCCTGAATTTGCAGCTCTTTTTAGATCCAAAATCCTGTGAGGCTGTACCCACAAACCAGGAGCTCAAACAGAATTAGTTTAGGCCTGAAAGGAGGCCAGGCTATGTGGAAAGAGAATAATACCTAGCATCAAAATCTGACAACAAGTGACCAAAAATTCCTTTACCTAGTCTTATGGCAATGGGACATATGAAGATATTTATTTGCAGACCAACCCCACCTAGACTTCACAGCTTCCGAAACCTTCTTTGCAGCTATTGATGAGGGTACTCAAACTCCACTGGGTCCCTCCTTCGTTGGCCGAATCCTCAGTGAGATCCTAATTCCCTGCACCATGCAATTAATTGCCCCAAATACAAACTGAGAGTCTAAGACACTCAAGCAAATCCCCACATAGTGTGCTCTTCAGCTGAAAATCCATTGCAGTTAGTGTATAGCTGACATTAGCATTCTTATTCTGAGACTGGTGGGGGGGGGTGCTGTGGGATAAAGCAAATGAGTAATTATGTTGGGATCATTGGGAACTGGGACTGTTCAACATGGAGAAAAGAGATGTAGGTAGATCCAATGAGATTGGTTTGGTTACGCAAGATATGTAGAGTCCTAGGGGCGCCTGAGTAGCTCGGTTGGTTAAGCATCTGACTCTTGGTTTCGGTTCAGGTGATGATATCACAGTTCATGGGTTCGAGCCCCACACTAGGCTCTGCATTGGCAGTGCAGAGCCAGCTAGGGATTCTTTGTCTCCCCCTTTCTCTCCACCCTTTCCCTGCTCATGCTGTCTCTGACTCTCTCAAATATAAATAAATTAATTTAAAAAAAGATATATAGAATCCTAAACGTAGATTGGAAATAGTATTAAGAACTCATGCTATCATTTTTTTTAAAGGATTTGCTTCCAAAGTGGGCAGAAATCTACAAGATGAACTCAGAACAACTTGTCATACCAAAAAGTACAGAAGCTTTCAAAGACTTTTGGAATTCTGTCAAAAGGCCACAACAACAAATTTGAAAGGCACCCATGGCCCAAAGATATGATCATTCATTGAGCAATCAACCCCGGCTTAAATTCACGAGTTCGTATGATATTTTAAAAGAAACTTATTGGTTACCTTTGGAATATGCTAGGAAACCAACTCTTTATTTTGAAAATCACTAGACAGAAAACATGAAGCACTTAGCCTAGTTTTTCTATATGAACTGTGCTTTGGGGTCAAATAGTTGATGAGGTAAGTTAACTTTATAGATAACAAGAGACAATGAAATGGTAAAATTTGAATATCACCATTTTCAACCACTAACCAAATAATGGATCTGGACAATAACCACTAATGGCTGCTAATATCAAAAAAGAGAAACAACCAGATGTATTTTTTAAATGTCTATGTATTTATTTCTGAGAGAGAGCATGAGCAGGGTAGGGGCAGAGAAGGAGGGAGAGAGAATCCCAAGCAGACTTGATGCTGTCAGCACAGAGCCCAATGTGGGGCTTGATCTTATGAGCCATGAGATCATGACCTGGCTGAAATCAAGAGTCAGATGTCTAATCGACTGAGCCACCCAGGTGCCCCCAGTCACCTTTTTTTTTTTTTAACTCTTATTGGGAGAACATGACCTATGAAGGAGTCTTATTAAAAAACTCAAACCTGGATTTCATCAAGCCTTGAAATGGAATCAGCAGTTGACGAAAAGTACAGGGGAAAGAGGAACATGTCCAGTGACACCGTGGGGATGTGACCAACAAAATCTGGACTTTGAAAAACTCTGCAGGACTGATAATTAGGTTTCTTCGACAAGTAACTTCCAAGGTTGGGGGGGGTGGAATGTGCAGAGGGGATTTATAGATGACCATAAACTTAAGAGATGAATGAACCGATTGCAATGAGTGGACCTAATCTGGATCCCTATTTGAACAATTGGTAAAACATTTTATAAGATAATTGAGGAAAGGTTAACATGGAACAGAGAGTCAATGATGTGGAGGAATTACTGATAATTACAAAAATGGAGCTGTGACAAGGAATGCTAGTGGCTTGTGGTTAATTATTTTAAGAATGTATATCTTTTAAACATACACTCGGTATTGATGGAACGATATGACATCAGAGCTTTATTAAAAATAATTCCAGATACGGGGCACCTGGATGGTTCAGTCAGTTAAGTGTCCAACTCTTAATTTCGGCTCAGGTCATGATCTCATGGTTCATGAGCTCAAGCTCCAAGCCTGCTTGGAATTCTATTTCTTTCCCTCTTTCTTCTCCTCCCCTATGTGTGTAGATGCACACACACACTTTCTTTCTCAAAATAAATAAACAAACAAAAAAACAAAGAAATTCAGGATTGGGGAGGGTAAGGGGAAATAGATAAAATATATGAAATGATTATTGTTGAGAATGGATGTTAAGTATATGGGAGCTCACTATATTATTCTAATTTGTATATTTGAAATCTTCCACATGAAAAATTCATCTTTTTTTTTTTTTTTGGTGGAATTACCTACAATTCCAAGCGTGCTAGTCTCTACTTTCTGATCTGACACTGAAGACCCTGAATGAGCCCACTAGCCCCTCTCACTAATCCCTGTAAATGAATAACATATGAAACTTTGGGTCACAACCCTCGTGAGGCTGACATTCCTCATGAAGGCCATGTGATGGACTATTGCATTCTCTCTTACACAATAGCCCCTCTGACCTAAAGAAATACACCTCAACCAAAGATACCCTGGAAAAGACACACACACACACACACACACACACACACACACACACCTCTAAGACAGGGCTGGGGTATTATAATTAATGACAACTCTGGAAGTCCAACTCCCTGCCTTCCATCATCAGACTCTGAAAGGTCAACCTTTCCTCCTCTGGGGGTCTTCGTTCCTGGAGAAATGAGGGTCTGTGGCATAGAGTCACAGCACAGACCATACTTTCAAGACACGGAATCCAGCCTTCCACTGGAATATGTGGATAAGGTCGGGGCAGCACACACAGCCCGCATCAGAGAGCATCTACCCTCGGCCTGTGGACGCATCCTCTGATCGTTTTTCTACTCTTTCTCATTACAGCTGGGTTACTTGTGAATTGCTTGGTTACCCCGAGGGAGAGAGATGGTCCAATAGTGACTTTAGTCCATAAACAAGACATGGCCCCTAATGTAAAATGTTTGCACCATAACTGTCCCATTCCACAGAGGACACTTTCTTGATGACTGTAGCCTGTGAAACTGTACCATTTAAATAATTTGCAACGTAGAATCAAAAGAACATTCTCTTTTGTTGCAGCCTCTTTTCAGTTATTGTTGGGTAATATATCCGTATTCTAAGGCCATATAAATTCATTTTATTTTAAAGGGTAAATTATAATTGACTCATGTGGGCTGGAAACAAGTTAACTGTTCCCCAATTCCTTGTAATCATCAACTTCTTTTTCTACTGGAAAGTGGGAAAGAGCGGGAAAGGTGACTTGCTTAATTGGTGGTCGGAAGTCCCTACTGCCTAAATGCACTCAATGAGCGATCCTGGACTGGAAGGAAAAAAAAAAACTATAGAAGACGTTATTGGGGAAATCCTCCACATTAGATATACTGTGAGTAGCTATCGTGCTGATGTTTAATTTCCTGAGTCTGGTCATTATACTATGACTATATGAGACAGAGAGAAAGAGACAGAAAGAGAAAGAAAAAGAGAAAGGCAAAGTATTAATAATGAGGAATCTGTGTAAAAGATTTGCAGTGGTTCTTTGCACAGTTCTTACAAATTTTCCACAAGCTTGAAATTACTTAAAAACACAGCCTTTTAAGACTCGATGAGGAAGCTGAGACCCAGGCCCGCTGGCACTAGAACCCAGGACCTCCCGGCGCGGCCCGGCGCTGTGCCGTGTGAGCGAGGCGGTGTGGGATTCCAGGTGGAGAGAGGAACAGGCAGCCAAGGAAGAAATGAGTCCTTCTAAAGGGCTGGAGATGAGCGGAGGCAAAAGCGAGATCCGTCAGCACTCTCTTAGTCCAGATGGCTGGGGACCTCCATTACCAAAACAAAATAACAGCAATCAGAACAGAACAAATATTCTGTATGGTTTAATCTTTATTTTTACAGGATTTGGCAGGAGCCATAAGGTCTGGAACAGTGGGCTGTTTGGGGAACTCTGTATTTATTAAAATGGTCTGGACTCTGCTTCTTATTATTCTTTCTCTTCCTTTGAAATGGGAATGGAAAGTCTCCTGATAAATGAGCAGCCCTTGGTCCAGGTTTGTGTAACTAACTACGCTCATATCCTTTTATGCTCTAATACCAAAAGGTACTCCTGCAATTCACCTTCTTGAGATTCTAGGTTTTCAGCTACCTCAACTTGCTAAAACATCCTGTGCCAAATAGAGCACATGGACCGTTGGGCATGTCAACAACAGGACAAAGTTTCCACTGGATAGCTTCATCTAAAAGAATCATGTAAATATTGTAAATTTACTACATGGGACCTAATTCATCCTTCTTAAAGAGAGATGGAGTTTCTACCCTGAGAGTTTACAATTTGTTATTCTACAAGGTCCACATAGTTTACAAAGTTAACTTCTTCTGCCAAATACCGAAATCCATCTTCATGAAACAGTACAACAAAAAACCAGGTTGCTATATCATAATGTCAGCTTCATTTAAAATAATGTCAGGGCGTCTGGGTGGCTCAGTTGGTTGTGCATCTGAATCATGATTTCAGCTCAGGTCATGATCTCAGGGTTGGGGGATCAAGCCCCATATTTGAACTGACAGCACGGAGCCTGCTTGGGATTCTCTCTTTCTGCCCCTTCCCTGCCCACACATGTATTCTCTCTCTCAAAATAAATAAATAAACATTAAAAAATATATTTAAATTTTTTAACTGTTAAAATATACATATCAAAACCTACCATCTTAACCGTTTAAGATGTGTAGTTCAGGGCGCCTGGGTGGCTCAGTCATTAAGCATCTGACTTTGGCTCAGGTCATGAGCTCACATTTAAAAAAATATATAATGTATTGTCTTGATCTCACAGTTCTTGAACTCAAGCCCCACACTGGGTGAGCTTGAGCCCTGCTTTGGGTGAGCTCCACTTCTCTCTCTCTCTCTCTCTCCTTCTCCCTCCCCCCACCCTGTCCCTCCTGGGATTCTCTCTCTCTGCCCCTTGCAATGATCATTGCACCCTCTTTCTCTTAAAAATAAAAGAAAATAAGATAATAAAATAAAATAAGTAAAATAAAATGTACAGTTGAGTACATACATTCACACTGTTGTGCAACCAATATCCAGAACTTTTTCATCTTGCAAAACTGAAACTCTGTACCCACGAAATAACGGCTCCCCACTCGCTTTCCCCAGCGTCGGCAACCACCATTCTGCTGTCTCATGAATTTGACTCCTCTTGATATAACCGCAGAATCACGCAGTATTTGCCTCTTAGGACTCCCTCGTCCACTTAGCAGAATGTCGTCAAGTTTCATCTATGTTGTGCCTGGTGTCAGAATGCACTTGCTTCTTAAGGCTGAATGGTCCTCCGTCATATGCATTCACGTTTTGCTCATCCACTCTTCCACGAACGGATGCCCAGGCTGTCCTCACCCTCCGGCCACCGTGAATAATGTTGCTGTGAACAACGATGGACAGATCTCTCTCTGAGATCCTGCTCTCAGTTCTTTTGTGTGCACACCCAGCAGTGGAGTTGCTGGAATATACGGTAATCCTATTTCTAATTTTTTGAGGAACGACCTTATTTTCATAGCAGCTGCACCATTTTCCATTCCCACCGACAGTGTGCAAGGGCTTCCGATTTCTCCACATCCTTACCAACACTTGCTCTGTTCTGACTTTTGTACAGTTAGCCATCCTACGGGGTGTGAGGTTAAACTTCTACGTTTAGTGTTTAATTATACAATGAAAGGCTGGCTCAAAAAAATATCACAAACCAGTGAAAAGACATGGAAGGCATTATCTTTTTTTTTAAATAATTTATATAATGTCTACACCCAACATGGGGCTTGAACTTCCAGCCCCGAGATCAAGAGTGGCACGCTCCACAGACCAATCCAGCCAGGTGCCCCTGTCTTAGTTTACTTTAAGAAGGAGTGTCCTTTGCCAGCCACCTAGCCGGACATCATTGCATTGGGGAAAAGACTGAAGCCAGCCGGCCCATGAGGAGCCTAGTGGACTAAGAGCTGAGAACAAACAGGTGGGTGATCTTCACCGGCATCAGGGTAACGGAAGGATAGAGATGCCAGAACCACCATGGAGATGAAACAACCAGGGCTTTGCGGGTCACTCTATGTTGGACACAAAAGAGAGAGAGGAGTCCATGACAGCACCGAGGCTGCGAGGTGGGTGACCCGGGGAGTCAATGGCATTCCTAGGCCGGGAGCCGGTGGGGTGGCTCAGGAATGAAGGCATCAGCAAGCACAAGTGCGAGCAGAGAGCGGGGATCTCAGGTGCCCCATGAGGACACCCCTTAAGGACGTAAGCTGAAATCACGGGCTGTTACTAGAATAAAGGCGTTTGTATGAGTCTGTCCCACGTAGGGTTGCACTGCCAATGATTTCACCTTGAGCAGAGCCAGAAGCTCTCCCTGGCTTTGGCTGAAGGAGTCCATTGAAGGCATCCGTGAGGACAGGCTGGGTACTGGCCTGGCTGATAAGCAGCCCCCTCAGCCTGTGTGGGGACCCCCAGCAACTCCTTTTACAAAATGAAATCCATCGGGAGGGAGAGGGCTGGCAAAGCCCTTAAAAAAGCGAAGGGGACGGGGCGCCTGGGTGGCTCTGGCGGTTAAGCCTCCAACTTCGACTCAGGTCATGATCTCACGTTCATGTCTCTCTCTCCGACAGCAGGGCCCCGAGGACAAGTCATGGAGGGGAGAGGGAAGAACGTCTGAAGTCCATTCTTCAAGCTGGAAATGCACGCTACCTTCCCTCCATACATCCGTGTTGTGCACTGAACAAGCGGCCAGCTGTTACCCCGGGGAATGTACTTTGGCGGTACAGCCCGTGTTTTTCAGCCTCTGCAGCGAGGAAAGAACGTGGTGTGCAGAAATGGCCGACGGCCTAGTGTTCTGCCTTCTACAGAACCAGCACCGAGTCTACAAGTCAACCCAGTAACCACCCTTGGCCTCTAACTCGTGATGAGTATCTGCAGTGTGTGTGTGTGTGTGTGTGTGTGTGTGTGTGTGTGTGTGTCTGTGTGTCTGTGTGGGCTTGCCTGCAGCCTAGACACATTTGGTTTCCATCGTCCTTGAACGGCCTCGGGGAGTGAAAGCTCTCTCTTCCCAGGAGAGAACGTGTGGCTCAGCCCATACATTTTCCAAGCACAGCATGTGGTTTTGTCACATGTCCCGTGTTAAAGTCCATGGGAGCTGTGGGGGGGGGGTGGGCTGGGAATGCGTGACCCCAAAACTCCCTAAGGAAAAGGGGCTCCTGGTGCCAGATTTGGTAGCCGGAGCAGCACATAAGCAGGTGACTTATCCAGACCAGGAACCTGTGGTTGTGATGTCAGTGCCCAACTGGATCGCCCGTGCCCCCGGGGGACCGGACTTTGCCTATCGAGTATGTATTTAATGGTAACACCAAAAACAGGGAGTGGGGAGGACAGGGAGAGCAGATGGGCCCTCCTGGCAGGCAGACAGCGGGGAGAGGCTCAGGCCCCCAGCACCGGCCTCCTCCACACCTGCTCGGGGCACGCGCAGGATGACAAAAGTCAGTGCACACCTCAGAAAGGTGGAGGTGGCGATTTTCCAGTTTTGTTCTCACGAAGGGGAGGGGAAAAAAAACCAAAGCCACAATGTAAATAAAATGAATATTTGCTTTTGTAAAAAAAATCCTTTGAGACATGTCCCAGTCACCTTGATTATGTTTCCATACTTTTAAAGAAAAAAAATATGATCTACAATGGATTTGCATATATATTCTCAAAAAAAAAATGTCTGGCATGTGCCTAGCTGAGAAGCCCTCTAATACTAATGCCGGGAGAGGTAGCATTTCAAGATTTCCTTGGTCCTTTCTCATTTTTATATCTTTTTTCCTCTGGTAAAGTCTATGCGATCATTCAGAGGTGTCCATCAAGAGCCCACGAGAGCTGTTCGGGACCTGACGACAGAGCAGGGGGCAAGCCCGAGCCTACCTCTCCTCCCAGAGCCACTAGTCCATCGGGGAGACAGACAGACCGACGGCAAAACAAACAGGAAACCTGGTCTGTAGGGAGCAGGCCTAACCCAAGAATGCAACAACATTCTAATTGTTGTGTTGAAAACGGATGGCTGGGCGCTAACGTACAGAGAGGGGACAGAGGCCGCCCCGAGGGGGACAGCACTGTGGGACCCGGTAGGGGAGGTGGGTGCCCTGTTCCTCCTCAGGCCAGGTCTGGGGAGTATAGGACGCCTGTCCAGGTCCACAGGTGTCTGCTGTCAGAGGCAAGGCGAGGACTGGGTCTCCTCCTGGTCCCCTGCGCTCCGCATTGGCCCCAGGGGCTCGGTGAGGGCACACACGTCTTCTGTTTACCATCGAGCCCACATTCTTAGCCCCGCCTCCTCTCTATGTCCTGGGATGGCCCACAGCTTCCTTCCAGATTCAATTTCAGTCTTTCCAGAACACACGTCCTGCTCCTGTCAACAACATGTCCTTAGAGCCCCTCACGATCAGAATGCAACTCTCTCTCTCGGACTTGTCACCCAAGAACACGACCGTTCCCATCCAGGGGTCTGAACACAGTGACGACGGACCACAGCCACGGGGGCCGCTCGCCCCAGGAAGAGCAGGGCCGCAGGGACCGTGGCTCTGGCAAGACGGGACGGACAGTGGGTGTGAACATGGCAGCCTCGTCTCACGCACAGAAGAAAGCGCTCTCCCCTCTCATTGCCATGGCTGACACCTGTGGATCGAGGGCTTGGAACTCTGTCCACGCGCCCCAGAAACTAAGGTTTCTGAGCGTCATCGTGGACACTGCCAGGTGCCCGGACCCCAGCGGCCAGGGACGTTGGCCATCAGGGGCTCACTCTACCCCGTTGCTGCGCTGGGCTGAGCGGAAACCATCCCCACCCTCGAGGTGATGGCCCTCACCGGCCTGGGGGCCCACCTCAGCTGAGCCCAGTCCCGCTCAGCCCCTCTACCCTTTTGCAGCTCTGCTTTCTCCCTCCCCTTCTCCTCAGAGAACACCCTCCTTACACCCCCTGCCCCAAGGGTCCCTGCCTGGCTCTGGGTCTGGGAAATCTGACCCAAGACAAGTCTGCTTTCCTCTCCAAGACACACGGTCAGTCACTTACGTGTTAAATCCACATGCTCCTCTCAGTCACTTTCCTCGGATTTTCCTCTTCTGGTTTTTTTTTTTTATGTTTATTTATTTTTGAGAGAGCACAAGCAGAGAAGGGGCAGAGACAGAAGGGGGCAGAGGATCCAAAGCTCTTTAACAGCAGTGAGCCCAATGTGGGGCCCGAACTCATGAGCTGGGAGATCATGACCTGAGCCAAAGTCGAACGCTCAACCGCCTGAGCCCCCCAGGCGCCCCTCTCCTGTTCTTTCTTCTGATTTTAGCACAGTCCTTATGAAGATCCGTTAGAAGGTCATTTCCTTCCCGCATTGGTATCAAATGAGTTTTGGGTTTTATACTTAAGGATCGAGGAAGCAGCTTCCAGAAAGGAACATGGCAGTTAACGGAGCAGCAGGCGTGGCCCTCCGCAAACCAAGCTCGGAGGGCGAGGCCCTGGAGTGGACTTCACGCTCTCATGGAAGTGAGGGGTGTAGACCCTCTCGGAAAACTGGAGAAGCACTGATCTCCTGGACTTTCCCAAGCTTTCCTCACAGATCCTTTGTAGCTGTGATTTTTTGGGTTCACCAGCCACGTGGGCCACATGCTCTGTGGCATCTTCCCCGGGGCCCCTGCCTTTCTGGCCAGCCTCCCCACTGGGTGCTCCCTATGGGGAAGGCTTAGGATTCTGGAACATGTCATCTCAGGTCTCCAGGTGAAAACAACAAACCAATTTAGCCAATGGTAATTATGAAATCATCTGGCTTCTTGATTGTGTGGTGGGCGTGCTCTACACCCTGGGAGATGAGGCTGTGACTTCTCCTCTCTGGCTGGCACACGGTTCCTTCCGGCCATGGCTACTCCCCACTGCTGTCCAAACGGGGCCCCCTGGGCTGGGGGGGGGGGCGGTGAGGGGTGCCCGGGTGGCTCAGTCCGTTAAGTGTCTGACTCTGGGTTTTGGCTCAGGTCA
Source organism: Helogale parvula (assembly GCA_004023845.1). Taxonomy (NCBI): domain Eukaryota; kingdom Metazoa; phylum Chordata; class Mammalia; order Carnivora; family Herpestidae; genus Helogale; species Helogale parvula. Next base: position 51,845 of record PJEM01001861.1, read on the forward strand.
CCACCTCACGGTTTGTGATTTCGAGCCCTACATCGGGCTCTGTGCAGTCAGTGCTGAGCCTGCTTGGGATTCTCTCTCTCTCCCAATCTCTCTTTGCTCTTCCCCCACTTGCTTTCTCCTTCTCTCTCAGGATAAATAAATAAACTTTTTTAAAAAAGTGATTCCCAGGCCGCCAGAGAGAATGGAGCCTGCACACAGTGGCCCGTGTCCGCGCCCACCCCTCAGGGTGCTGCGCTAGGCTTTCCAGGGAAGCACCCACAACTGTCTTTCGAACTCTTTGTATTTCAGCCAAATTAAACTGCACGCTGCCCCCGAAGCGTGTATTTCAGCCCCCACGTGGGGGCTTAGTCCATTCCTTCTGCCGGGAACCCTGACCCTTCTTTCTTCAAATCAATGGGCGGGTCAAAGCTCAACTCCCTCAAGCAGGCACTGTGACTGCCATCAGCCACGGGCGGGCTTCCCTCCCGAGAGCATCCGGGGACTTCGCCTGTGCCCTCGGAGCCACTCTCACCCCAAGACACAGGGTCGGGTCCGCCCTCCGGGACCGCGGCCTCCTCCAGGGTGAGGGCCACCACCCGGTTCCATCTCCGAGCCCTCCGTAGCCCCGCGTGTTCTCGGGGTCACGCAACACACGTCCATTGTCGCCGCTTCAAGGGGCCATCCCCGAGCCCCCTGTGCCGAGTGGCCTCTCGTGCTACCGAACACGACCCGCACTTCTCTTCTCCGCTTGTACACGGTCCGTCTCTCTCCCCAGAGTGTGACTCCAAGACCACCAGGGCTAGGAGTCGTTCACCGCCGTGGCTCACGCTCCACCCGGGACAGGACAGGTGCACAGAGAGTCGTCGGGTGAGTAGACGGACCGCAGCACGAATGAGCAGAACCCGTGTATAGGGCGTGGAGGTGGCAGAGGGCACTCTGTGGGCAGGCATGCGGACAGTCCTGGGCCTGCAGGACGGATGCTGACTGGGCCCCGCGACATGCAGGGTCACCGTGAGGACTGTTTGCCCTGGACCCACCCCTCCCTCCGCCAGCCAGTTGTACCAGGCACGCTCTGCCAGCGGGCCATGCAGCGGTTCCCCGGCAATGTCACTGTGTCCTCGCCGCCAACGGCGGGTCCCAATCCAAATGTGCTGAGCAGCCCATCTCACGGGGTCGGGCCAGTGCTGAGTGCCCGTGAGCTTTGAGGGGCCGCTGTGGCCTCAGAAAGAAATAGCCATGAAATGGGCATGATTAATGCTAAGCCTCCCTTCGGCACCTCGGGCTGAAGGTGCTCAGGGAACCCGCTGGCCTGGGACGTCCCAAGGGAGGGACAGGGACGCTGTGTCACCCATGCCCTCGGGGGTCGGGGGTGGGAAGGGCTCTCTTCTGCGCTTGTGGTGGGTGATCAAGGCTTTTCTTGTCCTTTCGGGACCTCAGAGAGGTGCAAGCAGACTGTGCCCCACCACGGAACGAAGTGTGTCAGCATATGTAAGAACGCCTTTGTGTCCACTGCAGGGATGTCTTACCATATGCAAAATTAATTAAGAGGAAAAGTCCGAATTAAATGGGGCTTACACTGATCCCCTTTACGGATTTTCAATTCATATTGGTACATGGTTTTTTGTTTTGGTATGAGAGCACTAAACCAAAACAGGCCTGCCCTCAAGTACGGGGTCCACATACCCATTAGGCCAGGAATTCATTATGCAAAACAGCCAATGTCCCGGAGGATCGCTCTCCGCACGCACCCCTGCCTGCCGAGGCACGTTGGCCCTCACACACGGGGTCCATTATTCCTTTCTCTCTCACTGTTCGTTTGGCAGCAGGTGACCGTGAAGACACCTGTCCAGGCACAAATATCCACACAAGCGTGAGCTTCCCTTCTGGTAACATAAGCAGCTATTTAGCACGAACGTGTTCGCCCCCCACCCCCCAACCTGTGAATATACAAGCAGCCAGAACTGTGGATGCGTTTCTTATACATAGTCCTCGGTCCGTTAACAAGCAAACAGACTGGTACTTGGGTGTGAAGAAAACCCCAAAACCGCCTTGTTTATGTACATCAAATTCACATTTTCTTTATGCGTATTTCTGTTGTTCTTGGTGTGCTAAGAGCCCGCAGAGCTCACTAGATCCCACTATGGTCGCACTTCTCGGGAATGCGGTTGAAACATTTTCACTGAGTGCCGTGAGGCTGACTCTGAGGAGCGGACCAGACCCGTCCTGCCGTCCTAGGCGCTGGGTCTCAGCGCCCACCTGACCCAAAGCACATTCTCTAGGGAGGTTTCTCAAATGAATCCAGACTCTGACCGGCTTTCTGAGAGCAACGTGTACCATTCCTATGGCCCGCCTTGCATTTCGTTTCTTGGTTTTCTCCAGCCTTCAGAAAGAGTTGCCAGATGAGGAAGGGCTTCCGACGCTGGAGGCCAGGCACTCATTGGGAGGCGGCATTCGGTCTGGACCTTGTGGATTTGAGTGTGTGCCCTGGAGGAGACTGGGCAAGACCGATGAGGGGACAGACCCAGTGGAGGTCAGGGCACAGGCAAAAGAATGTCGAGAAGAGGGTTTAGGGAGGCAGATGTAGCAAAAAAAGGTTGAAAAACAAGTTGGGCATGCCAACGGGGCACCGAGACCGATCAGTCAGATGTGTGTTGGGCACACAAACTGGCTAGGAAGGCTGGTGGGCTATGGCAATGATCCTAGTAAAAGGGACGAAGGGTGTGGTAGGGGCTGTGCCAGCCCAGTGAGGCTGGAGACACAGGGGGAAATGCAGGTGACACTGGGATGCTGTGTCAGGCCTGGTGATCATCACGTGGCTAAGTCATCAATCACACAAATGCTAAGGACGCGCAGATTTCCCCTTCATGATTGCTTTTGGTGTGGAAAGAAGACTTAATTCAAAGACAACCCAAATCTGAAAAAAAAAAAAAAAGCAAGGCTATGGGAAGTAAGAAATGCAATTTAAATAAAAAAACATTGGCCCAAGTGGACCAAAGGAAAAGTTGACTTCACCCGCTCTGGTCAGGAGGGGAAAAAAGGCAAGAAAGTTTCCTTCTGCCCCCTGGTGGCTTGCGGGAAAATTGAACGGAAAGGGCAGAAAGAAGAAAGGGGACCAGTTTCTCCGGCTTGTGTCCCATGTCAACGGGGCTGACGCCACCCCAACCACAGCGAAGTATCTCGGACCTTCTGTCTGTGGATGGCGAGCGGAGGTCGGGCCACTGCCAGCGTCGTCTGCTGAGCGTGAACAGGTGGCTCTGAGCACCGCCTGGCTGGACGGTGCAGGCGGCCGCTGAGATTCTAACTCGGTTTCCATCCAGCTTCCACTGAGCACGCACTAGAACGTGACCTGTGAGCCGAGCATCTCTGACATCGCTCAGGAAACAGCCCCACGGGCCTCTGAGTCGAATCGCACTGGCCCCGGGGCCGGGTACCCAGCCCTGCACGGGACAGAATGCACTTTTAATTAGGTTACGGCTCTTTTGGTTTTGGTGTGGGTTTTATTGTTGCTGTTGTTGTTTGGTAAAAGCTGCAAATCTATTTCCAACTTTCATCTTTCTAGATCACCTTTCATTTCCCAGGAAGGCAACATTCCGCGGTCCTGCATCACATCATTACTTTTCCACGTGAAAAAAGCGTGCTTTTGATGTCCTGACCCTTTTGATAATGCTCCTCAGCTAATGTGTGGCTCTGTGAAAAGCCACTTGTGAGGGGTGATGCCTCTTCCAGAATTTGCCTTCTGAATGCAGCGGAATAACGCAGAAGGACTGTGAAAAGCAGGAGTTGGGGGCGGGCTGAAAACAGTCCGGTCATTACCAGGTCGGCTGTAACTGGATGCGGCGGCCTGCTGTGCAGAGCCGAGGGCACAGCCTACAAAATGCTGCGGGTTTTCCAGATATCCTGTTGTTCAGTTTTGTCTCCAACAAAACAAACAAAAATGCGCATAATTGTACCAGGCCTCAAAACCCATTTTATTCTCCCATCATCCCAAGGAAATCCTGAATAGAGGCGCCACTGGAGTGGGGCTCTCCGTGGGTTCCTATGAATAACTGTTTATCCACATTCTATTAGGGAAGGGCCAGCCAATCGGAAGTGCTCCCCTCCTAACACTGGAGTGTCCTTTGTGAATGGGCATTTAAAATGGATGCTAATTTCATTGTCTTGAAGACCTGTTTCAATATGGCGAATTTTGCAGATAACTGTAATTTATCCAGTAATAGAATCTTCTCGTTGCTTGAATGAACGATTTTGAAAAGAAATATGTGACTGCATTAGACCATTTGTTTCCTGGGTTAGAGGATACTGCGGGTACTGTAATTGTTTCCCTGACAATTTCAGCGTTGTCATTACCGAAGTCAACTATGATGGACCTGACTCTGTTGGCGCTCAGGGGCTGAGATGTTTGGGGTTCTGTGCCTTGGATTAGTGGGGTTTACTCTTTTTCCTTTAACTTTGTGTTAAAACTTTATCACCTATCTTTTGGTCCACATACGCTTTGGGCACGGGGTCATGGGCTGCGGAGAGGTGGCCCAGGGAGGCGGCGCGCTAAGCCTTCTACAAGGCAACTGCCTGCCCGACTCACTCCCCTGATGAAGAAGCCGAGGTTTGCTCACCTTCTGGTCCTCGCCTAAAGTCACACGACTAGTTAAGTGATCCTGCGACTTGAACCCATCCCAGCTTGTCAGTAGAGTCGAGCGTCCCCACCCATTTTTTTTTTTTAACTTATTAAGGTTGACAAAAGAATCTGTTTGCTAGTAGAATGTGGTCAGAAGGGTGCTTTAGGCCTGCGGCTGCCCACCTGCCCCCGCCCTACAGTCCATCTTCCCTCCCCCAGAGCGGACTCCCAGCGCGCTGGGCACGGTCACGGGTCACGGTCACGGGGACAGTGCTGAATGCCAGCATGCGCACAGCACGAGCTGCCCAGGAGCTGATGCGCACCCTTCCATTGATACGTCATTTCCTGTTCACTTTATCCTTTTACTTTGGCACCAAAAATTCCTCCTCCTTATGCCACACAGCCCGCGTGGCTTTCCCATGAGCAAGACACGAGCTTTACTGCCTGGATTCGAGCCCATTTTAGCTTCTAAGAGGCAAGTCTCTTTCTTTCCTTTTTTTTTTTTTTTTTGACCTCACTTTTGGACACTCCCGTTTATGTTCCAGATGCTGAAGTGGCGAGATAAGCAACCGAGGCCCCAGCTTCATCATCGCTCACCGATAATGCTGACATGTAACAGTTTCCGTATCTTCACAAAGGCAATAAAGGGGTAATAGAAATGAGTAATGCGCTCGTTACAGTGAGCTCAAAGTGTTCTCCAGACTTTTCCCTCTAAACCTGGATCCTTTACGTCCAAACTTTCTCGACAGCATCTTTGGCAACATTATCAGCAATATTAATGATCTCAGGCACGAACCACCAGCTGCTGTAGACGCGGAGTTCTTAATTACACACGGTTGGCCACACACTGATGCTTCCCTGGCCTTCTTATAAATAGCTTATGGAATAGAATTAAGGAAATCACAGCGTGGCTCTCAAGAACAGGCAGAGACCCCGGAGACCGGTGGTAGTAACTCTTAACCCCTGCGGTACTGCCCCTCACGCTGTGCAGAGCCCTTGAGGCCACTGCCCAACATCAGGGTGTCCGTCAGACCTCCCCACCACCTGCTCTGCCCCTGGGTGGCCACACACAGTTTTGTGAAGTGAATCCAAATGAATGTCTCTGCGTCTAAATAACATGCCTCTAGTGAAATTCCATCAAGATCCCTATGTTGAGGGCACTGACATGCAGTTTTGGTCAGAAGTAGGCTGTACCAGGAAAACAACAACAGTAATCAAAGTCACCTTTTTAAAAATGCAGTATTAAAGGAATAAAAAGAAATCTTTAAGGCAGACCTGTAAATCCATCGACTCTGCCCTCTGGTGAGGTAACCACCAGCTGCGTATTAAACAGTACAAGAGAGAGGTTGTAATAAGGATTTATTTTTCACATTTTCTTTTGCACACAGGTCACTGCATATTTTGGGGTAGGCTTCTTGTGAGAGATGCATTGAAATCCTCTTATTGGCACAGATTCAAAGATTTTTATTGATAAATTGATAAAAAAATTTCTGCTTCATCAAAATAGACATGTAAATACAACAATCAGAAACCAGAAAGATATAATTATAAATATATAAAATTTATATATAAAGTTATTATTGTGTATAATAAATATATCATATATAAATATATGATATAAATATATAATAAAATTATTATAAAATATGTATAAATGCAATCTAAAAATGGAAATAATGAAAGAGCAGGACGCCTGGGTGGCTCAGTCAGTTAAGCATCTGATCTCAGCTCAGGTCATGATCTCACTGTTCGTGGGTTCAAGCCCCACATCAGGCTCTGTGCTGACAGCTCGGAGCCTGAGCCTGCTTTGCTTTCTGTGTCTCCGTCTCTCTGCCCCTCCCTCGCTCGTGTTCTCTCTCTCAAAATAATACATATTTAAAAATATTTTTTAAAAGAGCAGAAATACTTCAGAAATATTTCTGGATTAATCTCTCCATCATTCAATTTTTTAAAATGATCTCTGCACATAATTGAACTTTAAATCACAATGATGTGGTAGTCATCTTAGGAAACTGCGGCAGCCTCATGGTAATGAGATACTGCAAATTCATACATTATGTGTAGCTGCACTTTAATCAAAGATGGAACTAGACTGCATAATGTAAATTACAATGTGGGACCAAACAGTGCCAAAGTAAGTTGTCCTAAATGTTTGTTCCGCTGTGTTAGTTCTGGGGCGTTTTGCTGTGTAGAAACGTAAAATATATATCAGGCCATGACATTTTCATTTTGTCACATGGTCCAACAGAACTTGCAGCAGTAGAACGGTTCTGCGTCTGCCCTGTCCGGTGTGGCAGCTCTGGTGGGTTGAATTGTGTCCCCCAAAAGGGCACCTGGCTGCCTCTGTAAGTAGAGCATGTGACTCTTGAACTCGGGGTCATGAGTTCAAGCCCCATGTTGGGCATAAAGCCTACTTTAAAAAAAAAAAAAAGGTGTACACTGGCCCCAATAGGTATGTTGAAGTCCCAACCCTAGGTGACTATGAATATGACCTCATTTGGAATTAGGGTCTTTGCTGATGTATTAAGATAAAGTGCTACTAGATTAGGGTGGGCCCTAAATTCAATATGACTGGTATCCTTATGAGAAGATGACCTAGAGAAACGCAGAGATGGGAGATGGCCTCGGGAACACAGAGGCAGAAAGTGGGAGGGAAGTAGCTGCCGGCCCAGGGACAGCAAGCATTGCTGGTGGTCACGGGCGGCGGGGAGGAGCGAGGATCCCTGGGTCCATCAGAGCGAGGACAGCCCTGTCCGTACCTGGACTTTGGACGCCCAGCCTCGGGAACTGTGACAGAACACGCATGTGTTGTTTTCAGGCTCCCAGGTTGTGGGACGCTGTTACAGCAGCCTTGGGACCACACGTGGCTAACTACCGAGCCCCTGCGATGCAGCTAGTGAGGTTGAGGAGCTGGATTTTAACTTTTATTTTTTTTAATGTTTATTTATTTTTGAAAGAGAGAGAGGTGGGGGAGGGGCAGAGAGAAAAGGAGACACAGAATCTGAAGCAGGCTCCAAGCTCTGAGCGGTCAGCACAGAGTGCGACGCGGGGCTCTAACTCAAGGACCATGAGATCCCGACCTGAGCCAAAGGCAGATGCTTAACTGACGGAGCCCCTCAGGCCTGAGTTTTAATTTTAGTTAAATTAAGTGGACACACGCACTTGTGGACAGGCAGCTCTATGAGTTTGTATGACTCTTACAATAGTCTTATAAATCTGAACCCTTCTACGGTTGATCCTTGAAAAAGATGGGGTTAGAGGCACCAACCACCTGCGAGTTAAAGATCTGCAGATAACTTTGACTTCCCCCAAACGTACCTCCTAATAGCCTACTGTTGACCAGAGCCTGACCAATAACAAAAACAGTCAATTAACACCTATTTTCTATGTTATATGTATTATATATTGTATTCCTATAATACACTTTTAGACAAAATGTTATTTCAAAAAATCAAGGAGGATATATTTACAGCACTGTACTGTATTTTTTGAAAAACTCTGCATATAAATGGATGCTGTTCAAACCTATGTTGGTCAAGAGTCAGATGTATTGATTTCTTGAATTAAAACAGAATAAATCACACAGTTCCTAGTGAGCTTTCATTAAGCACACGCCCCTTTTCACTGTAGATGTACGTACATATAAACTCTGGTTTAATGGTCAATAAAATAACATCAGCAACAGCTTCCACATTCCTGTCTGGCCACCTCTGAACATTTTAAAATGTGCTAGAAATGTGTTGAACTGTCCACATACAACTGAGCTAAGATCCTTGAGCTCTGAATTCACAAGTCGAAAATGCTTATTTTCCCGATTTCATGATCCAAACGCTCCGTTAGTTGAGAGATGCTATTCAGAACCACTGAACACTGAATTAACAAAGTGTGATAAATGGGACTTCACGAAGTATTCATGAGTCCTCATTTAATGCTAATTAAATAAAATTTTATAAAAGGCCAATGTTAAATGATTTTAAGACCCTGGCACAGACTGACAAAAGCATGGAAAATTAAGGGTCAGGGGAAATACGATCCAAAACCACATAGTGGAATTGTGCAAGCTGGGAGCACGGCATTTACACTTCTTGGTACAACGGCTTCGGCTTGCAACCTATGAAATTTTAGAAACTACTCTTTGCCTATTGGCTCTAATCAAACTGTAATGATGAGGGAAACAACGCTATTTGTGCTAGTGACCCCTGGTCTGCTTCATGCATGCTAGACACGTGAAGGAACGGATGTCTTTCTCTCCGAGGTGGCTGCAACATTGATTTTTGAATTCCACATTAGAGAGTAGTCATTGAAAATCATAAGTGCCACATAACATTAAAATGTGCTGTGCTATACTATTTTATCCAAGGGATACAGGTGTGCTGTTTCAAAGGGGACACATGCACCCCAATGTTTATAGCAGTGCTATCTACAATAGGCAAAGTATGGAAAGTGCCTGGATGTCTATCGACGGGTGAATGGATAAAGAAGATGTGGTTTATATATATACTGGAGTACTACTCGGCAATCAAGAAGATTGAAATCGTGCCATTTGCGACTATGCGGATGGAACTAGAGGGTATTATGCCAAGCGAAATCAGCCAAAGACAAATACCTTATGACTTCACTCATATGAGGAATTTAAGATACAAAACAGATGAACATAAGGGAAGGGAAGCAAAAATAATATAAAAACAAGGACGAGGATAAAACGTAAGAGACTCTTAAATACAGAGAACAAACTGGGGGTTGCTGGAGGGGCTCTGGGAGGGGGGATGGGTAAATGGGTCACAATTCAAATGAAGAAGGACGTTTATTGGGATGAGCACGGGGTGTTATACACGGGATAAATCACGGAATCTACTCTTGAAATCATTACAGCACTCGATGCCAACTTGGATGTAAATTTTAAAAATAATAAGAAAGAAAGAGAGAAAAACAGACCTGGAGGGATAGGTTGTTTAAAGGAAATAATACAATGAATGACTTTATAATATAAATTACCCCTTAAAAAAACTTAATAGAAGAAAAAGGGTCATATTATTTTTCTCATATTATTGCACATTTTCTAAAAAAAAAAAAAAAAAAGATTTACCATGCTGGATTTCATTGTGAAATTGCGTCTTCACCCTGCAGGTGATATGCTGAGGGACCGGTTGGGATAAATCTGCAAGCTACTTTGAAGCTCTGATAGAATACGAATTTGGCATGCAAACTATATTTAGCAACTTTAATTCTTAGTCTAACTGAAACCGTCAATAGGAAACTATTTCCTGGACAGGACAGGGCTGAGGATACCGACTGTGACAACCAAATGCACACAGACATGCGACTGTACTTAGAATTCAATCTTAAGAAGCCAACATCTTTTTAAAAGTAAAAAGCTCGGCTACGTTAAGTGACTGACCATCCTTTCCAGGTTTTAAGGACCTCTGTTGTATAAGAATCAATGAATCAGAAAGTTAATTTGTTTTAAATAACCTCAAACTTTTAAGTAAGACATTTTCTAACTGGAAATTTTAGAGATGTGCAAACTGTAAAAATGGTGGCATAATCTCCCAGGAAATATTTAGTTGAGGGATAATGAGAGAAAGGGGCCCTAAGTTTTAAAAGCTACACATTTCCTGGGGCACCTGGGTGGCTCAGTTGGTTGAGTGTCTGACTCTTGATTTCAGCGCAGGTCATGATCCCCAGGTAGTGGGATCAAGTCCCACAGCAGGATCCACGCTGAGTGTGGGGCCTGCTTAATATTCTCTCTTTCTGGGGCGCCTGGGTGGCTCAGCTGGTTAAGTATCCAACTTCAGCTCAGGTCATGATCTCACAGTCTGTGAGTTCAAGCCCTGAGTCAGGATCTGTGGTGACAGCTTGGAGCCTGGAGTTGCTTCGGATTCTGTGTCTCCCTCCCTCTCTCTGCCCCTCCCTGTTCATGCTCTGTCTCTCTTGCTCTCAAAAATAAACATAAAAAAAAATTTAGGATTCTCTCTCTTCCCTCTGCCCCTCCCCTGCTCATGTGCACTCTCTTAAAAAAAAAAAAAAAAGGCCTCACATTTCCTGAACCTTCCATTTAGGAGAAAACCCCTGCTGTCCAGGGGAAAGGCTTAGGGACCGGGTAAGATGAGGAGTAAGAACCACACGGCCAAATGTCACAAAGAGCTGATGAAAGATATTAATGTCGGTCAGTTTCCACTCCGAGAGCCATTAAGGAGGGGCTGAAGTCTAAGACTCCTTTCTCAAAGGTACCAGACATAGCAGAATATTATCGAACAGCTATTAAGACGATTATGCTCTTCATTAATTTTCATGTTCACAGATTAAAATGCTCAAATAGATGGAAAAAATTATAAAACCCTATACATGATATGATTCCATTTTTACTTAAAAATAAAAACACGTACAAACATGTTGGCAGAACAGAGTATGAAGGGGTACGTGTCAAAGTGTTAACAGTAGGGGCGGTGTTGCTAACGGGCTGCTAAGTGACTTTGTATTTTCTTTTGTGTACTTTTCTACACTGCCTCCTGCTCCCCTGTGAACACTGTCCACTTCAAATAAGAAAGACAACAAAGCAATTTCCATCCCAGAAAAAAAATGTCAGTGGGAATTATAACCAATATTTAAATCACTTGGAAAACCATAAACCTGGTAGGGTCCTCTTTATTGTAAAAAGATAAAACATTTGTAAACATATTTCATAAATATACTGTGTACTATTATGAACCATTAAAGTGCACTTTATGATATTAATGAAAGTTTCTCCGTAAATGAAGCTTTCTAAGACAAATTATATTTGAGTTTGCTCCTCAAATCCTTGTATTTCTAATCCTTTTGGGTAAGAGAATGTCTCTTCCCTAATTTATTTTGTGAAACCCAGAGGTGTTGCTTAAAGTGAGATTTATTTTGTTTTTATTTATTCCTAAGAAAGGAATCCATCATGCTTTGATCTAGGTAACTAAATGATCTGGAATTCCAATTACTGTAAATTAGACATTATGATTCATATAGCTGGTATTTTACCTCTGTTTTCTGAATATTCACTACAGGAAAAATGTATTAAAAAATTTAAAAGTATGGAAATGTAGGTCTTTTTAAGTATCGACCAGCGCAAGACATTGCAGATAGAAACGGCTTTATTTTTTTCCATTCAAGCTTTATCAAATGGACTATTCAAAAAGCATACACAAGAGCAAAAAATATCACATGCAATCAAACTTGTTTTGCTTTACAGTCACTGGTTTTCTTTGGGAAAAGAATACACATTTGAATAACTTCTAATTCAAACATTTCCCGTATGTTTCCATTTCGTTTCCTCCTTTAAAGTTAGCGACAAACCACGTATTCTATGAAACTGGCCCTCATATTCTCTCTCATTTTTATTCATACTGAAATAGTATAAAGACTATAAAATCAAACCATATACTGTTCAGAAACCTGAAAAGATTCATTTACATAATAGATTCCAATATGTTAAGAAACCACACACAAGTGATATTTTGCAAAACGGATAAAAAATAGCATACACTGAAAGCAAAGATAAACAGTAATAATTTCTTATCTCAGTAACATAAATCAAATGAATAATATATTCATTTGGTAATAGCCTCTATCCTTCATAGAATATAAAAAAAGTGCTCAGATTACATTTATGTATTTTTTAATTTTTTTGTATGATTCTATTTATTTGAAATATTATGAAGAGGCAAATCTATAGAGACAGAAGATAGATTAGGGGTAGCCAGGTCTGGGGAATGACAGCTTATGGGTAGGGAATTTCATTTTGAAGTGATGAAAATGTGAAATCAGACTGTGGTAATGGTTGCCTCACACCATGAATATACTAAAAACTATGTAGACATTCACTTTCGAAAGATGGATTTTATACTATGTATTGTATCGCAAGAGTTATTTTATGAATGTTTGAAAAATACAGATAAAGGGGTGGCTGGGTGGCTCACTCGGTTGAGTATCCGACTTCCACTCACGTCCTGATGTGGGTTCCAGCCCCACATCAGGCTCTGTGCAGACAGCTCAGAGCCTGGAGCCGGTCTTTGGATTATGTGTCATCCCCTCTCTCTGCCCCTCCCCCGCTCCTGCTCTGTCTCACTTGGTCTCTCAAAAATAAATCAATGTAAAAAAAAGAAAAAAATTTTAAAGAAAAATATAGGTATAAAATTCTGTGGGCTTTTTTTCCTGGAATATATTCACAAAGCACAGCAATGTATTAACATATATTAAATATATATTTTTTAAAAAGTTATTTTTAAAAAACGGCTTCCAGACGCTCAGTATGGAGTTGCCCGGGGCCTCGGGCCTCACCCAGGCACAGACGGAACGTTGAATGCGGCTCCCCGCCCATCACCCCGCCCCTGCCTTCGTGACCACGCCCCTCTGCTAACGGACTAGCATAGCCCCCAACGCCTGAGTAACGAACTTCATTCCAGCCGCATCTCAGAGAACTCTGCCAGGCCTGCCTGGTCGCCCACTACATTCGGCCCCGCAGCCCTGGCTTCCGAGCCGCCTTCGCCTTTGTGCCAGAGCCGCCAGCCATGGCCAGCGCGCCGCCCTCTCCAGTGCGCCAGAACTACCACATCGTGTGCGAGGTTGCCGTCAACACCCAGATCAACCTGGAGTTCTTCACCTCCTACGTGTACCTATCGATGTCTTTCTATTTCGACCGGACCGACGTGGCCCTGGAGAACTCAGATTACATTTAAAAGAATAACAAAAATCTCACAGAACCAAAAGAATTTAAATAAAGATGGCAGCACGGAGAAATCTCAATTACATTCTGCTCCCCAGACAAGGAGGCAGATGGGAATTTACCTGAATCCGGAGAGGGGACCCCGCGCTAAGACTAAATGCGCCGTGGCTAGCCTTGCAAGGGTGGAAACGGTCTTTGAAAGGTTCTCGAGTGCCCTTCTCTGGATGAAAGCCATGAACGTACGCCCAGGTTTCTCAACCCGACTGCATGTCGGCTGACAGCTGGGTCACTCCCCTCACCGTGCTTTCCTAGCACACGATTAATACTCACGCGCCTAGGGCTCAAAAGAACAATTCACTCATCGGGATCAATACCCTCTCTCTTCCCAGGAGAGCAGCACGGGAACGCAGCAAGTGAGCGGGGGAAGCTCTGCGCCCAGCTCTCCCTGGCAATTTCCAGCAACCGACCTTGAAGGCCACCTCCAGGGGCCAGTACCGCGGCTCCCAGACAGGGGTGACTGATCGCTTTCCTCTGAAGGAAGCTTAACTGAATTCTGCGGGAGGAAACCAGGGTTGTGGCAAGAGGTAAGAGTCAAGTTTGCTCTTCACGGATGCTCAAGAGCTGCGATCTTCAGGACCGCCATCTCCCTACCGACAGCTAAGACGAACGTCGGTGTGATGCTGCACTTAACGCGGACGTTCCAATGCCAAGGGTCCTGTGGACAGGCCGCCCTGCTGCCTTTACTGGCACTGAGATCACTCACAAGACCTCTGAAATCCTATTTTGAAGCTTCTTTCAAAATTCAGGTATGTCCACAAAACAGCATGTAGAGCATCATTCTATTTATGTTAAAATTATATATGCATGTGTCTGGATATATAGAACAATTCGCTCTCTGGTGTGGAGGAATTTCAGATTATTTTTACTTTCTAAATTATAGTTTTACTAATGTTTCAATTGCTTACAGTGAGTATCATTTTGTCATCATAAAAAATTAAGCTATCTTCATTTTATTACTATTTTTTAATCTTTATTTTTGAGAGAGAGGGAGTGAGCCTGAGCAGGGGAGGGGCAGAGAGAGAGAGAGAGAGAGAGAGAGAGAGAGAGAGAGAGAGAGAGAGAGAGAGAGAGAGAAAGAGAGACTCTGAAGCAGTTTCCAGGCTCTGAGCCATCAGCACAGTCTGACCTTGGGACTCAAACTCATGGACCGTGAGATCATGACCTGAGCCAAAGTCAGGATGCTTAACCAACTGAGCCACCCAGATGCCCAAGCTATCTTCATTTTAGAGGGAAAAAGAAAAAAAAGTTCTATAGACTGAAGGTAGTTCCAAATATGAATCTATCAAATACTCGTGGGAGACGATCTTAAAGAACAAAATCCCAGAAGAACGCCAAATCCACGCGATCAGAGAGAATGGCTTTCCTCGCCACCCTGTCTTCAGTTAGCAAAGTGCCAGCACGTGGGAGGTGTTACACACAGACACACACACCTCACACACATACCCCGTCCGAATGAATAAATACACAGTTTATTTAGATGTTGAATTTCTAGACATGTGTTTTAAAATCATTGTTTTAGCATTTTTTCCTTAGCTAACTGAAATGTTTTATCTAAAATCAGTGCATGGAGGAGAAAAGTTTAAAATCAGTGGTGGGTTTCCAAGTACTAACTTCTATAATATGTTTTCTTTTTAAAAGATCACGAGCAAAGAGGCAAAATGGGGGATGAAATGAAGCCAGCGGCCGCGCAGCCGGCAGCAGAGCGCGGGGCGAGCTGGGAGGGAGCACAGGGAACCCACGTCCTCCGTAGCTCACGGTCTCCGACGCAACTCAGTTCTCACTAGGAACTGAGACGTGCGAGTCTCCTCTTCCCTCCAGCACAGTGCCTGTCACCTTGACGGTGGTGGCCGAGGGACACTGGCTGACGAGAGGGAGAGGGAAACAGCAGCTGGTCTCTGCCCCCGACTCCTGCGTGCGGCGCCTGCGCTGTGACTCTCCGACCAGAGGGCGCGGAACGGACTGCTCGCCTCTTGCTCCCGAACAAGGTCACGATATTCCTTCATTACCGTGCTGAGCACACGGGTGGTCAGGCACGAGCTAATTTCTAATCAGCAACCAAAGACAAGGGTCCTGAGTTCTAAGGAATGAAAAATTTAGTGTATATTTACTTCTGATGGGTCTCAGGTCAAGGCAGGAGCACGATATTTAAACAAACCTAAACAGAAACATAGAAAACTTCATTTCTTCGATTTCTAGAAATAGAGCAAATCAGACACACAACTAGGGTAATCAGATATTTTGCTGTCCAAACTGGGACACTTTCGAGAGCAGTTATTTGAGGGTAACGATTGTTCTAGGAAAAAATGATCACGTCAAGACAACAGACATGACGGGGGCTGTCCTGGGTAAACGACCCTTTCATGTTCACATGACATCCTTTCTCCAATGTTTGTATTCTATTTTTGTTTGTTTTCTATTAACTACATAACATTTGGCCGGGACTCGATATTGAACACTGAACACGACAGTCTCGTTCTCCTGAGAAGCCGTTTCCTAAGCGACAAGACAGACTCCCTACCCTCCTCGCCAAACGTTAAGATTTTGTAGCAGAAACTAATGTGTTTAGCGGATCTGAGAAAAGTCTGTTGTAATCTCTTCGACAAAAAAAAAAAAGAAAAAGCCCAACGATGATTTAAATTACTTGACATCCACTTACTCGGTTTACTTTCCAAAAGAGTAACGTCAGAAGTTGGTACTGTATCTTGTTCATAAAACAAACTTCCAACAATGATAAACCCCAATTATGAGGCTAGGTTCATGGCATGTTTTTAAAACCTTTGTATTAACCATGAGGTTCTCACAAATACATCACCACAAAATCTTTTAGAAAAGCCAAATTCAATTGCCAAAATAAAACCGTCTCATCCGGGGCAGGTCCGGGGCGTCCCCGGAGGGAGGGGCGTCGCGGGCAGGAGGCGGGGCCGGGGCTCAGTTCCGGAAGAGCAGCATCCGCTCGGAGCACCGCTGCCCCACGAGGCGCGCGTACTGCAGCACCACGGCCTCCTCGGCCGGGTCCCTCTGATGCTTCTTGTAGGCGCCGTAGGGCAAGATGGCTTTCTTGTAGAGCACCTGCAAGCGGTCGGGGTCCCTGCTGCGGCCTTCGTCCACTGCAGTAACAAAGAAAATATTCGTTAAGAAAGTCACACGTCCGGCCGCTTCTCATTTTCGAATGTAAAACTGTTTAATTTGCGGGCGCCTGGAAGGCTCGGTCGGTTGGGCGTCCGACTTCGTCTCAGGTCATGATCTCACGGTTTGTGGGTTCGAGTCGGGCTCTGGGCTGACGGCTCAGAGCCTGGAGCCTGCTTCGGATTCTGTGTCTCCCTGTCTGTCTGCTCCTCCCCCACTCGTGCTCTCTCTTTTAAAATTAAGTATTAAAAAATAAAAACAAGAAAAATATTTGATTTGAATAATAATTATGTGTTAAGATGTGCTCCTTGAGCCGAACGTTTACATGAGGGCGTGTGCGGCATGAACGTGAAGATGAACCCGAGTATGTGAAGTACGCTAATAAATAAATGCCCTGATGAAAGGAAATAAATTCCTTCCCTAAGAAAGCTGTGACATCAGGAAGAGAATTGTATGCAATTGAACAACCGGCCCTCAGTACATTATTTTCTCCTAATGGGAAAGTTTACAGCTCTCCAGCATCTTTCCTGGGTCTGAACTGAACTGACCTTGCCTCTCGCCACGTCAAGGTTCTGTTGCCTGCAGCCCAGCAGCTGGGCTGACCGCAGCCGAGCAGCTCAGGACCCTAGGCGTGCGGCTCCGGGGACGGCGGGCAGATTCCAGCCTCCGTGGAGGGCGCCGTGGGGGTGGTCGGGGTATGCTGCTTCTCGTGGAAACAAAGCTCTCTTGCCCGCAGAGACCCCGGCCGCCCGGAGGAAAGCCTCTCTCCCGGCCTCTCCCCCCGTTGGGCAGGGCCCCGTGACCAAACTCTGGCCAACGGCTAGGAGCGGGAGTTTTGTGGCAGTTTCTAGAAATCCTTGAAAAGAACAGCTGGTCTTGTGCCCTCTCCCTCTTATTGTTCAGCCCTTCCTGGATTGTGCTGCGCTGCCCACATCCTAAAATGCATGGCAGGGGCGCCAACCTCTCTTCTTCTGAGCTGGAGCCTGTGAGACTGCTCTTAGGTCGACAGAAACTAAAGCAAGAAGGAACTCGGGTACCGGATGACTCCGCGGGACAAGACAACCACGGCAGCCCTGGACTGCCGATGTCAAGAATTTCATAGAAAAAAAGAAACTCCCTTGTTTTGGCCAATTTACTCTAGGTCTCAAGGCAGCTGCTCCTAATTCCAGTGGAT
The DNA here is from genome assembly GCA_004023845.1 of Helogale parvula. Classification (NCBI taxonomy): domain Eukaryota; kingdom Metazoa; phylum Chordata; class Mammalia; order Carnivora; family Herpestidae; genus Helogale; species Helogale parvula. The sequence goes on from PJEM01001861.1 coordinate 69,485, forward strand.
ACAGGGACCAACCTGACGGCATCTACTACAACGTACGATGTCTTCTGTCCCGGACTCGGCCGGGCCACTTCTAAGAACCACCCTATGGCTGCGGTTCTCAACTCTAAGTACATACTGGGATCATCGGAGGAACTTTAAAAATATTCCAAAGCCTGGAACCCATCCCCAGAGATCCTGATTTCGACACTGGTCTGAATGAAGACTGAGTACCTGAGCATTGGTATTTTCTCCTTTTATAAAGTTTATTTATTTGAGAGAAAGAGAAGGGGGATGGGAAAGGGGAGGGAGAGGGAGAGGGAGGGGGAGAGAGAGAGAGAGAGAGAGAGAGAGAGAGAGACCACCAAGCAGGCTTCACGCTGTCAGTGCAGAGCCTGATGTGGGGCTCGATTTCATGAACCACGAGATCATGACCTGAGCCAAAACCAAGAGTCGGATGCTGAACCGACTGAGCCATGCAAGAGCCCTGGTATTTTTTTAAGCCTTTTAAAATGGGTTGAGAAGCACTGTTGTAGAAACACGCACACGCCAGTATTCATATATGTGCATAAGGCTGGCTACAGGAACATTCTGAAATACTGAAAGGCTGGAAATCCAAAAGTTCATCCATGGAAAACCAGCTAAACATGGTAAGGTATGTCCACGTAATAAAATGTTACATAGCTATTAAAAGGACAAAGGAAGAGAGATTAAGTGGGAAATAAAAAAGGAGGTACAGTGTAAACAACTGTTCTTTTTATCACAAGCCTACTATATGCACAGAAAAAGTCTGGGCAAATATACATCGACCTTTGAACAGTACTTCTCTCTGTTCCCTTTGCCCAGAGCCAACCCTTCTTCCCCAGGAGAAACACGGCTCTCCCTTGTTCGTCAGATTACTTAAATGTTGGTCCTCAGAGGCCCTTCCCTGCTCCCCGCTGGCTCCCTTCCTAGCGCCGGCCACCACCAGACGTATGTGCTTCTTCAGTGCCTGTTTCCTTTTCCGCGGGGAAGTCCGTCGGGAATACAAACCAGATAAAGAACTGGGGCCGTGTGGCCCGCTAACACTCCTCCGTGTCCAGTTCAAGGCCTGACCAGAGGTGCACCGCACACACCTGTGGCGGCACCGAGTCTCTCTCAGGACGTGGTGTTACAGGAGCCCTTTTCAGTGTGGGAATCACACACACACACTTTCCGGATTTCCTATAATTGGCATAAGGCTTTTTATAATTTAAAAAGTTATTTTTAAGGTTGATGTAGGCATCTTGTTTTGCCAAATGTGGGTCTCCTGAACATGACAAGTGGAAATGCTGGTTTCCTTTTCTAGGAATCAAAAGGATTGTTTCAGAAGATTTCTCAGGGTCTTGCAACTATAAACGTCTTCAAAGTCAAATCACAAAACTCATAACAGTTTTCACAACAACAGTTGTTTTCTGGATGCCAACCTCACACAAGGCTCTATATTTTTGAATATCTGAATTCGATCACATCCCTTTTTATTGTGTAATGGAAGCAACAATTCAATGTTTATTCTTCCTCAACTGATGCTGTTTCCTCTGCTGGGTATTCTAATCACCCAAGATCAGTTCTAGATGAGAGAGAAGTAACACTATTCTTCCAATATCTAAAAGAGAAAGATCCCATTTTACAGGCTGGCTGATCTCAATCACCAGAAAGTGACAGCGTTAGGGCATTCCAAAATTGACCGCATTCTACACCTGTTTAGAAATTCGTCCTGGGACAGGAGAAACTTAACAGAGGACCAGAAGGGAGGGGAAGGGGAAAAAACAGTTCAGGAGAAGGAGGGAGGCAAACCATTAGAGACTCTTAAACGCTGAGAACAAACTGATGGTTGATGGGGAAGGGGGAGAGGGGGAAATGGGTGATGGGCATAGAGGAGGGCACTTGTTGGGATGAGCGCTGGGTGTTCTATGGAAACCAACTTGACAATAAACTATAAAAAAAAAAAAAAAAACATTGGTCCTAGGGAGATGCAAGGATACAAGACAGTCATGTACTATTACCCCCAAAGGATTCCACTTCGTCAGGGAAGGCGCTGGTCCACTGAGAACCCAGCTTGAGAAGGCACGCAGGCACACAGAGAAAGGAAACACCAGGCTGCCAGCCAGAGGGTCCTCACATCCAGAGGAGCAAGTGCTAGTGCAGTGTTAGATTTCCGCTTTAGCTGGGACACATTGTGGGATTGAGGCGGAGGAGGACAGAGTCTGGCAGGGGACGGGATCCACGCCCTTACCGCCGCGCCCTGCGTGCACCTGTCTGCCCTCGCCACTCCTCCTGCGTGGCTCTGTGCCGCGGGAGGCTGAGCAGGGGGGGACGCAGCCAGAGTTTCTCCCCAAAACCTCTCCTCTTTCTTCCTCGGCTCTGCTTTTTTGGCTGCAGCCCCAGCTGCTCTTGAACTTGCCAAGGTCCCAGCTTACTGGTAGCCTTGGTGTGGCCCAGGAGTGGCGGCAGCTCGCAGCCACTGCTCATTCTGGAGCCACTCTGTACCCTGCCTGGATCAGAGGACCCCTGTTAGCACCACATCCCTGCATTCAGTGTTCTCTGCTCTAAGTATCTGCGAGGTTCTGGTGCTCCCGGCTGAACACGCCAACTTCCAGACACGTGTTCTCAGCAAACTGCTTTGTCCAGCTGAGGCAGAAAATCCACATACTTTAACCCAATGAAATATTTAACATTTACTAGGTTACCACACCCCTTAGCAGGCTGAGTGACAAGCAAAGGAAAAGGCAGCAACCTGGTTCCCTGATGTCAATTTCAGGCATTTTATTTGTTTGCTTGTCTATTTATTTTGAGAGAACACACGCAGGGAAGGGGCAGAGAGAGGATGAGGCAGAATCCCAAGCAGGCTTTACGCAATCAGTGCAGAGCCCGATGTGGGGCTCAAACTCAAAGACTATGAGATCATGACCTGAGCGGGGATCAAGTGTTGGGACACTTAACCAAGGGAGCCACCCAGGTGCCCCAATTTCAGGCATTTTAATGTTCACATACTCCAACACAGACAACTAACTCCATCACCTGGCTATACATGTAACAGGAAGAAGGTAGATTCAAGTATGTTTAGAGTCTAATTACAAATAGAAAAGTCATAAAGATCACTGAGAAGAGCAAAGGAGAGAGCAAGAACACTGGCAAAATTGTACAAAATCTTAATCTAAAACCTTGAATTTTGTTTAAACTTTTTTAAAATGTTTATTTATTTATTTTTGAGAGACAGAGTGCGCGAGCAGGGGAGGATCAGAAAGAGAGGGAGACACAGAATCTAAAGCAGGCTTCAGGCTCTGAGCTGTCAGCACAGAGCCCGATGTGGGGCTCGAACTCACAAACTGTGAGATCATGACCTGAGCCGAAGCCAGACGCTTCACCGACTGAGCCACCCAGGCGTCCTTAAAACCTAGAATTTTTAAAGTTGGAATTTTAAACCACATCTGATGAGGGACAGAAGCAGAAAAATGTTCACCTTTAGCCCAGAAGGCTGACCTATGGCCTGCATGTTCCGATACAGATCACGTATGTGCTGGGTGCTACAGTCCCAAAGGGTCGCATGAGTGCCTGAGCATCTCCCCATAGTTAATATCGAGCTGAATGACAAGGCACCAGAGAAATCCTGTGAGAAAGTTCAAGACATTTATGATCTACTCCCTGCATATCCCCCTCTCCCTTGACCACCGAGCATATAGCCAGCTCTTCTTGCCTATCGGCCCTGTCTCCATGGTGTAATAAAAGCACCTTTTTGCACCAAAAACGTCTCAAGAATTCTTTCCTGACCACTCATTCATGGCCCCACATCATGTCTATATTTGCAAAATGATGTGTAACCATTTAAACACTTACCCTAAAACACTTTAGGACATAAACACACTTTAAGATCCAAACTAATGGAACATTCTAGCAAATAAAAACCTAAGATCTGATATGCCGTCATCTTATTTTATCTAGAACGAATGCCACTCTTATTTTTATTCTGTGCTAATATGACACATAAAAATTAGGAGATTAAGAAAACCCCCACCATTATGTAGAATTTACATTAACTATTTTTTTAAATATTTATTTTTGAGAGAGAGAAAGAGAGCGAGCGAGCGAGCACTATTGGGGGGAGGGGCAGAGAGAGAGGGAGACAGAGAATTGGAAGCAGGCTCCAGGCTTTGAGCTGCCAGCACAGCTCGGGGCTTGAACCCACGGACTGTGAGATCATGACCTGTGCCGGCGTCAGACACCCGACAAAGCCACTGGCTCAGTACAGGGAGTGCAGGGCCACGAGCCACAAGGCATCAGTAAGAGAAACTAAGGAAAGATACACTTTTATAAATTTTTAAAAACCTGGTATTTCTGTAACTTGAACTCAATGAATTCTCTAGGAATTAGTCATCAACAAAATTACAAATACTCAATAAGCACATTAATTTTTAAATTTTTAGTCTTTTTAAAAATCATTGAAGTTATGCAAATTGCACTACGAGGCATTTACCCAGAGAGTACAAAAATATAGATTCAAAGGGGTCCACGCACCCCGACAGCAGCACTGTCTGCCAAACATTAGCCAAATTATAGAAAGAGCCCAAGTGTCCATCCGCTGATAAAGGAAGTATGGTGTGTGCATATATATGTCCACATATTAGAATATCACGCAGCCCTCAAAAAGAATGAAATCTTGCCATTTGCAATGACATGGATGGAGCTGGAGTGTATTATGCTAAGTGAAATAAGAGAAAGACAAATACCATATGATTTCAACTCGTATGTGGTAATTTAAGAAATAAAACAGGTGAACATAGGAGAAGGGGGAAAAAAAAAGAGAGGGACGCAAACAATACGAGACTCCTAACAACAGAACAAACTGAGGGCTGCTAGAGGCAAGACTGGTGGGGGGATGGGCCAGATGGGTGCCGGGCAGTCAGGAGGGCACGGGCTGTGCTGAGTACGGGGTGTTCTATGTAACTGATGAGTCACTGAACTCTACTCCTGAAACTAATATGACACTCTGTGTTGACTAACTAGGATTTAAATAAAAGCTTTAAAGAAAGCAATGCTTGTAAAAACTCAGATAATCTAGAAATAAACAGTGCGATGGCACCACACAAAACCTTCTCTCTCATTCTCTTCTTTTCCTCAGCAAACACCCATCCACGTTACCAGGGCTTAACAATGTCAGAGGACTCATTTAAATATTAGGGGTTTGGGATCACATTCTATCCATACCTTAAATGAAGGCCGGAAAGTCAAATCAATCACCCTTTCAGTGGATGTACTGTGTTAAACTTCAGAAACTGCCGATTATCATTACAGCGAAAATGTACCACTTTCCTCGGCTTAAGAATCGGCAGCGTCACTACCACCTGTTGCACTTGCGTGAAGGCCGATTCTGACTCGGAGCACATTTTACATTATTAGTACTAAAGCCAACTTAAAACTGAAGCAGGAGGTATTCTGCCAGATTCTTAAAACACTGAAAATGAGTTACGATTTATTTATTAAAATAATAATAAAAAACACCGCATTCCCCAATCCTCACAAACCGCCTTGCGATCACCCTGACTCGCGTGCCTGCGAAGTGCCATCAGAGCCGGCAGACAAAGCCCCACGTAGCTATCCCCACGTGGCACAACGGGCCTCTTCTTGAGCGGACTCCAAATTGACCAGAAAAATAAGCCACTCTGAGATTCAAGAGCGTCTGCCACCTCATCCAAGGGATGCTGCCAGCCTGCTGACAGGTCTTAGAAATTCGTGCCAAAAGTTTCTCTTCTACCCTTTCTTTCTCTAATGTATCACCATTTTGTAAGATAAAAACCAAAGGCAATCCTGCAAACTCTCTGAGTTGAGCATCTGATCAGTGGCGTTGCAAATATGCTGTTAAATCTATGATGTTTTAATCTTCAAGGAAAACTTGTCGTGATGGGTGATGACTGTTTGATTTTTCCCCAGCTTCTCATTCGCAGGAGATGAACTGCACATCACAGGTGCTTTGCAAGGAGAAGAATCTAGAGATCACAGCTTTACTTCTTGTGGGGACTTAACTCATCCGTTATTCTCATAACGTCTAGGCTTCCTGGAAAATGATGAAACAGTCTATTTTCTTAACTTCATGGTTTATTGGTACAGCATTATTTCATAAACATGAAAATAAGTTACATCTTTACAGTTTCTCAGGAAGATGGCTGGATAGATGGCAAACGTGTCACGTGAACGAGGCTAAATATAGTTGAGTAAAACTGTGATTTGACACGAAGAATGTGAAATTGTGAAGAAAGGCATGAAAGAATCCAACTCTGAAACCAAACTCAACCCTGGGAAGTTCACTATCAAGTATGATTTAGAACATCTTCACGTGACAAGAGGTATTAACACACGTTCCGATCACCGTGGGGAAGGCAGGGAATCTGTGAAAGGCAGATTTCAGTGTGGGCAGCAAAGGGCTGGGCAAGGGAACGTACGGTACGCAGGAGAGAAATGAACTCCGCTCAGCAGCGAATTCGTCAAGTTCACTTGGTGGGAGGCTCAAAAAATTGCTTTGGGAACCCAAAATCAGGGAGAATTACATACTTTCATAATCTAGAAGGAATAATGTTGCTAGTCATTTCACTTGGAATATTCTTTCGGACAAAATGAAAACAAATCTGAACTTCGCTTATGTAAAACGCCATGTAACTGTAGTGTTAATGACATACAATCCCCCTGCAGTTCATCCATTGAAACCGTATGATTCAATGGCCTTTAGTGGATTCACAGACTTGTGCAGCCATCACAACAAGCAATTTTAGAGCATTTTCAGCATCCCAGATAGAAACCCAGTACCTACTAACAGCCGCTCCCCACCCCTCCTCAACTTCCCTGGCCCCAGGCGGTACCAGTCTGTCTCCAGTCCCCACATGCAGTCTTTTGTGACGGACTCCTTTCACTTAGCACGGTTCCTCCTTCGACAGCATATGATTGCACTTCATTTCTTTTTATTGCCAAATAATATGCCACTGTATGGACACACTGCCCCTTACTTACCCAGTCGATGGACATATGGGTTACTTACACTTTTAAACTATTATGAATAATGTCACGAACATTCAGAACAAAGTTTTTGTGTGTTTTCACTTCTCTTAGATACATACCTAGTAGTGAAACTGCTGGGTCATAGGAAAACTCCACATCGAACCTATTGAAGAAATGCTAGACTGTTCTCCAAAGTGGCTGCACCATTTTATACTCTATCAGCAGTGTGTAAAGCTTCTGATTTTTTCACATCCTCACCAACACTTACTATCTCTCTTATTATGGCCACTCCGAGTGGGAATGAAGTAGTATCTTCCTATGGTTTTAGTTTGCATTTCCCTGATGGCGAATGATGCTTAGTTTCTTTTTATGTGTTTGTTGGCCATTCACAGATCTTCTTCAAGGACGGTATATTCAAGTCATTTGCCTGTTTTTAAACTGAGCTTTTTATGGAGTTTTAAGAGTTGTTTAATGGAGAAAGAGAACCCCAAGCAGGCTCCATGCTGACACGTGGCTCCAAATCACCAACTGTGAGATCATGACGAGTCAAATCAAGAGCCAGCTGCTTACAGACTGAGCCACCCAGGCGCCCCTAGCTTTTTTTTTTTTAATCAGTAGCTTTAAATTCCACATGTGACAGTACATTAAAATTATTACCATGATAACAAGTAATCTCACTGGTAAACTCACTGATAGGTAACCCCACTGTGTCACAAAGCCGTTTAAAATGAAAGCTAGCCAGAAAACTAACTTCCAATGACTGAACTTGATATTGAGTTAACTTTGATTCTTTCCAAGGGAACTGAGCTAGACACTTTCAAAAGTGCCTTCAAAAAACCTTTGAGAATTTCCAGGGGCAAAAAAATTAAATCCAAAATTACAGTCTTTTTACCTTAGGGGCAAATATAAATTCATTTTTCTTTGCCAAAGCTATGCCAGTCTCCCAAATAAAACATATTACAAGTAGTAAGCTAAATTCTAGCACACTAGCACCCATGGGAGTCACAGGCAATGCTGATGCTGAGGGCGCTCCATGGGGCCATCGGAGTCCCTGGGAGCGGGGCCCACAGGTCACGAGACAGAAGCACCCCGTCACGTAGTCAGACACGTAGGGCATCTTAAAAACATCCTGGCACACGAATCTAAGGGTGCGTTAATTTCTTGCCATTGCCTTTAAAAATCGTGCTCGAAGACAGAGAAATTACCAAGACAAACGGACAAAAAGCAAACGCATGACAAAAACCAAAACCCAAAGCAGGGAATTCCGGCCACATTCCTGCGGCCATTTTGCATTTCTGCTCTCATTAAAGCTTCAGGATGGAGAGAGTGACACTCAGGTGTGCCTTAGCAACAGTGCAAATAAGAACACACAAAATAACTTGTCTTTTTACATCTTCTACAATAATGTTGTGATCCACTATTTTTGTGTTAGAAGGCAGAAGACTTCCACTTAGTTTGGCAAAGTGACTCTTAATTCCACTTAACTGCCACTTTAATTTGGTAAAGTGACTCTGTGGAGACTAAAAAACAAACACAAACCCAATATATTAACAGAGATGAGAGAAGAGACAGAGAGATTGATTACTGATACTTCCTTAAAAGTCAACTTAAGACCATCACAACATTAGGAGTAAGGGTCAGGACTGGTGCGTTTTTACCGTCACAGCTTTAGGATTTTGAAATCTGGTTTTCTTTTGGATTTTTAAACCTACAACTGGTTGGTGTAATCTCTCGGGAAGTTAGTAAAGTAGTATTAGTGATACAAAATAAACCTTTTACAAAACTTGGATCAGATTTTATCAGATTTGATTTTTTACCAGGAAGCAAACTAGATTTTCTCAATTACTCATTGGCTGCATGTTAACTACCAGGAGCATGTTTACTGTTTAATGTTTAAGAACATGTCTCATGTTCTTCATAATATAGTTGTCAATGCGCAGCTAAAACAGGAGTCATAGTCTACACATTCCTAACTAGTTCTTTAGACATTTTTTTTCCAGAGAGAAAGAGAGAGAACACGCATGAGTAGGGGAGAGGAGTAGGAGGCGGGAGAAATCTTAAGCTGGCTCCACACCCAGGACGGAGCCCCACACGGGGCTCGATCTCCCCACCATAAGATCATGACCTGAGCTGAAATCAAGAATCAGATGCTTAACCAGTTGAGTCACCCAGCTGCCCTTGCCTTTTTTAAAAAATTAAGACAAGACAGGAGGGCTTCCACTTCCATCACGATGAGGTACACCTACTTTCCCCCACTGCCCCACTGAGGAGGGCAGAAAGCCCTGGACATTATATATGAAACACAAGAAGACACTACGTGAGCCCAGCAGATAGAGTTATGGGTGCCCAGAGCTGGGGGAGAAAGGAACGGAAGTTCGTGGTGAATGGGTGCAGAGTTTCGATATGGAATGAAGAAGAGAGTTCCGGAGACGGATGGCGGTGATACCGCAGGACGTGAATGTACTTAATGCCACTGAACTATATACTAAAAAATGGTGAAAATGGTGAATTTTATGTTGTGTATATTTTGCCACAACCGAAACAAATATTTTATTTTTTAATGTATTTTTCTTTATTTTTGAGAGACAGAGAGAGAGAGAGAGAGAGAGAGAGTGCAAGCAGGGGCGGGTGAGAGAGAGAGGGGAGACACAGAATCAGAAGCAGCCTCCATGCTCTGAGCTGGCAGCACAGAGCCCGATGCGGGGCTCAAACCCACGAAACCTGAGATCATGACCTGAGCCACCCAGGCGCCCCCGAAACAAATATTTTTAAAGGCCTACTGTATTTCAATAAACTAACAATAAACATGGGGAATTATGAAATATAAAAAACCCACACCATTTATAATTACTTGGAAAAACACTTACCTGTAAACCTAAAAGAACAGGCATGGGACATGCACGCTGACACCCACACAATGCTGATAGAAGAGATCAAAGATCTAAATGAATGGACAGAACAGATGGTCCATTTCATGGACTGAAAGACTTAGGATAAAAATATTAATTCTCTCCAAGCTGATATACAGATGTAACACAGTTCCTAACAAGATCCTAGTAAGTATTTTTATGGATATTGGCAAGATTATTCTAAAATATACGCAGAAGAACCAAGAGAGCTGAAACAATCCTGAAAAAGAATAAGGGGGAAGAACAATCATTCTCCTGAACTTCGGGACTTGTTACATAGCTTCGGTAATCAGGACCATCGGGGCGGGCGCCTGGATGGCGCGGCTGGCTGAGCATATGACTTCGGCTCAGGTTATGATCTCATGGTTGGTGGATTCGAGCCCCATGTTGGGCTTTGAATGGACAGCGTGGAGCCTGCTTCGGATTCTCTGTCTTCCTCTCTCTGCCCCACCCCACTCATCATTCTTTCTCAAAAATAAACATTAAAAAAAAAAAAGACTGTGTAGCATTTACACAGGTAGGCATACAGATCTGTGGGACACAACAGAGAATCCAGACCCAGCCCCGCACAAGTATGGCCAACTGATTTTTGACAAAAATGCAAAAGCAATTCAGTGGAGGAAGAGCCTTTCCAACAAATGGTTTTGGAGCAACTGGATAGATATCCATAGCCAAAAAACTAAAGCTTGATCTAAACTGCACATCTCAAACAAAAATGAACTCAGAATGAATCACAGACTTAAATGCTACATGTGAAAGTATAAAACTAACCCAAGAAAAATCTTTGATACCTAGGTCTTGCTGTAGAGTTCTTAGACATGAAACCAATAGCATGATTCATAAGAGAAAAAACTTATAAAGTGGGCAGTATTAAAATTAAAAGCCTGGGGCACGTGGGTGGCTCAGTTGGTTAAGCGTCCAGCTTCGGCTAAGGTCATGATCTCACAGGGTTCATGGGTTCGAGCCCCGCGTCAGGTTCTGTGCTGACTTGTTTGCTCAGAGCCTGGAGCCTGCTTCCCATCCTAATGGCAAACTCCCTGAGGGTGGGAGGCAAATCTCATACTTAGCCTCAAGGCCCAGGCACCACATTCCCTAGACGGTGCAGACACAAAGACAGCAGGCGCAGTGCCAAGCAGGCATCCAGTAAAGGTGTGGTTCACGGTGCTGATCGCAGACTCCAGATGAGCAACAGAAGACACATCTTCAGCGCAACTAACCAGCTTTTATCAACTTTCTTGTTAATTAGTTCCTCATGTTTATTACTCTATGTCTGAATTCTCAAAGTAAATCATTCCTGGATTATTGTGTTTTGGAATATGTAATAAATATTGCAATTAATGAGGTCACAATTGCTTTAAGTTGTGTTCTGTTTAATCTGTTTTTAGAAGAATGGCATCTGACATCTTCATAAAACTCCTGTTAATTAGCCACAATAAAATGATGCTAACTGTAAATAATCCATCAAACACGACCTAAGCCATCTGGAATGAAAAGGCTGTGTCTAACGCTTCTCGTCCTAGACCAGTGTGTGTCAGCTTCTCCAGAGAGACCAAGAATTTTAGAAACAAAGACACGGTGGGGAGAATACCCATGCTCCAGATCTTTTATGAACCGGCAGGGCTCAACAGATGATTTGTGTGGAGAGAGGAACCTGGGCCCAAACCCAGCAGGGAACCACAGCCAAAGTCAAATGCTCCAGCGGCATTTATGGACCCTGGTGAGGCAGCCGTGAGCTAGGAATTACTGAGAGGCCGTTCAAAGGCCCTGCTGGTTGTTGGTCCCCAATCCCGTGAGGATAATCGCCGAGTGTGTTCTGATTCTAGCTCTGGATGCTGGATTGGAGACCGCAACCCAAACTGGAGAAAGGGCAAACTCCTTTCTCCAAGGTGATAAAAAAAAATCAACCAAAGAAGCTTTGCTGTATTTCCTTCCGTATTATCCTCTTGCTCAGAGGAAGAAATGCTTTTTTTCTTTCACCCTGTACCGTTATGTGGGTTTTGCTGTTTTTGTTTTCATCTTCTTAGGTCCTTCTATCCCTGCCTTGGGTTGCCAGTCCGTGGATTGTTCCAGGTTCTTCCAGAGTTTCTGCTGTGCTTTCATCCATCTACATTTGCATACGCTGACTCAAATCTCCCCAAATGACTTAAAGCTCTTGGTTTTCATTTTCATTACAGCGCACTGAAAAGGTCTGCTCTGAAATAGTGTTTTAACAATGAAAAGGTGTGCGATGGGCACTATAATCAGAACATTCAAACCCCTTTCTTGTCATTAGATAAGCTAACGGGTAACCAGCTCAGTGAAGGCCAAGTCTTCCCATCCATCTGCAGAAGTGGACACCCCGGGAGAGCTCTCCTTTGTTCCAGGCCGCCCCTGGGACTCTCCCGTGTCCTCGGTCAGCTCTGACGGCACGGGGACACAGAAACTGCATCCGTGATGCTCAGCCACATGACTGATTCACGAGTCCCCAAAACTTGAGACACTAAAGTAAATTCCAGTTTAAGTTTAAAATAAACCTTTACGAACTCTTCCTATATCTCAAGTATTTCGTTCTAAGGCTTGAACCCACTGTAGAGCTTTTAAAAACAACAATGTAAGAGGACAGAATCAGAGCCCTTTGATAGAACTGTGGTGCTCAGTCCTCTGAATCCAAGCAGGTTTCTGTTACATGTTTTTTAAAAAATCTCGACCCTTTAAAGTATTCTGAAAAAGAAAATAGAGTCTTGTGACTAAAAACGAAAAAGCACTGTACTCTAGCTCATACACACTGCTTTCTCTTTGGAAACCAATTTGTTTCAAAAAGTACAGTTGACCCTTGAACAGACAAGTCTGAGCTGCGTGGATCAATGTACATGCAGACTTTTATTTTGATAAACACAGTGCACAACTGTAAATTTATTTTCTCTTCCTCATGATTTTCTTAAAAATTTTTTTCTAGCTGACTTTATTGTAAGAATATAGTACACAATACATAGAAAATACCAATTATGCGTTAACTGACCATTTATGTCATTGGTAAGCCTTCTGGTCAACAGGAGGCTCGTAGTAAGTTTTGGACGAGCCAAAAGTTACATGATTTTCAACCGGATGGAGGTGGGTACTCCTAACTCCTGTACTTTCAGAAGGGTCAACTGTATTTTCAGAAGTGGGCAGTTATGAAAGAAAGGACTACAGTTTGTAGTTAAAGCCAGGTCCCTGGTCCCAAAGCAAACCCCAGCACCATCGGCAAGTTCAGAAAGTGCAAATTCACTAAATGGTCTCTTCTGATTCGCCTTGCTTTCTTGAATGCAGTTTGAGTGCTTTAAGAAAACATGTTCAAAAATATTAATTTTAAAAATGACAATATAACACAGTAGCTGGTTATCTATATTGCAAAACAGCCTTTGTTTTGTCAAAAGATTTGCACTAATGGATTTAACAACAGGGTGTTTTTGTTTTGCTTTTTAGAGAGAGAGAGAGGGAGTGTGTGTGTGTGTGTGCACACACGTGCTTGCACACATGTGCTAGAGTATGAGTGGGGGAAAAACAGAGAGAAAATTCCAAGCAGACCTCACGATGTCAGTGCAGAGCCTGATGTGGGGCTGGAACTCATGAACCTCGAGACTATGACCTGAGCCCAAATCAAGAGTTGGTCACTTAACTGACTGAGCCACCCAGGCGCCCCAACAGTGTTTTTTAAGAGACATTAAAAATAGAGCTCAATTTATAATTGTTAGATCCTGTTTGACTTTTCTGAAAACATTATCTTATAGAACAAGGATTATGCAAATTTAGCGAACTGGCTCAGATACACGTCTTTACACTTATTTAGTCAGGAGATCACAGCACCTCCCCCTCCCTCCCCATACCCTCTAACTGCATGAACTGGAAAGACCTTTTTTTTTTTTTTTTTTGGTTTAATTCAGTTTTGAGGAATCTCCTGGCACTACTGGGTGTGTCAAAGCTCCCACATGAACACTAACTCGCTTCAGACTGCGAAGGCCCAGGTAGAAGCAGGTGGAGAAAGAGCTGAGGACAAAGTTCAAAGGGCACGAGCGCTCCGAGCCACCTGCATCCCCAGCCTCCACAAGCCACTGTCATTCTTACACCCGGCTCCTTGGAAGAGGGACGTCTTTACGAAGGGAATGTAACTTAGCTCTGAATGTGACATTAGGACTCAGAGTTCCTGACGCCAAGGCTCAGTAAACTCTGCTGCTGTCCGCTCAAAGAACGGTCTGTGCAACTTAACACTAAGCAAAACAGAAATTAAAAGAGGAAAACACAAGAGATATTGATTTAAATTTCCCCTAACGTACTCAAATCGTGTTTACTTTGAGTAAAATATGTTTTAAAGGGCATCTTTGCATCAATAACATCAATGGACACAGTATTTCAATCCAGAGTCTGCCAAAGGAGATGAGCTTCTAAGGTCCGATCTTTCTCCAAAGGCAGACACATCTGGAGAATCCAGACAGTTGGTAGACAAAGACAGGTATGTTAGTTTTTTTAAATTTATTTTTGAGAGAGAAAGAGAGAGACACAAACACGGTATGAGCAGGGGAGGGTCAGAGAGAGAGTGAAACACAGAAACCAAAGACAGGCTCCAGGCTCTGAGCTGTCAGCCCAGAGCCCGACGCGGGGCTCAAACCCATGAACCTCGAGATCATGACCTGAGCCGAAGCCGGACGCTCAACCGACTGAGCCACCCAGGGGCCCCAAAGACAGTTACGTTATAAACAAAAGTGAAGAGATCTTTTATAAATCAGGCACACAACTGTGTAGTTTGCTAAGACAGATGATAAACAATAATATTTTGTGATACCATAGACTACAATTTTGTTTAGTTTTATACAGTCTTCAGTTAACTATCTAGTTAGGCCATAAACTTAGGAAGACTTGATCAGTAAAATTACAAACGGAGGCCCCAGGAAGGAAAATATAAAAGTATTAGAACCCTGACCAAGATGGACAGCAGACTGCTTACCGGAGCATAAAGCTCTGTGCTACCGTCCCGAATCCAAATCCGCCACAGCAGAGGAGGGAGGGAGGAACCAAGCTGTCACCAATGTACCGGTGACGTCTCTTCCCAAAGCCCACACATGTGTGCATACACGAGAATAAAACACAAAATGAAAACCATGTGCCAAGCTGCTATCTTAGTTACTAATATCACCGGAATTAAAAAACAGAGAGGCCTGTCAGCAACAGACCGGGAAAGCCCGGAGATGTGCTGTTAAATACAAACCAGTTCAAACTTGTACCATTTTTTCTTGGCTGTCGTCCAATTCTTATCTATGGCCAAAACCTTCCTCAGGCTTTTGATGAATGGGCCCATTATTTCACTCACGCAAATTTTATCAGATAGGCTCAAAGTATCTGATCTAGAGCCCCCACCCAAAGCTGCCTAGGCTAGTCACTGGTCATCAAATATGCCCACTCAGGACTGCAACGTAGCTGCATGGGGCACATTCCTGGTCTGGCCTCAGCTTTCAGGGCCCGGGAGCGCTGGATGTGCACACCACATACGGACGATATCCACCGCTCAGCAAAGGACTCTCCGTAACTACAACTGTGAGAGGTCTAGACAGTAACTTAAATTGGTCCGTCCTCTTGCCCAACCCAACCTCTTTCTACTACTAATCGGTTGTTTGCCTCATGAATACTGAGATAGAGGTAACAGCAGTGGTCACTGAGGTGAATGTGAACTAGTGTGAGGATGAATTCGGATTATAAATGCTAAGTGTTGACAACAGGTGGACCAACAAATCACTCGTCACGACAATCACTTCTACCATGACTTCATCGAAACAGAGGTAGAGCAAAGTTGCAGTGAGAACCAGAGCTTGCCCCCGTCCTCGTCTCTCGATTCCAGAACAAATTCAAAAGTACCGAGCGCATCCCACAAGTAAAGAGGCGCGCTGGTCAGCACAGCTCTGTTTCTGCTGTGTTTGTGAGAAACGTGGAGATGGGCTGCCGCGCTGGAAAATCCATTGCTTACAGTGGGCCGTACTCAAGAGTTTGGAAAACACTTTCCTAAAGACTTGGCCTCATATGAAGCTGCAACTTGAATCTTCTGATCTTAAAAGTGAGAAGACGCAAGGTGGTGAAAGAGTTCATTGTAGTGAAGCCCAGCACCGCTATGGAAAACGCTACAGTGTTTATATGATGCATATTGCTTGGTGCTTCAGAGTCATACACGTTTTATTTATGGAATGCATTCTACTTTTTGAGTAGTGTGACCCTCACAAAAAGCCTTAAACATTTGGAGGTCACAAAACATACTAGAATCCTTTTCTCGGGAGTTGAGTTTTATAAGTTCTGTACATATTTTGGATGTTAACCCTTTATCAGATATGTCAATCTTCTCCCATTCTCATTCCACAGGTTCCCTTTTAGTTTGTTTCCTTTGCTATAAAGAAGCTTTTCATTTATATGAAATTCCAATAGATTATTTTTGCTTTTGTTTCCCTGGCCTCAGGAGCTATATCTAGAAGAAAGTTGCTACAGCCAATGTCAAAGAGCTTACTGCCTATGTTCTCTTCTAGGATTTTTATGCTTGTAGGTCTCACATTTAGGATTTTAATCCATTTTGCATTTATTTTTGTATATGTTGGTGGGAAAGCAAACTGGTGCAGACACTTTGGAGGACACTACGGAGGTTCCTCAAGAAGTGAAACATAGAATTACCTTACCATCCAGCAATTGCACTGTTAGGTATTTACCTAAAGAATACAAAAGTACTAATTCAAAGGGATACATGTACCCTGATGTTTACAGAAGCATTATCTACAATAGCCAAATTAGGGAAACAGCCCAACTGTCCACCAACTGATGAATGGATCAAGAAGATGTGGTATATATATGCACTGGAATATTAGCCATAAAAAGGAATGAAATCCTGTCATGTGCAATGACATGGATGGAGCTAGAAAGGATTACATTAAGCAAAAAAAAGTCAGAGAAAGACAAATACCATATGGTTTCATTCATATGTGGAATTTAAGAAACAAAACAAATAAGCAAAGGGGAAAAAGAGAGAGAGGCAAACCAAGAAACAGACTCTACGCTACAAAGAACAAACTGATGATGATGAGAGGAGAGGTTGGGGGAGGTGGGACCAGGAACAGGTGACAGGGACCCAGGTCTCTACTTGGTACGATGAGCACCGGGTGATGTACGGAGGTGCCCAGTCACTGCACTGCACTGCACTCCCCTAACTAGTAGTACACTGTATGTTCACTAATTGGAATTTAAATAAAAACCTTAAAAAGTTAAAAAAAAAATTCCTTAACTTCATGTAGTCTGAATGTCCCACTTCTCAGATAATGAAACTGAGACTGAGGAACTTGTGACCCGCCTAAAGCTAATGTGTGGCAAAACCAGAGCCACTGTATTCGTATTTCTACTTGGAACACTGCCACTTGGCGTTCACGCTCCAGCTACCTGCTACTGTATGGGAGTGATGGTTAAGTATTAAGTATAGGCTGATTTTGGAAGTTGTGAATAAATAATCAGAAAATGCTATGAAAGATACTAAAAATTCCACTGGATATATCTACCATTCAATTCATAATCTGAGCGATCCTAAGAGCATGACAATGTGGTCAGTGTGTTGGCCCACATGACAATCCCGTCAGTTCAACCATCTTTAGAGTTAGTTAGGAACCAGTGACATGTCTTAAGACCTAACTGCAATGCACATTCCGGTTAAGACATAAACTGTTGGGCTCAAGGAATGCAACCTGCAGTCAGCAGACCGTATGATTAGGTAAGGACACACGTGGTCTTGGGCTACTCATCCACCTCTTTGAGATACGAAGCCACTGAAGAGGCATCGTAAACAGGCTCTGGTTTGTCTTTCAACCTGGACAAACCGAATTAAGAAGGAAAATGTCTGACAGGCACCTGGGTGGCTCAGCTGGTTAACCATCCAACTTTGGCTCAGGTCATGATGTCACCGTTTATGAGTTCGAGCCCCATGATGGGCTCTGTGTGGACAGCTCGGAGCCTGGGGCGTGCTTCAGATTCGTGTCTCCCTCTCTCTCTGCCCCTCCCCAAATCATGCTCTGTCTCTCAAAAATAAACATGAAAAAAATTTAAAGAGAAGAAAAATGTTTGACAATAAATACTATGGCATTAATAATGGTGTTGAGGGGGCACCTGGGTGGCTCAGTTGGTTAAGCGTCCAACTTTGGCTCAGGTCATGATCTCATGTTGCGTGAGCTGGAGGCCCACATCAGGTTCTGGGCTGACAACATGGAACCCGCTTCCGATCCTCTATCCCTCCCCCCTCCGTCCCTCCCCCACTTGCATGCGCACATTCTTTCTCTCAAAAATAAACAAAATAAAAAAAAAAATAATAATAATGGTGTTGAGGACTCTGAGCATATTTGCTATTCTCGGTGCTCACAGTGTTTGATGTTGGACTGAGCCGGGTCCATCAGAGCAGTAAGTAGACCACTCTCGTGACTTCATCTGCCATCTTAACAATAAAAACTAAGTCCTCAGTCCACGAATTTGGCAAATCTCTCCACTGTTTATGCCTCTGAACAATGCTTTGTAGTTTCAAGTGTAGCAGTCTTGACAAAAAAATATCTATGTACTGAATATTCTTTTATGCTAGAGTAAGTAGATTTTTTAAAAAATTAATTTTCTAATTACTGCTTTGATCTTTGTATATTGACCTTCCATCTTTTACCTTACTAAATTACTAGCTCCAGTAGTCGGTTAGTACACTTCTGAAAATTTTCTACATAAACAATAATTTCTGTATCCATCAGGAAATGCATAAATAATGGATTTAGACCTGTGATTTCTAAATTAAGTAAAAATTTTTCATTACATCTTTAAATTTATTAGATTTATAAGAGTACTGTATCAGACAATTGAATTAAGAGGGAAACTGAGTACATTACATTTATAAAAGAAGTTTAAAAATGTTCAAAGAAATTTAATTAGCATTTTACAAATGCAATCAAGTGTTATTCAAAAGCCCGGTAAGGGGCACCTGGGTGGCTCAGTCAGCTAAGCATCTGCCTCTTGATTTCACTTCAGGTCATGATCTCGTGGTTTTGTGAGTGTGAGTCTTGCTCCACTGGGACCCTGCTTGGGATCCTCTCTCCCCGCCCCTCCCCCACCCCACTGTCTCTGTCTCTCTCAAAATATATAAATAAGCTTAAAAGGGTTTAATTATTAAAAAATAACCCCTTAAAAGAATGATTGCCAAAACTTGCAAAACTTGCACACTGAAAATAAGACTTATAATCTGAGTTTAACTGCCTCAAGAGGAAACAGATGTTACTTTAATAGACTGTCACTATAATGAATAATAACTTCTGAAATTAAAGTGAACCTTGACAGTACCTTTCCTGCAAACAAAAATCATGCTCCCAGGCACTTAAAACTTCATATCTAAAGTTAATTCCAGTATGCCCACACATTTGAAAACCTAATACGTAAATCGTCAAAAGTTGAGACAAACATATCTTCAAAAATTGCAAGTTGTCATTTTTTAGTGGGTTGTGAAATCAATTTAGTGGGTTAAGACTGTCATTTTTGGGGGCACCTGGGTGGCTCAGTCAGTTAAACATCCACCTCTGGTTCAGGTCATGATCTCGCAGTTCATGAATTTGAGCCCCGTGGCATGCTCTATGCTGACAGCTTAGAGCCTGGAGCCTGCTTCGGATTCTGTCTGCCTCTCCGTCTGCCCCTCCCCCTGCTGCCCTTCCCCCTGCCTGTGAAGTCTCTCTCTCAAAAAATAAACATTAAAAAATTTTTTAAACAGACTCATTTTTTTTATAAAATAGTAAAGAAAAGGAAGTGTGTCATGTCTAAGGAGGATAAATACTATTTCATGAAACTCTGGTTTCAGACCTATACATATAGACACAATACTTGCACACCCGCATGAGCACCGCGTACTAGCAGGAGATAAAAACGTCATTGTTTTCTAAGAGTTGCAGAAAAAAACAGACAGATGCCCTCGAGACCACTGTCTACACAAAATGAGCTTTCTCTGAAAAAGAGTGTTCTATTTGTTCTCTATCCTGTACTGCCGCACAGGGGCACTTGATCTTGTGTTTATGCTGCTGGGGGTCAGCGGCGTCAGAATTAGCTGGTAAACAGAAAGGAGCCTCACTTAGGGACATCACCGACCACTCCTGCACCGGAAGGGCACCAAGGAACGGAGCTCCCGGGCGGGTCCGCGCGGCTGCCGTCCTGTCTTCTTCAATGACTCCACCGTTAGTTCGACTTTAGCTCCCCAAACCCGAGGCCAAAGCTTGTCCCGCTTCAGGAACTGTAAAATCAGGTCCTCTTTCTTCTCCGGACACCAGTTCCTACCCTCGCAGGAGCTGTCAGCCCACCATCCTGGTTTGGGGACCTCCAGTTCTCTGCCCCTTTCAAGGCCATGTCGCTCCATTTGTCCCATCTTCAGTTCCTTTCTAACGGATTTCAGAAGCCATAACCATATTTCTGCCACTTCTTGGTCCACCGCCTTCAATTCTCGCCCTTCCACGGCAGCGGCCTGACAAGTCTGCTCCCCGCAAACAAGACAGCGTCTGCCTTCCCGAGGCTGCCGAGGAGCATCCCCTCAGCGCGACCTCACCCTCGCCAACCCTGACAAGGACTGGCCATCAGCTCTGTCTGCCATTCTTCTTATCCTGCCATCTCCCCCCTTCACCAGCACCTGCTTCAGATGGAGGAGACAAGGGATCAGATGAGAAAGCAGCCAGCTTGCTGCCACCACAGCCAATCCATTTCTCTTCACGCCCACTGAGCCTTCCCTCACCCTCTCCTACGACGAAGAGTCCTTACTATCGAAGGCTGGTCTTCCTGTCTGTGTCCTTGATTTTTCTTGTGCTTCATCCTGGAGACCCTGATATACTGATTTCCGGCTCTCTCCCATTAATCTCTGTCTTCCCTAACTCCATCAGCTTTTGACAATGCTCAAGTTTCTCCTATTTTTAAAAGGCCTTCCGCCATCGGATTGACCTCTATAGCTAGTGTCTTCAAAATTCGTATTTGATTATGGTCACCATCTTAACTTCCACTCAATTTTTAGGCCTTGACAATGTTTTATCCTCACTAAAACTGACACAGGTCTTGCCAAGATCCTCCAAAGATGCTTCACAAGCCCTGGCAGCAGAACCCAGCACTGCTATGGCTGCCCACTTCTTTTTTGTTTTTTATTTATTTATTTATTTATTTATTTATTTTTGAGAAAGAGAGACAGACAGATAGCATGAGGAGGGGAGGGTCAGAGAGAGGGAAATGCAGAATCTCAAGACAGACTCCAGGCTCTGAGCTAGCTGTCAGCACAGAGCCTGATGCGGGGCTCGAACCTACAAACCATGAGATCATGACCTGAGCCGAAGTCAGAGGCTCAACCGACTGAGCCACCCCAGGCGGCCCTGCCCCCCACTTCTTGAACATTCTTCTTGTGACTTCCATGACCCCACGCTCTCTCGGCCTCTTCTTCATCTACTCAGTCCTTCCGCAGCGGGGTTCCTCGGGCTTCTCGTCCAGGACTGCTGCTCTTCCCTCCGAACGACAGCACTCACTCGTAGGGCTCCCGCACACGGCCTAGTGCCTCCCTCCCAGGCTGTTCGGCAGTTTCAGTCTGTATGTCCACCCGCCTCCCCAACATCTCTGTTCGTGTCTCCAAACACACTCAATCCCGCATGTCCACGCCGAGCTCACCCTGCCTCTCCTTCTCCCCCCAAGTCTGCCCCTCCTTCCACGTTCCTCGTTTCACAAATGAAGAGTAAGCAGTCGAGTCACAACCTAAACTCTCTCCCCTCACCCTCGCCACACACAATTAACCAGCCGGTCGCGTGTACCCCACCTCCTACATATCCTTAGCGTCCATTTGCTCTTATCTCATTCTCAGCAGTTACCACCCGCGTCCAGGCCGCCAACATCCTTTGCCTAGAGTCCTGTATGCAAACCCCCCACAGATTAGTCTTCCTACCTCCAGTCTGAGTCCTGGTCACGCTCCACATGTGCAGCAGAAATGACAGAACTGCTGGTGTCAGTCTAGTGCTTAAACCTTCCAGTGCTTTCAGGAGAAACGTCCAAGTCCTTTACCAGCCAGCTGCGGCCCCCCCACCCAGCCTGCCTCCCAAACTCCAGGTGTGCTCTCTGGCCCCTAGGCCTTCTGAACATGCTCGTCTCTCCCTAAAGCTCTTGCATTCCCTCCTTCTAAAAATTCTGAGATCACTTCATCCGAGGAGCGTTTCCTGCCCTCCCACACCCTGTTCAAAGCCGAGCTGAGGGCCCTCCTATGTGAACTGACTGCATCTATCTCCCCCAGACGCCACATCACACGTTACGAAAACTGCATGGTGTCTGTGTCCTCCGCTAGGCTCTGGAGAGCCATCAGAAACCACAGTACCCGGCTTAATATACTTGTTGAGTGAATGATTTTACCAATTCTTCACATTTATGATTCTAATTCTTGGCTGACTCCTCCAACTATTTCAAATTAAGCTAGTCCCCCCCCCCCTTTTTTTTAAAGTCTCCTACTTCCTCATGTTCGTGGTCCTTATGCTCTCTGGCCCAGTGCAACTGACATGGTCAGCCGACGCTAGGGACATGCCACCTCAACCTGCACTTCCTCTGTGTTAGACACTCCTCGGGCCCTGCCCCGCATCCCTGCAGCCTCATCACCGACTCGACTCGTGGCACCACCACTGGGCACGGTTCTGCGAAGGCTCGATTGGGGCTGCCTGGCTTTTTTTCAGAGGCAGCAGCCTGCTCTCTGTTCGCACAGCCACAAGGAACAGTGTGGAGACATTCACCCCCAGTGAGATAATCAGCAGCCAGTGGAGAGTGAAAGCCAGGTGAGCACACACGTCTTCCTTTGGTCCCTCAGGAAGTCCATGCTGAGCCCGGCGTCTCAAGAGACTGATGTCCGGTCATCAGAGCGCTGGAGTGCACTGCGCGCGCGCACCCTTTCGTTATCTTTCCCTCCTCCTTACCAGTTCGCTGCCTCCAGCCCCCCACTCCTGTCCTGCGCATCCCATGTTTCAGGATCTGCTTCTGGAAGGAAACCAGGCTGAGCGTCTCTTAGGCATCAGAATTTTTACTTTTGTTTTCTTATTTTGGTAGCGGTTAGTGGAGCAGATGGCTTTACTTCTTTCCCGACTGTCAACACGTCCTTCCTAATGTCACATTTCATTCTGTTATCAGTGAACGTGCTATCAGTGAACAAGCTACAGAAGCACGAACACAAAGAGTCTCCCATAAATGACACCTATTTCAAATGAATGGCAGCTAGGAAAATACATTTCTTATAAGAACAGGAGCTCTACCCGTCTCCATGTTTATATTAAAAACATTTTGCTAGCAGCACATAAAAGAACACTCCTAAAATTAAACAGACCTTCTCATACCTTCATGGCAGAGTTTGCTTATTTTTCTGCACAGAGACTGAATATTAACAGACACAAAAGAGAATCGGAACAGACCTTGCAGACAAATACAGAGACTTCACTCTTACGGTGAAGCTGGGCGTGAGAGAATAGAAGCCCTTGGACTGTTGTCTGTCTTTGGGTTAGTTCCTCCAGAGGTAGCAGGCACTGTGTGAACAGCAAATGAAGCAGGTTCCAAAATACAGCATCAAGTATCCTTCCAGAATTTTTTCCAATTAAGCTAATGATTCATATTGTTACTACAGAGCCATGAGTTAAACCAAGAATATTTACTGATATTTCACAAATGTTCAATTAATCACATGACTTAGGGTTGACGACAAACTTAACAGCATTAAAGGATAGGACTTTTTGCCCCTTCTTTACTCTTTAATCTTTAATCATTCCATCAATTGTCAGAGATCACTGAATTTATGGGCTAAGCAAAGTTTTAAAATTCTCTATTTTTATCATAGCCTTCCAACATCAGAGTTTGTAAATTTTTAAAATTTGTTTAAAACCAAAATGCACAGGGGTGCCTGAGTGGCTCAGTCGATTGAGCGTCCGACTTCAGCTCAGGTCATGATCTCACGGTTTGTGGGTTCGAGCTCCGTGTCAGGCTCTGTGCTGACAGCTCAGAGCCTGGACCCTGCTTGGGATTCTGTGACTCCCCCTCTCTCTGCCCCACCCCTGCTCATGCTCTGTCTCTCAAAAATGAATAAATGTTAAAAAAATTTTTTTAAAACCCAGAATGCATAGAAATCATGAATGCTTACAGAACTTCAATGCTTTCTGGGTAGTAAAATTTTTTTACTTTCATTACAATAAAGTATCCTTGTGAAACAGTTACATGCCTTCTCAAAATTTTTTCAAGTCCGTGGGAAAGGGTATAAAAACAAATCTATCGTTCTCCTATATCCATGACAGTAATCTTGTTTTTATCAAAAAGCAGGTGGAATCGATGCCTTCCGACTCTGACACACAGGTGTGCACCCCATTTATAATACATTCAATGCCTACAAGTAAGACGCCACAAAGCTCTCTAACAAAAACAAGTCTCTTAGGTACTCGGTAGCTCTGCCCGGTACTGTGGCGCACAGACTGACCCGCATTTCCTCTATGTCATCAAGATTCACATCCTCACACATTCTGGGATTTCTGAAACCCAGATGTGTCTTACCACTGACAGAACCATAGTCTAACTGGCAACATTCTTCCTTTCTTAGCGGGTCATAAAAGAGAGGACTTAAAACCGATGGTGTCTCCTACTCCACAGGGTACCATTGTTCATCCG
This sequence comes from Helogale parvula, assembly GCA_004023845.1. Classification (NCBI taxonomy): domain Eukaryota; kingdom Metazoa; phylum Chordata; class Mammalia; order Carnivora; family Herpestidae; genus Helogale; species Helogale parvula. Next base: position 94,057 of record PJEM01001861.1, read on the forward strand.
ACACTTAAGCAGCTACGGGCTTTTATTCTCTAAGTGACATTTTGGACAACCTCTTCATTATATTTTTAAAAATGCCAGTTTTTATTCACGCAAACAAAGCAGTACTGTAGGACGCCACCCGTTAGAGCCAGCAGCGCTAGCCTGTTTTTAGACCCGGTCTGAAGCCTACTGGTAGTTTCTAGTCAATGATTTCAAAATGGATTCATTAATGATTTCAAAATCACAGGATTAATTACATTTTAAAAACTGGGTGGTTATAAAAGGAATTATTTATTTTTAAAAATTTATCTGTTCCATAAGAAAAGAGAACAGGATCAGGAAAATATTTCTTTAACAGCTGAATGGAAACCTCAAGTCTGCTTTTCAAACTTTTTCCAAGCTATTTCAGTCTGCCTCTGGCCAGGGCTCCAGCCATTTTTGGTCACTGGCTTACTGCAAAGACTGCCTGGTGAAAATTTGTAAAGCAGAATTTTAAAAATCTCTCTTGTGCAAGACTGGCTTTGAAACACTCTGAAAAAATGGGGTGCCTGGGTGGCTCAGTTGGTTAAGCGTCCAACTTAAGCTCAGGTCACAATCTCGCCGTTTGTGAGTTTGAGCCCCGCATCGGGCTCTGTACTGACAGCTCAAAGCCTGGAGCCTGCTTCTGATTCTGTGTCTCCCCCTCTCTCTGCTCCTCCCCTGTTTACACTCTGTCTCTGTTGCTTAAAAAATTAAATAAACATTAAAAAAAATTAAAAAAAAAAAAGAAACATTCTGAAAAAATGAAAAGTCTTCGCAACAGTTCGAAGTTTACCTTAATTAAGTCTGTTTCAGATTTTCCAGTAGAAAATGCACACACAAAAATGTTACAGCACTTCAGTGTTACATGAATATGACAGGGAAGGCTTGTTTTCTTGCTCCTCACTGTCCTCGTTAGAAGACCATGTCACAACTAGGGAAATCTAGCTTCTAATTTTTTTTTAAATTTTTAACATTTATTTATTTCTGAGAGACAGAGCACAAGTCAGGGAGGGGCAAAGAGAGGGAGATACCGAATCCAAAGCAGGCTCCAGGCTCTGAGCTGTCAGCACAGAGCCCGATGTGGGGCTCAAATCCACAAACCGTGAGATCATGACCTGAGCCGGAGTTGGATGCTTAACCGACTGAGCCACCCCGATGCCCCATAGTTTCTAATTTTTAAACCAACGGTCATATTAGTGATACCTAACATCTGGATAAGAAAGGGTATCTCTGAAAAACAGGTAAATGGGACAAGATAGTAACACTATAATGAAGCAATATTTTTAAGTGGATAGAGAGTAAACGGAAAACTTACAAGACTGCAACAAAACACACTCTCCAAGTTCCCCCAGTATAAACAAGCCAAGCTTCCAACGACATTTGGCTTTGATGCTGGGCTCCCACTGCTCCCATCTCCACTTAGCTACATCCCAGCAGCACCACCTTCTACCGGCAGCAAAGCGTACGTGTTCATTAAGCATCCAACAATCAAACACCATTCCCTCTGCACCTTCACGCGGGAAGGTCAACCTCAAATGCAGCTTCACTGCACACCTACAGTAATGGAGAAGGACACGGTCCACTTAGTCGTAACTCATCGCTGCGGCACATTATTAGGGCCCTCGGAAGTCTTCGTTAGTCTTTTTTCTCATTCCGCGTTACTTCCTCGTGGCCAGGGCGACACTGTGGCTGAGGGGCACCCTTTGGAGGGGCCGTGAACACAGTGCTCAGGAAGTGAGACCAGGCTCGGAGAAAGCAGTCAAGTGAGTACAGTCAGAACCCTTTCGGAGTCTGCTCATGTCACACACGGTCCAAGCGGGACTTGCTTTTTCCGTGGGCGCTTATGACAGACACTACAACAGTGTGCAAGAAAGACCGTGCCGGCAAGAAAGAAGGAAGTGAAGAGAAGGGACAAATGAAAGCATACCAGGACGCAGACTGGCGCCTCGGAAGTTCAGGGCTGAGCTCCTTATGAACTGGCTGGAAGAGGTAAAATGGCCTAGGAAGCCCCAAACTTGGGGAAATGTGTCAAGCACGAAGACAAAATTAGGTGCTTTTTTACAGCAAATTTAAATTCAATATCCTAATATCATGACTTAGACAATTAGGAAACGTCTTGCAAGCATTTTGAAGTATAGAAAAGAGGGGGTGAAATCTAGACTAATCTGTGGTGAAATGTCTATATTGCCATAATTATCAGTAGAGATAGAAATAAAGATCATTCTAATTAGCGTCTTTGAAATAAATATTAAAAATAAGTACTTATAAAAACGAAAGAGCAATATCTGAATTAAAGTTATTTTAAATCTCTGGTTAAAAAAGAAGCATCTGCTGATATTTTCGCAATAAACAACACCTGAGGGGGTCAGTGATGAAACATTCCATCACGTTCTGAGGACCGACTCGGTACTTGGGAAAGCAGCACATGCTCAATGAGGTGATCATTTTTTGTAAATCTGGAACCAAAGAGACTTTTTTTAAGTAGGCTCCAACACCCAACATGTGGCTTGAACTCACCACCCTGAGGTCAAGAGTCTCATGCTCTGCCGACTGAGCCAGCGAGATGCCCCCCAAAAGGATTTTACTCCCAAGGATAAACAGTAGAGCACCTGTACAACATGAAGAGTCAGATCAAATCATAATTTATCACGGTTCTCAAACCAACTCCAAAACATCCGGCTTACTTCCAACGCCTCGTGTAAAGTATCTGTGTTAGATACTGCCTGTCACCTAAGTAGTGGCATTTGTCTGCTCAAGCCCCAAATCAGTGGTCACGTAGGTCTTATCTTACTGAAGGGAGAAACACCAAGTATTCAGGAAAAACAATACAAGTGTGAAGGAGGGTTCCTGCTCTGTTTCTTAAAGAATGTACACAGACGTACGCACAGAAAAGACCAAGGGGCGAGCATAAAAACCCCGACGGTGATTCCTGCTGTCGAGAGAGATCCAGGGGCCATTTTAGTATTTCTTCTTAGCAGTGCTTTATGCATTTGGACCAATCTCCTACTACTCTTCCCAGTAAACACTTTTTTAAAGATAATTTAAACAAAAGAAGCGAAATGTAACTGTGATGCGGAAATTTTAAATTCTATACATATCCAACTATCAATTTAAGAAGCAATCTAACAGGTTTTTACTTAAGAATCATTGGCGAAACCTCTAAAATCCTTTCTTTACAGGAGGCAGAGGTCCTGGATTCAAAAACAAAAGGCCTATTTATGAACAGAGGGATGTCTTTAGAATTTTCCAAGTTGCTTCAGTTTGCCAGCCCCTTCCCCCACCATTCATGCAAGCAGTAAATACAACAGGTTTTTCTCCTTATGCAGACCTCCTAGTTAAGCAAACAACCATATAACCGCAAACCTCCAAAATGTGGGAGGTGGGGGAGGCGGGGGTGGAAGGCAGGGGGGAATAGGATTTCCAGAGGCTTATTACATCAATTCAGGATGGAGAGAAATGTGATTTTTCTTACAAGTGGCTCCTGACGCACCTTGTGGCCACGCTGTTGTGCAGAGACCTGTGGTGATCGGCTGTGCCCTCTGCAGAGTAATGGAACTACTGAACAGCTGGAGGAGAAACAAGATTTAGTGGAAAAAAGCACCGTGCCGACTAACAACGGCGTCCATAGTAAACTCTGTGTTTTGTCTGAGTCAGAGTTTGGGTCACGTAAAAGTAAAACTGACCCAAGAGAAGAGAACAGCTTCTCACAGATTGCCATTTAAATCTCAAATGACCATGTTTCACAGCATGCTCAATACGTTCCAGCATGTAACTGCATTTTAATTTCCTAAAACCACAGGACATTAAGTCTGATTTCAAATAGCGTCTGGACTGTGATATTCAATCCTGATAAAACCGTATGACGTTCTCTTGCAAGTTCCAAAGATTCAGCATATGGAAAAGGATCTTCCTTTTCTTTGAAGCACTATCCTTAAAGAAATTTACTCCTCTGACTTGTGTAAATGAATTCTAAACAATGAATATATTAAGACATAAAGCTTGTGCCCTAAGACCTGGAACGTAGTAAGATTATACGAGAAAAGCACGCCGTGCTCTCTTCACTCACCACGTGTAATACCATCAAAATAAGACTTCACATTTTCTTTGCCACGAAATACTCCTTCGTCCTAACTTTGGAAAATGAATTTAAAGTCTCTTGACATGAGTAAATCTTTACTTGAAGGTTCATTCAGTGCATGGAAATTATTCAGTTACCTTTTCGGCTTTATCAAACAGGGAGGGCCTGTGATTGCTTTAATCCCCGAGTATTACGGAAGAGAAGCAAGCGTTAGTTTGGGAGTCAGCAACCAACTGATGACCATTATTATTTAGTCGGAACAAACTTATCCACCTCTGCACGTGAACCTGAGATAATGCAGTAGGATGGTTAGCAGTTTTCTCCAGAAGGAAATGGCTCTGACCTGCCTTTGAGAAAGGCCAGCAAGGAAAAAACAATTCTTTTTGAGGGGCCAGCGGATAAGTATTTGCTCTGCTCTGAACTGCCACTGCCTTCCGCTTGGAGCCCGACTCCAGTGACAAGTTCAGTATGTCTGTCTGTACGCAACACATCTGTCTGTCTGATCAGTCGGGTGTAATTCTACTTAAAATGAAGTACTGAAATGCTGACTGACAATCAACAGTGCGGGAACTATAATGCCCAGGTTGTTCTACAAACCCTGAATCTAGGAAGCCTGGGGTGACCTCGGGGCGCCTGGCGCAGGAGTTAGGTGGGTCCCTACGGCCACGTGTTCATCAGATTCTAAGGTATCACCATGTGTAAGAAATGCCCACTCTTGATTTCATAATAGCTTTTCAAGGAGATGCCAAAATACAACGAAACATGAACCAATTTTTCTTTTTTGGAAAAAACCTGATTTGTGAATGATTTGTGCACATCCTAGAACAGAAGAAATTACTACATTTTTCTGTTTATCCCTCTGTCTTCCTATTTGATCTTTTCATTTACTCCCTGTCCCTCCCCCGGCCTCTCCATTTCCCTTTTCTTTTTTAAAAAAAATTTTTATGTTTATTACTGAGACAGAGAGAAACAGAGTATGAGCAGGGGAGAGGCAGAGAAAGAGGGAGACACAGAATCCGAAGCAGGCTCCAGGCTCTGAGCTGTCAGCACAGAGCCCGACGTGGGGCTTGAACCCACAAATTATAAGATCATGACCTGAGCTGAAGTCGGTCGCTTAACTGACTGAGCCACGCAGGCGCCCCACTGTTTCCCTTTTCTGATTTTTCTCCACACTTAGACCACAGGTGACCAGACAGAAAACGCGTCATTCTTAACTGTGCACCAGGCGGCTCCTGTGGCACAGGGCTGTGAGGACTCAGAAGTCAGTGAGGCACAGGGAGGACATCCAGGAACCCCGGTCCGAGGAAAACCCCAGCTGGGCAGCCGATGCCGCTCATCACCAGAGCACAACTCACGGCCAGTGGACGAAGCCACGGCAGAACGCAGGGAGGGTGAGAAAGGCTGCTGCAAACCGAGCGAGGTCTGGACAAAGGGAGGTGACTAGTACTTCGGATTTTTCTGGAGGCAGGAATCAGAGCAGACAGAGGCAAACACAGACGGAAGCCCATAGATGTGTCTGCGAACATCGTGTGCTAATTCGGCTAGCGATCGCCAACCCAGCAATCCTAGGGGGCTATCCTCAGTGAGCCGGTCTTACTCTAATCCTCGGGCTCAAGAAGGTAGGTTCTATTATTATGTCCATTCTAAAGGCCGGGAACCAGAGGCCAGGAAGTTTATGAAATTGCCCAGGGGCACACAATTTACGGGCTGAGATGGAGCCAGGACCCACAGGCAGGAAGTGTGACCCCAGGCCCTACGTGCAGTGTCTGTGCACAGAGGGTCCACACGGGGAACACTAAGAGATAGGACACGGCCGGGGCTGGACTGCGTGCGCAGGAGGTGGAAGAAGGGACAGAAAAGGAGAAGCACCAAAGAGGTAAGAAGAAAGTCAAGAAAGTATTGTCACCAAGCCCATCCCCGCCTGCCGGCCTCCAGGGGACCATTCCCTAGCGTGTTCAGTCCAACTGGCCAGTGTTCCTATCTTCTTTACCGGAACGGAGCGACCCAGCACTGTGATGGCCGTACCAGGGACGGGAGGTGGTACCAGCCTCGCAGCGGAAGGAGACGGGTTAGGAAGCAGCAGACGCACAGGAGGTTTCCGCATTTATTTCCAGAAGTGAGGGTTGCGTGCGCGCACATGTGGTGTCTCCCCGTCTTCCACACTCGCGCATGCGCACACAGCATACACGTTCTACGATAGATAACCAGCTACCTGGACCCTACTAAGAGCCAAAGCCACACACGTGGAACCTGAACACAAGGCCCGGTTTCCGGCAGAACTCTGCTGCGAACGTACCTGCTTCCGGGTCCGGGTTGAAACGGCAGTACTTCGAGTGCTCGAGGGAAGGCAGGCACTGCTCGATGGGCACCCAAACGTACGTCTCAGGACACAGCAAATCAGAAGGTCTGTACTGCCCCTAGAGAGGAGCGAAGGAAGAAGAACACAGGCTTTACAAACACAGAAACTTCCTCGTTACAAGGCTGCACAGTTCCGGGAAAGGTTTGAATCACGAATTTAAACAAAGTCAACCAGAAACAGCTTCGCTGTAAATCCTGGCCGCGTCTGGCAACTGCTTTCCCAGCTCAAGAAAGCACATTCGATTCCAAAGCTCTCTACAAGTGATGCATCACTGCTTCGATGCCCGTATTGATTTGGGAGATTCGAGTTTCTACTTTCTTTTCCAAGAAATATTTAATATACGATTCTTGCTGAGCTGACTGACTGCAAAGAAGACCCAGTTTCAGTATCAAAGTGAAATGTCTTTTCATGTATGAAAGCATTATAATTTAGATATGGAGTGAACTCGTTTTCAAAAATGGGATTTTAGAAGTTTTTAATTTATAGATTTAGTTGATAGCACTCATTCCGTTCTAATGTACTAAAAAGTACCTTTGTCAAGAAACGTTCAGAACAATCTAAACTGATACATGTAAATAAAGAGAAGTTTAAAACACATTACAGAAATTTGAGAAACACACCTCTGATAATTATTCTCTAATTTCTTCAAAAACGCCATTTTGTAAGAATGTTTTATATATTTATAACCCAATTATGTACCCCAAGTCGAAAACAAAGACTACACACGAGATGCTGAAGAAAAAAAAAATCATTTGCCCACAGGTACAAACTATATGAAATCATTTAGTGAAAAATTTCAGGAGCATCAAAGTGAATTAAAAATTCCAAGTATCTCTTCTCTAAAATTTCGAAATTCGAATCTCATTAAAGAGGCTCAAATCCAGAGCAGGGCTTCCCAATTCTGTTTGGTACAACCCACAGTGAGAAATACACTTTGCATCGCAACCTAGTAAACACGAATGCAAATACAGAACTAGAAACAAGCTTTTTACTACAGAACACTGACCCGCGTTATGTAATCTTTACTTCCTGACCTGCTCCATTTTGTTGTGTAATGATGCTCCTGAACCATAAACCTGCTTTTACGAATAGCACGTGGGCCACAACCTCAGAGTTTGAAAAACACTATCAAATGCAAAATGCCTTACAAAGAATAGTGCTGTCAGGGGCTCGCACCGTCACACACCTTTGTATCAGAGCGGCCTGGGACCGGCCTGCTCTGCGCAGGTCACTGTACAAAGCCCCGCTAAGATGTACAAGAAACACCACACCCCCTCGTGCTCAAAGCACTCGGAAGTCCGCAAGCCAAGCGGGGAGACGGCGCATAGAGAGAGTGTGTGTGCAAACTAGCTGCTTCTTGAGAGGCTGGGAGAGAGTTCAAGAAGGATATGGAGTTTTATTGGGGATTTAACAGACCGACTGGAGTTAAGTCCCGGGCAGGATGAAAAGGAATGAGAACAATCTAGATGAAGGTCACAGTAAAAACAAAGACACAGAGTTGCAAGATCACCCCGAGGCACGAGAAAGCGGGGCCCTGCAGAAATGGAAAGGTAGGTTGGGACCAGATTCTGTAAGGCCTCAGAATTCATGTTTTGAACTCTGTTCTAGATGAAATGGGAATGCCTGCTGGCTGAGAGAGAAAGCAGGACAGGAGAAAGACCAGAACTCAGGTCTCTGACCCTGCTTTTTCCAGACTGTTCCCGGCACTGCTGATGCCGCACTGCCCTGGCACAGGCAAGGTCATCCACAGGGGCAGCTCTCCAGGGGGTCCAGAGAGTCATCCAACATGAAAACTCACAAGGCAGGATTATTTCGAGATGAATTAATAATTAGTAGGTATCATAAGACCCGATATTCAATGATACCTATCTTATTAAAAGCAATGTCCTTCTCTCCATTAATTCAGAAAGTGTTTTATTGGCGGAAAGCGGGGCATGATGTGACGCTGTCCATATTAACAAATCTGAAAAGCTAGCAGCCTAAACCAATGGGTATAAATCTTTTATTTTCCTCTTGGGTTATAGACCATTTAAAAATCTGATGAGGGGCAAAAGCTTTGTATAAAAGCTAAACACAGAAGACTTCTACAGAAAAGGAGATTTTCTTCATCTTGTAGTAAACAAAGATTTCTTAGTGCACAGAAAGCACTAACCATTAAAATAACACTGATGAGCTACACTTCATGAAAGCTATATCTGCGTTAAAAATTAAGAAAACAAACAGGCAACAGGGCGCCTGGGCGGCTCAGTCAGTTTGAGCGTCTGACTTCGGCTCAGGTCATGATCTCAGGGTCCACGGGTTCGAGCCCTGCGTCGGGCTCTGTGCTGACAGCTCGGAGCCTGGAGCCTACATCGGATTCTGTGTCTCCCTCTCTCTATCTCCCCCTCCCCTGCTCACGCTCTGTCTCTCTCTCTTAAAAATAGACATAAAAAAAATATTTTTAATACACAGGCAAGCCAAAGACTAAGAGAAAATATTAACAAAACATATTAGAAAACATATTTGTATCTAAAACATATCCAAAATTTAACAACTCAAGAATAAAAAATCCATTTTTTAAAAAGGCACCAAATATATATGAATGCCTAATAAGTACCTGAAAATAGACTGAATATCAGTTACCAGAAATGCAATTAAAACCATAACATACCACCACATGACCACCAGAATGGCTAAAATTAAAAATAACAAGTTTTGGCAAGGATCTGGACTATGCAGAACTTGGATACTGTTGGTTTAAAATGGTAGAACCATTTGGGAAAATATCTTCTTGGACATGTATCATTTCTGAATATGTCCAGGATAAACTCCTTGAATTAGAATTGAGGGGTGTAACGGTTTTTATGTTTTATAGTACAAAACTATTTTCCACTGAAGTTGTGCCATTTTACATTTCCATCAGCAACATATGTACACAAGTGCTAATTTCCCCAAATCCTTACCAACACAGCCTATAATCAAACTTTCCATCTCTGCCAATATGACAAATGGCATTTCACTGTGGTTTGAATTTGCATTACATAGCTTTCCATACATTTGAAGGGTTTGTATTTCCTTTTCTGTAAAGTTGGCCCCCTCTGTTGGTAGATTTCTGGTCTTATTATTTGAAAAACTCTTTATATATTAAAGAAATTCACCCTTAGTTTGCAAAATATGTTGTACTTCCCAGTTTATCTATCTTTTGACTCTGTATGGCATTTTCTTTCACCAGGTGGAAATCTGAGAAGTGGTCAAATATATCATTTGTTAAAACAGTGTCTTAGTTTTGCAATATAATTTTAAAAAGTCACTGTCACTCAAATGTTATGAAAACATGTATATGTTTTTCTAGTACTTTTATGGTCATAATTTTACATTCACATTCATGCTCCATCTGGAATTTATTTTGGTGTAAGGTAAAAGAAAAGGATCTAACCTGATTTCTTTCAGATGTGGTCTCAGCATCATTTTAGAACCGTTGTTTCCCCCGCTGATTTAAGTGTCTTTTTGGTAACTTACTAAAGTTCCATATACATTTAGATCTCTTCCAGCACTTCCTATTTATTGTGATACACTGATCTGACTATGCATGCACCAGGGCCACGCAGCTTTGACTACTAGAGCTTAATGTTATATTTTAAACTCTAGTAGATCTAACCATCCCTCTAGGATTGCTCTTCAAGTGCAGAACTTCCTGGCTCTTCTTGCTTAATTTTTCTAAAATTCTGGACTTAAGGGGCAGGGTGCCTGACTAGCTCAGTCAGTAGAGCGTGTGACTCTTAATCTTGGGGTTGTGAGTTCAAGCCTCATGTTGGGTACTGTAGAGATTACTTACGTAAAATCTTAGGGGCACCTTGGTGGCTCAGTCGGTTAAGCATCCAACTTCAGCTCAGGTCATGATCCCGTGGTTTGTGGGTTCAAGCCCCGTACCAGGATCTGTGCTGAAGGTCAGAGCCTGGAGCCTGCTTCAGATTCTGTGTCTCTCCTTCTCTCTGCCCCTCCCCTGCTCATGCTCTCTCTCTGTTTCTCAATAATAAGTGTTAAGATATTTTAAAAAATAAAAATAAAATTTTAAAAAATAAATAAAATTCTGTACTTAGTACGAAAATACCACCAATACGAACAAGGAAACAGTAATAAAAGTGTTATGGCTTATCTTATCTGTTGTGATGGAGGGACACAGAAGCAGAGAATCCCGAGAATATCTAGTGAGAAGAAAATAGATGCAGATTCATCCACAGACACCTGAACCCAATGTCTGGCTTTAACAATGACCTTGACATTCCAAAACAGTCACTGAATAAGAAATGAATCCTCACCAGGCAGCAGACGCTGGGGGCTGGGAAGAGGATGATGAACAAAGGCACGCCTCTAGAGAACTCGCAATCTCCTGGTGGCGAGAGACCCGGACGAAGAGAAGCACATGAAGCATGTAGCAAGTAGGATTGTGTACAGTGGTTCCAAGTTTCAAAAATTTCATAACGTTCTTTTCAGGCAATACCTGCTCGAAACAGTGGGTCCGATATTTTCTTTTTAACCCTTTAAACACTTCATTTTTCAACACTTCAAACACACTCACTGAAGAGTCACCAACGTATATACGTGTTGACTTCCGCTCATCATCCGAAATCAAGTGTTTAGATTAGGGTAAGACCTCATTTTCCTCCAAAGTATAAGCTTATCTCGGTGCTCTGTGTCAGATAATCTCAAAAGCAACCAAATAATACAAAGAGTTTTATGAAATAAACCACTTTGAAATGTTATGCTTTCTAACGTTAGCTGGTTGAGACTCAGGGGAGGGAAGTACTTAAAGCTCAAATGAAAGTCACCATCACACAAATGAGAAACGCGAGGGCCTGGAATCCACCCTGCCTCCGCAGCGAGTGTGAGAAAATGAGAAATGTCTGTGTTAAGAATGTAATTACTTAAGGATTTGGACATACTTCACTGTAGTCGGAAGAAAAAATATTTAATCAGCCCCTAAGTACATTCATTCATACTGGAACAATGAGGCAAAAGCAGATTAATCCTTTCCTAGGGTGCCGGCTCTTTGTAAATCAGAAGAAACCAGAGTTACCACAGATTTCTCAAGTACTCAAAATTCTGAAAATGTAATTGGTCTGACAGGGCTTACCTCAGAATTTTTCTGAGCGTTCTTGCAATCTGATCTACAATTTGAGAAGAGGTGCCCCAGGATCACCACACCCCATCTCAAAACCACCGCCCAGCAAGGTCAGGGCCCCAGGAACTTCCCCGGCACAGGCACCGATTCCAGGAGGGGAGGCTCTGGATGACGCCCTTCAGGACGCCTGGGAAAGGTAAAAAGCTATCTTCTAAAAAGCCTAACTTTAGAGGGGGGAAGGCCTCGTCCTTGTTATTAATGACACGTTCCTGGGGGGGTAACCACCCCAGGCCAAGTCCTCAAAGGGAAGTAAGTTCAGCAGCCTCTGAGCGATACCTTCACCAACAGAAATCACTTCTGCAGCTGTTGACAAACGGTTTGAGACCAGACGACAAAAAGGAACGCAAAACAAAGTGCCTCCACGTTTTGTGTTGTCTCAGAAGAGTGGAAGTTTTGCTTGGAGTACTCAGCAATAATCAATATTCAGTTCAATGATTTCATTCCATTTAAAGAAAACCACTTAGACTATTCGTAAAACCCAAATTATGCTCATACAACCCCACCAAAAGAAGAGAAAAAATTAGGATATGGTCATAATATTTCAGTCAACTTTACTGGCTGTTATAGATTGAAATTCAAGAAAATTCCAAAGTTAAATCTAAAACAGGGGTGGGGGGAAATACATTTCCTGCTCTATTTCTATTAAGAATAACTGTTTCTTCTGGAAGACGAGACATTCAATGTTGGATTTTGGTCAATGGAATGAACAGGTATTCTTTTCACTTGTATGCTTTAGATCATAATTTGATGAACATTATCATATTGATCTAATTTTCTACCCTGTAGATGACTCACAAAATAAACTGTATGGAGACTATCTTAGTGTAGCAAAATGTATTAATCAAAATTCGACCTAAGAATTTCATTCATTTTACTAACCGGAGGTTAAAAACATCTTGCTATCATTTTGTACCAAATAAGAGTGACACAGGGATATAAAGTGCACAGAAAAAGGGGTGAGTCTCCGGAAAAGTCTGATCTCACAATCATTAACAACTTTAGCAAGGCTGCTTTAGAGCCGATGAACATCCTTTACTGCTAATGCAAACACAGCCAACACCACTAAGACTTTCCCTTAAGTTAAGGTATAATTAACTAAAAACCTGGGTCTTTTTTTAAAAAAAAAAATTTTATTTTGAGAGAGAGAGAAAATGCGTGTGCGAGAGCAAGGGAGAAGCAGAGAGAACGAGAATCCCAAGCAGGCTGTGCGATGTCAGTACAGAGCCCGACATGGAGCTCAAACTCACAAACTGCAAGATCATGACCTGAGATGAAACCAAGAGTTGGGCTCTTAACCGACTGAGCCACCCGGGCACTCCTAAAAATCTGGATCTTTAAAGGTAAAAGCTATATTGGGGAGCCTGGGTGGCTCAGTCTGTTAAGTGTCTGACTTCAGTTCAGGTCATGATCTCACGGTCTGTGAGTTCGAGCCCCACGTCGGGCTCTGTGCTGACAGCTACCTCAGAGTCTGGAGCCTGTCTTCAGATTCTGTGTCTCCCTCTCTCTCTGACTCTCCCCTGATCACGTGGTCTCTCTCTCTTCCAAAAATAAATAAAAACATTTTTTAAAAAAGGTATAAGCTGTGTCAGGTAGATGGAGGAGGTACAGAAGACGCTCCAGCAAGCCCTGGCAATCCATCGTTTTTTGTAATATGTTTTTGAGATGCAATTTACACACCATAAAACTCACCTTTTTAAAGTGTACAGTTCATTGTGTTTAGTACATTTTGCAAGGTTGTACAATCAACATCACTACCTAATCCCATATTTTTATCATTCTAAAAAAATAAAGCCCTATAGTCATTAGCAGTCCCTTCCCATCCCCTCTCTCCCTAAGCCACTCCATTTTATTTATTTATTTATTTATTCTTTTACTGTTTTTTTTATTTTTATTTTTTGAGAGACAGAGAGAGACAGCGCGAGCAGGGGAGGGTCAGAGAGAGAGAGGGAGACACAGAATCTGAAGCAGGCTCCAGGCTCTGAGCTGGCTGTCGGCACCCCCAGCACGCCATTTTAAAACGGAGTGTGTGTGTACGTCGCCACAGTTCCTAGCAGAGGCAGAGTAAGCCCCAGAGCCAGAGCCAGAGCACGGCCTGCGAGGCCCTAAGTGACGTGACCCGTGTCAGCCTCTGGCTTGTCTTCCAGGACTTTTCCGCCCTCCATCCCCCGCCCTGGCCGTGCTGGCTTCCTTGCTGCCCCCAGAACACAGCAAGCCCGCTCCCACCCAGGGCTGCTGGCTGTTCTCTCTGTCCGTCTTACAGATATTCCCAAGACTGTCCTCCACTTTAAGGTTTTGCTCCAGGGCCACCTCCTCAATGAAGTCTACCTATCTCTATTTTTCTTCCACAGGACTTACCACCTTTTTAACACTCTTGCTAATTTACTTACTTATAAGATCTATAGGAAAGTCCTTGCTTGAACGCGTCTTAGTCTGAGTTTTTTCACTGACGTATCCCAAAACCTACTCATCAGCGGGCTGTTGGATGATCAAACGATGAACGCAGGACACTCGGCCCGTGCCTTTTCTACTTCCTTCTCTAAACACAGACATCACTTTAAATATGCTCTTCCTACACAAAGGAATCGACCAGTATCTGCTGAACTTCGTATTTATGACGCAGCTTCACAGCATTTTTACTGCACAGAAACCATTCCCAACCTCCGGGAGTTCCGTAGTTCTGTGAATGACCGCTGAGCACTGAAGTCCATTATCACGACAGGACCGAGAAGAGTCACTGAAATGTTAGCAGGCGGCTGTCATACTCGAGAACGTGAGAAACTACTAGCTGATGTCAATTTAGTTTGCTCCCCCTCGAAGCTGAAAACAGTTCTTTCCTTACTTTACTGGCATACACTTTCTTTTAAGGAAATGCACAGCTTATTAAATTTCATCTTAGGAAAAGGAGGGAGGAACACGACCCGAGAAAAGGCCTCCTCATCTGTGCACAGGTCAGCAGTGTCGCTCTGGTGGCGACAAGAACATGACCAACCAGCCCCCCAGCGGTTAAGCACCATCTTCGTCATGACTCTGCACATCCCAGGAGCTACGTCTCAGGATAAATGACAAAGGTAATGAAAACAGGTGCTATTTCTATTGTGCAGGTACAACAGTAAGGTCATGTAATGGTAGCAATGAACTCGGACCTGGACTCCTGATCCCCTTTCTCTTTCTATGCCTAAATGTTAAAATAGTCACAATTTTAGAAAGTATTTTCTTTTTTTATGTTTATTTTTGAGAGAGAGACAGAGACAGAGACAGTGGGTCGGGGAGGGGCAGGGATAGAGGGAGACACAGAATCTGAAATAGGCTCCAGGCTCTGAGCTGTCCACAGAGCCTGACGCGGGGCTCAAACTCAGGAACCATTGAGATCATGACCTGAGCTGAAGTCGGACGCTTAATCGACTGAGCCACCCAACTGGGCACCCAGGTGCCCCAAAATTATTTTCGAAATAACTTCCCAAAACCTAAAAATCACAACTGAGTCCAATATGAAGAGGACTCTGCTCGTCATCAAGGATGGAAAGATGGAGTGAGCCTCGTACGTCCTCGTGATCGGCGGGGGCCAAAGGGAGGCCCTTTGCTCCCGTGACTTTTGTAGCCAGGGGCAAACAGGGTGGGGGGCACAGGCACAGGTGCCATCGAAGCATGAAAGAGCTGCAACGTGGCTGTGACAGTTGGCAGAGCAACAAGGACCGTAACCGAGCTGCTGGTCAGACAGGTGAGACAACAGCTTTCTCGGGAGAGTCCTCCGAAAAGGTCCCTCCAGTGGCCAAGCCTGAGTAGCGCCATGTTTGGGGAAAAAAGTGAGGCACTTACAGAAAAGCAGGAACAGACCCAAGACCCATGTGGCGGGGAGCTCCCTGAGCTCCCACATACATGTCCGTCCAAACGTCACCCAATAGGCAGAGTGATGGGAAACCGTTTTGGGGTCCTGTGTCTGTGGTTTGCGGGCGCATCAATGATCAGTGTCTCTTCAGCTTTACATTCACAATTGTTAGGTGAGTTACAAAGATCAGTTCCATCTTTTCTCTGAACAAACGCCAGTTTCCACAGATTCAAATATATTACCAGCATGTATCTTTCTTAATCTGGAACGACATATTCGAAGTAACTTTCAAGCTCATGTATGGACTCTAATGTAACGTGGTATTATCTAGAGAAATAGCATGAAACTGACAGCTTCAAAATAACATTCTGGTTACTTTTACCTTATTACATCTTAGATTCCCACAGAAGCACTTCTTACAACTCAATGTACAACTGATCAAAAACAAAAGCTTACCGACTGCCCTTTTAAATAAATGCAGAGTATTAAAAGATCTACCTCTTTGATTATAGCAACTCCAAAAATACATTATTTGAATTTTAAAGGGCTCCAACATCTTTTAAAAGCCTTTTCATTTGGCCTTTATAAGAAGACATACACGAACCGCTATGCATTCACGACTACACGTTTGCAAATCTGACATATAAGAATTCTCTTTGAATATGACATTTGTCTTTGTAGGTGTTTAAACAACATGCAAATGAGAAGTTATTTCTTTGATTAAAGTTAAAGGATCTGAGACTCTTATTTTCCTCAGGAAAATAAAATTCAGAGAAAAGTAAAGAAATGCCTTCATATGATATTCACCCAAGTTCGCATTCTTGGCTTTTAATTGGAAGCATCTGGGGATGGGCTTGGCAGATTGCAATAAAACTGAAGTTACCAGTTCACACCCTGCCATTCTGAGGGTATTTTGTTTTTACAGTTTTCAAATTAAAACCAAACGGACTTTCCTTTGAACTCTGGTCCTGAAGCAAAGATCTTTATGAGATTTCACTCTCAAGAATACTTTATAAATATTTTGAAAAATACGAAGGATTTTGCAAGTATTTGAGGAGAGGATAAACCAGCAGAGTTTATTTTAAAAGTTCAAGTTAAATTAAAATGTAAGGACACTAAAAAGGCAATACTACTTACACACACACACACACACACACACACACACACACACACACACACACACAGTAAACCCTAGCAGCCCTGAACAAAGAAGAAAGATGTTATCAGACATTTAAATCTTTTATAATCCGGTAAAGTTGATATCAGTATCCTATTTTTCCACAATAAACCTATTGATTTTACTAAAACCAATTGCTTAGAGAGGCGCTCTAACACTACATAAACAAAAATAGCACAAAATAATCCATTAGAGTGGGCTGTGCCTCCACAGAAAGCGAGCCAGAACAAGGCCTTATTAAGTCCAGTCTTCTGCCTGAAAGACAACACCAACGCCATCCCATTCCCAAAGTACAACAGCAGACCCCTTGCTCCCTGATTTCATTACATAAACAGAGATTGACTTTATCGGTCCCCAAGGGGGTGCTTGAGAAGTAACTCTAGCTGCTCTGTTTTCGGAAACTGTGTTTGGATTGTGCCACGCTCAGTTGGCGAGGTGAGCGCAGACCAGCGAGGACAAAGGGCCCAAACATCTGAATCCATTTGTGTTTCTCAAATTCTGAAAGCCGACAGATGTGCTCCATGTGCTGCTGGGCTGAGCTTTGAAAATTTAAAAATACATATTTTTCCCACTGACAAACAGAAAGTGACGGTATTCTGTGTTTCTTTAATTAAAATCCAAGGGTTTGCAAAGGCTCCAGGACTTACTCTAAAGCTTCCTTAAGACGGGGCTATTTATTTTACTATTAGCAAATAATAGAGAATAAAGATTCTAATTCAGTTTTAATCACAATCTTTGCTTTTATTTTGGAAACCCTGGGTTAATCTTTTTTCTTCTAGAAAATACAAAGAGAGCTTGTGAAGAAAAGATTCAGGGAGTCAGCTTACAGTCCAAATTTAATTTCAAACTGAAGGGTCATAAGTTGAAAAGGATGAAGAAGAAAAGAGAATGAAAGATGAAGACAGAGAAAATAATATGAGAGAAAATGAAAAAGTGAACGCCGGAGCGGCTTTAATTTCTGTTCAAGATTAAATATTCACGTGAATACCGTGGCCGTGAGTGTGTGCATTAAACTTGGCCTTCACCACACTAGGAAGGAGAATCAGGAGAGACGTTTGCTTCGTTGGGTTTCAGGCTGTTGCTTGAGAAGCGGCCCTGACTGTCGTTGGCTCTGGCCCTACCACAGGCGGAGTTGTCCTTACCTGGACCACAGTGAGAAGGGCCGATTTCAAGTTCTCCTGCTTTGAACCCATCCTCCCACTGCCAACAGAGAGAACTGACTGTGTAAATGCCCCATGGAAAGCCCCTTACTGGCACTCCAATGTGTATAGCAAAGTGGGATAATCCCTCTTAAAGTAAAAAAACAAACTAAAAAAGTCATAGGCCTTTATTAGATAGATGTAATTTTAGTTACAGCTGATAAGAAATTATGTAAAATAAAAAGCCACTACAAATTCATGAATGCTTCTAAAGGAGTATGGATTTTCCTAATGCCAATGGGTCCTATGTGGGCTTGCACAAGGACAGCACTACACTCACGTGTGTCAGTCTCCACCCACAACGTGCATCCGGACGCACAGACTTCTGGCTCCCCGGGTTAGAGACATCACGCACCCTGGGTGAATGGCACAAGATCTGCTTTCAGCCTACTTCCTTATCTGGGCACACTCACCGCAGCGCCCCCACGTCTAGACACCAGGAGGACTCCTCACTTGAGTCTAAATGCCTCCAGTGGACTGACGTGCTGCCTACTCTTTCTCTGCCAAGCTCTCCTTGGACTCTGCTTCACCTCACCACCTACTGCTCTCACCCCCAGACAGAATCGTCCCCTGCGCTCTTTCTCCTCCAAGTCAACAGGTCATGATTAAATGTCTACCATCTGCCAGGTTGCGGGTAAGACCTCTCGGGTGTGCCACGGTGAATAACGACACTCGTGGGTTTCAGTTCTCAGGGAACCCCGAGGCTACAAACGGGGAGGACTTTAAGACAATGATCACACAGATACGTGTTACTACAAAGTGTGGCAAACACTGTGAAGGAAAGGTACCTCAGAGAGTAGTACCACAGAGAGACCTAATTTAGATTGGGAACGTCAGGGCTGGTGTTTTTAGTGGGTATGTTTGTGCAGAGTCCTTCTAGAAGTTAATACAATCCACCGGGGTTGTCTGTTTCTCTTACTTCTGCAATCCCCCCACAGCCCCTCCCTAACCTCAACGTGGAAGTTTCCAGAGCTGGGAGTACATCATTTCTTTGTATTCGTTTTGCCTTGGCAGAATTCTTGTATGGACCGAGTTCTCAATAAATACATATTGAACAGTTATTGCATTAAACTGAATGTGTCAAACTGTATTTCTTAAAATAGGCAATCAGATAATTTTAAAACTAAAAGGGCTGGTAGACCTCCCTAGTCAGTATCCAGTTTCATTTTAATATTTAAAACAGGAAAGGGACAGAGAAGTTAAGTGACTTAAGGCCAACGACTGGTAAAGCCAAGATTAGAAGCTTAATATTCTTTTTTCTGTTAAAATTCGCAAGCAAGAGCCAGCCCGAAGCATGGACACCTGAGGACCTGAGGTGTGTCAGCAAAGTCCTAGGCTCCCGTTTATGAAGATCTGCTGACTCAGAATCATTTAGGATCTGGACCCATTAGAAACACACGACCAGGATTATTTTTTCAACATTCTTTAAGTTGATCTGCCTGAAGTCAAACAAATGCTAACAGCAATTCACCACAAATTCACGGCTTTAATAACGTCAGTAAGCTCGATCTGATTGATCAGGTCTCTAACTGAGGCTATTACTTTTTTCCAGTAAACATTTTTCAATGCCTGAAAACCTTAATCGTAAAAGTCTGTTTAATCACACCCCTGAGGGAAATAAGAAGTTAGCTATAACCTCGTATTGATCCCCAGGGTGTGATCTTTGGTAATCATTCCTTTTTTTCTGCCTGATGGAAAATTCATCACAAATGACTTAAGCGCCTCAAGTCTAGGATAACCTTTCCCCTCTCCACTGCAGCAGTAGGAGGGCTGGGAGCATTTCCATCCTGTCCCCTAGGATGTCATCCGTATTCTGGGGGTCTGTGCAAGGAAGGACTTGGGAGACGGTTAGGGTGACAGCGAAGTCCCCACACTTCAGCACGCTCACAACGTATCTGGTAGATTATTTCCTTCTTTTCTAAATGATCAGTTATAGAATTATGATGAGCACAACCACTTTTAGCTTAAACAACTAGTGATGGGGTGAATCAAGTCTAGTCATAGAACTCTAGATAAATTATTGTGAATAATTTCTTATGCTACAAACACCAAATAATCTTGAGTGACAACTTGAGAACCCTGGCGTCTTCATTTCTTCCAAGACATCCAGCCTAAAATATCACACTGGTCCAAAGTCAACAATGTCGCTAGAATAAAATTTACAGTTATACAGCTCATAGTAATCATTAATGATTAGTGATCACAGTAATCATTAATGTCCCTATAAATGTTATAATTTTATCCAGTTTTTTAGCCCACTACAAAACCATCTATGCACCAAATATAAAAAAATCTTTATGATGTATTAAGAATTTTTCATATTCTCATGCCTGGTCTGACAGTGTTATTTAGAACTCAGTTTTATTTTATTATTATTTAAAAAAATTTTTTTGATGTTCATTCACTTTTGAGGGAGAAGGAAAGACAGGGCATGAGTGGGGGACAGGCAGAGAATGAGAGGGAGACACAGAATCCAAAGAAGCTCCAGGCTCTGAGCTGTCAGCACAAAGCCTGACATGGGGCTTGAACCCACAAACCATGAGATCATGACCTGAGCCAAAGTCAGACACTTGACCAACTGAGCCATCCAGGCACCCCTAGAACTCACTTTTAAAATATATGCATATAAAAACAAAAGGTTCAACGGTTAAACCATTTAAAAAAGTTCCCCTATAATGGCATCTTTCACTTTACACAAAAAAATACATTATCCTAAGATTTCTAAGGAGCCAATCATCACCTTTCTGTCCAGTAACGGTTTGGCGTAATCAAAACAGAATAATCATCTTGTCAGTTTACCATGTCAGAACTCTCTGGGAATAGTATAAATAAAAATTAAAGCTGAAATCTACAACTTCCAGATGTGGGGAAGTATAATTTTGACGAGTTACTGTTAGAGCCTGGAATCAGGGTGTTGGCATGGGTTTGAACCTGGGAGCGTGGAGCTCTGAGGACGTTCCGAGCCGTCAATCCACAGGCAGGCGGAAGGCTTCTGCAGACGTCGCAGCTGAGTAACACAACCAGGAACCCAGCACGGACCCCAGCAGTGATTCTTCTGTACCAGTGGGAGCTCACAGGCCCAAAGACACGGAAGGTGTTTCAATCCCTCACAGTTACCCTTTCGATGTTCCAAGTGGCCACTGGTTGGCCAGCGGGAGTCCATTTGGCCCCTGAGAACTCCTGGTGTAACTCCAGTTGCTGACGGTAACTTCCATGCTCGCTAATTTCACTTCACCCTCACGTAGGCTGTTTACTCAAGGAGTTTTTACTATCCTCAGACGTCACTGTGTATTTCTAAGCTATAGATTTGGCAATCTATCACTAAATGAATTACACTTTCATCCAATTATTTAACTGTAGTTTTGGGGAACAGCAGAGTCTCTGAGCTCCTTCCCATAATAACAGCATGAAGCACTTATAAGATGAATGCAAAGAATCACACAAGACAGGATTCAATATAATCTTTCCAAACTACTTTTAGTAAAATATCTACCCTTTAACTGAAAGGCATTTAAAAAATGCCCCAAAACTAAAACAAATGCATTAGGAAAAAGGAAATTGATTATATTCTCAGATCGAATTTGGGTAAAAGAACTAACTAACGAAATGTTTTTTCTGTCTATAACTTGAAGTCACTAATTTTTAGCAAAAATTACGTCTACATATATAATTAAGTAAACAGTGCTGGTATTACTAAAACTCCTAGCGATAAGCTAATACTTCCCGAGTGGGGACTATGCGCTGGCTCTGCACCGACTGCACTATACGTGCCGCCTCAGTAATCCTTACAACCATCTCTAAGGAGTAGTGATTATTATTCCCATTTTACGGATAGAGACACTGAGGCTGAGAGAGTCTGTACGCATAAAAAGCCATGTAACCAAGACTTGAACTTAGCTCTTTGTCTTTGGAAACTTGACCTTAACTCTGCTTTCTCCTAATGAAATGGGAATTAGTGTTTAAATTCTATTTAAAAATACATTTATAGCCGAACTTTTGATCGTATTTCATTAACAAAATGCATAAAAGTTTAAACTCTAAATGTTTGCAAACAAATGGAACTGTGGAATATGTTTTTAAAAATCCTACTATTCAGGAGCACCTGGGTGGCTCAGTCGGTTAAGCATCCGGCCTCGGCTCAGGTCATGCATGATCTCATGGTTCATGAGTTGAAGCCCCGCATGGGGCTCTCCGCTGTCAGCACAGACCCACTTCAGAAACTCTGTACCCCCTTCCTGACACTCCCCAACTCAAGTGCACATGCACTCTCTCTCTCACAAATAAACATTTTTTAAAATTAAAAACACTAAGTCCTACTGATCGTAAGAAATCGTGAAAAGAGTCTAGCCCTGGATAAAAGGGTGGGGCAAGAGGGTATCCAGAGTCTCTCTAACCCCACAGATCACTCACGAACTGCAAAGGGGAGAAAGCAGTCCTATGGACAGACAGACTTGCAATGTCCTGAGACATGTTCTGACTAAAAGCTTTTACCTCAATAAAATTATAAGAAATAATCACAAGTTCAAATTAAGAGATATTTATGAGACATCGAACTCTTCAAAAATGTCAGTGTTGTGAAAGCAGCAACAAAAAAAGCAAAGTTACAGCTCCAGATTGAATGATACTTAAAAAACCCAGGGGCGCCTGGGCGGCTCAGTCGGTTAAGCGTCCGAGTCTTGGTTTCGGCTCACATCACAATCTCACAGGTTTGGGAGTCTGAGCCCTGCATTGGGCTCTGTGGCTTTTAATTTTCTTCCCCTCTCTCTGCCCCTCCCCTGCTCACACATGCGCACAAGAACGTGCGTGCTCTCTCTCAAAATAAAACTTTAAGAAAAAAATGTAAAAACTAAATGAAATCTATAATCTTTAATAAGATCCCAGATTGAGGGAAGGAAAATAAAGCATATTATTGGAACAACGGGACATCTGAATATTAATTTCACATCTGATCGTACTGTTGCAAGAATATTAAGTTTCCTGAGCATGACCACAGTCCATGGTTTCGTACAAGACTATCCTCGGCCTTACGAAACCCCTACTGAAATGCTTAGATGAACGTCATCATCTCTGAAACTAATCTTGCTTAGCAGAAAAGTACACACCCACATGGAAAATTATATATGCACACAGACAAAAAGACAAATGTGGTAAGAGGTTGATCACTGTGGCTCTAGGTGAAGATGTACGGGGGCTCACTGTACCATTCTTTCAACTTTTCTACTGGTGTGGAGTTTCAAAATTTGGGGGGGAAATCAGATTCAGGAAATCCATACTTCTCTCTGCCGTGCCTCTGTGCACACTTCCGCGGTACTCTGTCCCTTTCTTCCAGAATCAACCACATTTGATCTTGCGGGCTAGTTTCTTATTCTGTCAGAAAGCTCCGTGCAGACGGGGTCTAGACCTGCCTCCTCAGGACCCGTGGACTGACTCACTCACTGAAGAGCTCCGAGTGCCCCGTTCAAAGCGGGTCTCGTAAACGCAGGCTGAATGAGATACTTGCTGGGCACTCCCGTGTGGGCGGTGATAAACGGCTTTCTGCAATAGTAAAAAGGACTCACAACAGAAGTATTGTATCACCCCTTAAACTTAGAGTCATTTGAAAACTATTAAATATCTGAAAAGTTAAAAAAAAAAGTACACAAAGGTAATCAAACAGTCACTAAAGTTCAGTCTGTAAACCACTATGGAATAACTCGGGGTTATTATGTCATATAGTGTACTGTTAAAATTATAGGTAAAATACGTAGGTATTTTAAAATGTGTACCCCGAGTTACGGCACCAGGGTAAATTTATCATTGAACTTCACACAGAAAACTGTCCTGACAACTGCGTTTTGTGAGCACAGGAGAACAGTTACCAGGTGCTACGTGATGAAGAGGACAGTGACGTTCACTTCGGTGTGCGAAGGCTGGATGATCAGGGCCATAAAATAGAAGGAGGGGAGTGGCTACTGCAAAGCAGGGCCCCGGGCCCACACTGGCCTGCTGCTCATTTACATGTGGCCACAACCTAAGAATGGTTTTACATTTTTAACGGTTGAAAATAAATCAAAAGAAAAATACTACTTTATGACAGATGAAAATTATATGACATCCGACTTTCAATGTCCATAAATTAAGTTTTACTAGAGCACAGCCATGCCCATTTGTTTATATAGTTTTTATAGCTGCTTTTGCTGCAAAGGCAGACCATATGGCCTGTAAACCTAAAATATTTACTATCTGGCCCTTTATAGAACAAATGCCAGCGACAGAAATTTCAATATCCAGTAGACCACGAGGGCCCAAGGCGTGTTTATCTGCGATACTCCTGGAGTGCCACCCTTCTGGGCGCTTTTCTATATGCGTCGTATGCCTCAATAAAAAGGCTTCTTTAAAAATCCTATTGTAGCAAATTTAAGGGTGTATGAAAGAGATCACATTCTCAGTTTTCCAAAATTAAACACATAAAATAGTGACTTTCTTAAGGTGCTGTCAGAACCAAGGTGTGATCTGCGACAGAGTTCGGACTGTGGATGGCCAGAGATGGAAACTACAGAGATCGACCCGAGCAGGCCATTTAAAGACCGTTTCCGGAACTAAAAGCAACCGAGGCAAGGAGGCAGTAACAACAGGACCCAACTCAAGGAGTAGACACACGGACACAGGTTGGGGTTTAATGGTAAGACTCCAGGGCCAGCAGGACTAGAAGAGTGAGGAGAATTAATACGGTTGTGATTTCACATTTAAACGGCCACTATTAAAGTGCATGAGCCCAAAGCCATCTCCAACCACTCTCTAATCTTTCTCCTTCGCCAAGACTGAAGGCTTGTGAACTCCATGGCAGTACTCAGCGGTCAGACCTATTTAATCACAGTTTGCTTCAGTATCTTCAACTATAAACAGGAGAGGATAATTTACAGTAAAAGCCACCACACCCAAAGTGGACAGGGCTAGTGGAGGATTAACTGACAACTCGCTCCCAGTGTGTGAGGAGGAAAACGCACATAAACACACACGCCTTCACCGCTTCACTACACACACCAGCCCTCCTTCGACTCAGGACCAAGCCCTTTCTTTGGGGAGGCATCACTGTGCCTTTAAATTACTGGTTCTTTCATATACAGTGAGAACGTAGAGGCTTAGTAGAATCTTTCCAGATTTTTATGGATTTTTTTAAACCCAAAACACTTTTAGTTATCTTATCCGAAACTAATCTGGAAGTATTTTTTTTTATGATTCATCTTTGAATCTATCTAAAGCGCTCAAATTAAGTTTAATGCAAATAACTACTTTTTAAAACACCGTTCATTAGCTTAATTGATATTCAATTACATTCTATCATTGCACCAAGCACAACTGGCATAAAGAACGGATGAAAGCGGACATGCGTGTATACGGAAGCGCAGCGTGCCAGCCGTAAGCACTAGAGCGCCATAGGCTTCGCCGGGTAAGTTTTATGGAGGGAACGGAAGACATCAACAGATAAAACGAACACATACATCACAGATTCAAGGCGCTGGGCAGGGAGAGGCAGCAAGCCAGAGACGAGGCTATTAAGCCAGGGCACAACTCCGTCCTAGACACACGGTTACAGTGTTCTCAGGTTCCGTGGGCGGAGGGGGACAGCTGAAAAGGTGCATCTGCAGGAAGACTCAGTGACCCTACTTCGGGGTTCAAAGGAACAAGAGGAACAGAGTCGGGCCAGGGCCAGGGCCAGGACCGCACTGTAGATGGCCTGAGAGGAAATACAGCTGGGGGAAAAGGAACAAAAATGGCCAAAGACAATTATCTATTTTCATATTGTTTGAGGTGTTCCTCATTTTTCCTGCCAGACTGTCCTCTTAAGAGAAATAAATTTTAAAAGAGAACTTTTATTTGCCTTGTTACAAAGAGGGCTGACATCACTGAGCTATTCCATTTTCCTTATGATCCTCTCGAGAACTTGCAAACTAAGGCTGGAAAGCGCTGAAGGAACAAAAGCCACCTGTAGCACTTGAACTTGAAATTAAAATAGCCGCAAGAGATCGGCACCCCTGACTCCTAAAAGGCTACAAAATGTACGTAGCGGTGCCTAAATAGATGCAGAGAATGGTGGGACTGGGGAGACTTACATTTTATCAATTCACAAAAAGAACTGACAGCAATCAAATCAAATCAAAAACTGAACAGAAACAGAAAAATTAAAATTGAAAATCAACTGGTTTATTTCTCCTGGAACAGAAAGTATTCTTTGTTAGATGCCTGTGTGTGTTTATAAATCTAATTTTAAGCAGCTTCTGGTATATGACATTCTTCTCTCCATGGAGGAAAAGTTCCCCAGTGAAGAGACGCACAATACGGATGGATTCCTTACACTTAGCGTGGATGTGCAGGGGAACTAATTCTGCGATAATGTCTCAAAAGGAAATATGCAAAACGAGGTCTGCCATGCGTTATTTATAACAATAAAGTGGAATGAACTTAAATGTATGCTCGGTAAACTATGGCACATTATTATGACACTTGCAGTCACCTAAAGTCAGGAGTATACCAAAGATGTAAGGAGAATGGGAAAACGCTCATGAAACAAGTGGGGACAAGGTATATATCATCTAATAACCCTGAGGAAGAAAGCCTGCGTATTGACTGAAGCCTGAGGACACACAGCAAAATGTCACCAGCGATTAGCTCTGGGTGAGATGACCACAAGCAATTTTTATTTTTAATACTCCCTTTATTCCCTTTTCCACATGGGGAATTACTTTTAAAATTAAAAAAAAAAAAAAGAATAAGAACAGAAAGGGGAAGGGCACACAGAAGGAAGCAGGAAATAGTGAGGGTGTGGGGGCTGCACGGGTCGCTCTGCTCAGTCACCTCTCTAACCCTCGGGGCCCCAGAGGTGAGCACCACTGCCAGCAGGTAAGGGGAGCTCAGAGGTCTTCTTAGAAACATTTACACATTCTACCTGGAAAAGCATGTCTGGACTTCAAGCAAGTCCACAGAATTAAATAAAATGCAGCAGCCCCTCCACCTATTGGAGCTGGTAATCCAGAACGTCATTGTCCCTTTCAAGTGGGAAATGGAACGCGCGCGCGCGCGCGCACACACACACACACACACACACACACACACACACACACGCACGCGCGCACACACCCCAGCGGCCACCACTGATAATGTCGAGAGGCTGCAGCCGGCTAAGCGCACCATCAGATAAGCACGATCCCCACACGCGTGGGAACAGGACTAGGACTACGTCACCATCTGCTGTAAGACACACGCCCAGGATTTTAAAATAAAAATGAGGAAACAAAAATGTATGTCTCCGGAGCGTGGTGACATGGACTCAGAGGGCCTGAGACGACTCAAGAGTGCTTTCAAACCCTACCCAGAAGTCTTCACTTTGGAAATGTGCTACGCGGGCCGCAGCAGAGTGGCCGTGTCCCTGCGCCGGTTCTCCAACACTCACTAGCGGTCTGCCTGCGGGCCCTCCGTGTCCCTGGCTTCTCATCTGTAAGACAGTAATGATGCTGACACCGTGTCAGGACTGTGTCCCGGAATTACCTGGGTAACTATGCAAGACTCGTTTATATAGGGGGCGCCTAGGGGGCTCAGGCAGTTGCACGTCCAGCTTCACTCAGGTCATGATCTCACGGTTCGTGAGTTCAAGCCCCGCACTGGACTCTCGCTGACCACTCAGAGCCTGAAGCCTGTTTCATATTCTGTGTCTCCCTCTCTCTCTGCCTCTCCCCCACTGGCTCGTTTGCGCACTCCCTCTCTCTCTCTCTCAGAAATACATCATTAAAAAATACTTAGAATCTCTCTAGATCCTTCTTTCTAGGATCCTATATCCAAAAATATGAAAAAAAATTTATCATTCTCATGATGTTTTGCCCTAGTGAGCCAAGAGCAGTGCAACTATGTGGTGCTAAACTAGAATTCGGAACCTTGAATACAGAGAAGGCAGAAACTTCCCTTCTATGAGCCTAACTCCAAATTCTTAAGTATGTAGCTACAATCTATGTGACACCATGGTAACACCAGAGGCATGTAAGCAACCTCAGCACGTCCTTCGTAAGTTTTCCTCAGTTCACCCAAAACTGATGGGAAGAAAATTAAATTAAAAGGGAAGAGAAAAATCAGTAAGTGATAAGAAAGAAGGGAAAAACGGATCCATCCTCCTTCTAATACTTGTGACTACCAGGCTCACCGAAGCAGTCATGAGGCCCCTTAAAACTTTTTCCATCTCAAAATTCAAAGAAATGCAGTTGATTAGTTTAGTTTAAATGAGTAATACATTTCTGATTTTCATTGTTTCAACTTGTTATTGTGTTTCCCTAAGAATATTAGTGAAAATCTTCATTGAGGAATTAGTGGAAAAAAGAAAATACGCATTCTCCACTGTTTGGTTTTTCCTAAGTGCCCGCTCCCCCGCTCCAATCCTTCACCGTAGGCTGGGTGGAAAACCACGTTCAAAACCTCGCCCGGCGCGGCCACACAGGCAGCGGCGGCAACACGCCGCTGCTCAAATTAAGTCAAACTTGGTAGCCACGGGTTCTAAAAGCAACTATCACAAAAACCAGGAAAAACTATACGCTCATTAGCACCACCTCCGTCTCAGTGTTCACAGCGTTAGGCCGGAAGAGTCAAGATGGTCCTCTGTCTCTGAGGGATAAGGGTCCTTCATCTTTTGTGACAGCAAAGATCTGTTTTGTCACTTTGTTTTTCAAGATTCTCAGGAAAAAAAATATCTCAACCTTAGTGATCTGTCTCAGTATTTTAAAACTTCAGATAATAAAACATTCTCTACCATCTGCTCACATTCATCTTTAAGTCTTTTTTCTTTTTCTATGTAGAATTTATCTCACTAAGTACTACATCAAGCCCAGAACAAACATGGTTAAATAACTACTCGTTTGGAAGCCCCCTCATAATCTTACAGACAACATCTCAGAAACAGAAGATAAAATGTTTCTCTGACGGGAAGATTAAAGACTATTCATGACATGGGTTTTATCTGGTGCTGTTTATACAGAATCATTTACCAGCTCTTTCGCGTCCTACTGTCCATCTCACACGTGGCTGGGCACATGGTTTATGGGGTCGCTCCTGGCAGGCACCGACCACAGCACTGGGCACCCAAGGAAACAGCACCGCTGTTGGCCTCTCTAAAGCATCCGTGCTGCTGGCAGACAAGTTTATCAGTTTGGCACTTGGCCTTGAAGAAACAAATTCGCTCAGGTGACCCAGTAAGTGGCCGGTCCTAACGGTAGAGGGGAACACGACATTTCAGGGAGGCACATGGAAAATGCAGGCAGAAATATTCCCCACGCAGGGCCAGGTTCCAGACGATTCCAGGCTATCCAGGAAGAAGAGGAAATCCAGGCCAGATGAAGGCCTCATGGATAACATCATAATTCGAGAACTGGCAAGTGGGTCTAAAAAGAGGTTACCTCTGTCCCCTCGGCACAGGAGGCCCCAATCTGTATTTTCATCTGCTGCTCACCGACTCTGCCTCTGCTCCCCCCCCTCCTCGCCGCCCTCTCATCTGGCTGTCTGTGGATTCACAGATCCCTTTGAAAACCAGATGAAAGAAATCCCAGGACTCTATCCTCAGCACAAATGTGCATGTAGACAAAAGTTTACCCACAATCCAAACTTTAAGGACCCGTGTTTACGAAGGCTTAAACTCACCCTGAGCTTTCTGTCTGAGTTTCTCTAGGTGGCACTGTGTGTGACCACCCCTGCTAAGTCCTGATGCCCCACTACAATCTCAACCCAAACTTCCTTCCAAGAGAGGATCTCACTGATTGGGTCCCCCACCACTCGGTGGGCAAAGCTTTACTGCCGAGTCCCACGCTGACGTAATCCACCCTAGACTGACCACCTTTGCGTCAGGCACCCACGCCCAGCCCAACAGTGGTTAAGGCGGGAGTGTGTAAGTCACGAGGCACGGTGGTCTAAACTCAAAGGCTGCATTTATTCTGGCGAGTTCCCTCAGCAAAGGGGTATGGCCATGGCAGACATCTGAGTGCAATAGACTTCTCCATGCAGAACAAACGTAATAGGAAAAAAAAAATAGAGGAGATTCAGTGCAAACCACCACATGGGTCCCGTATTACATTATAAAAATTACATGTACATATATACATATATACCTATACTTGTGACTAATGGCTGAAGGGACGTCAAAAAAGGAAAGTTAAGGTGGGATAAGGCAGACCATTGGAGTTTTACATTTACAATGTGTTTTACAAGAAAGAAGAGAAACGAACTGGCAGGAAGAATGAAGGAAGCACACTCTGATGGACAAAGGTGTGTCTGAAGGCCAATGGCGAGGAATCAGCGAGGGAACCCCTGACGCCCGGGCAAAGGAATCTGGATTTAAGAGAATTGTGGGAAACACCACAAATTTCCTCATGAAACGGACTCGTGTGCAGTAGAAACCATCCTTAAACAGCTCTGTGGAGACGCTGGTACAGGGTGGGGGGTGCAGGAGTCCATCAGCAGAGGACATGGCGCATCCTCTGCTGCTCAGTGTGGTCATTTTCTTTTTTCTTTTTCTTTTCTTTTTTTTAATTTATTTTTGATACAGATAGAGACAGAGCATGAGAGGGGGAGGGTCAGAGAGAGAAGGAGACAGAACCAGAAGCAGGCTCCAGGCTCTGAGCTAGCTGTCAGCACAGAGCCTGACACGAGGCTCGAACCCACGAACGTGAGATCTGACCTGAGCTGAAGTCGGAGGCTTAACCAACTGAGCCACCCAGGTGCCCCTCTTTTTTCTTTTTCAAAATGTTTATTTTTGAGAAAGATATAGACAGAGCCTAAGTGGGGGAGGGGCAGAGAGAGAGGGAGACACAGAATCGGAAGCAGGCACCAGGCTCTGAGCTGTCAGCACAGAACCTGACACAGGGCTTGAACTCATGAACCGTAAGATCATGACCTGAGCCGAGGTTGAATGCTTAACTGAGCCACCCAGACGCTCCTCAACGTGGTCATTTTCAATGCACTGCTCTGTCTCCAAGATAATTATGCTACTCAAGATTGCTTCCCTTTAGCTGGTACACAAAGACTACAAGGCTTTTGGAAGTGTCACATATGAAAATCTTACCATTGCCTTATTTTTACATATGAAGCCCTAAGAACCGAGAGAACATCTACAGGTATAAGAAGGAAAGAAGAGGGGCGCCTGGGTGGCTCAGTCGGTTAAGCAGCCGACTTTGGCTCAGGTCATGATCTCATGGTTCATGGGTTCGAGCCCCACGTCGGGCCTCTGTGCTGACAGCTCGGAGCCTGGAGCCCGCTTTGGATTCTGTGTCTCCCTTTCTCTTTGTCCCTCTCCCGCTCACACTCTGTCTCTCAAAAGTAAATAAACATTAAAAAAAGAAATTTTTTTAAAGAAGGAAAGAAGATCTTTGCTGTGAAGTAGAGTCCTGGGAGGGGGTGGGGTGGGGCGGGCAGGGGGAGGGGACTGGTCTCATTCTCGCATCAACACCGAGGCAGAACACTAGCGAGATACACAGGAGTTGAACACACAGTACGTACGTGTTTCTCTGAAACAGCTTAGTTCCAAACATGCCAGGTTGAAGGACATGAACACAGAATGGCCAAACCTCTAACCCATCAAAGCCGAAAACGAGCACAGCCTCCTATCTTAAAACGCACGTGGCAGCTCTATGCTCTCGCACTAAAAATTAAGATGAACTGAACTTAGCTGCTAGGGTAAGCTCACTTGGCTATTAAGCTGTCAAGTTTTGTTTTTTATTTTTTCCCTACAAAGCAAGGAAAACAGAATGATTTATAAATACTAAAGACAGACCCTCCCACGCACATAAGAACTAGAAAAGGAAAGCATCACATTTCGGAATTTTTGACCTTATTTGTTGTTGCTGCTGCTTCTTCTGAGAGACCTCAAGATTTGGCAGATACATCTTATTGTACAGAAACATTAAATTACCTTTAAGATGACATGAAGGGCACCCGTAAACCCCTAGAGAAAATTTAAGACAGTCCTGGAGCTGTCCGTTATGGCGGCCCAGGGTTAGGAATTAAGAGACAAGAAACTCCTCTCTGGTGTGTCATGCAGAATAGTTACTTTCAAGACCGTTATGGTGAACCCCAAATTAATCCTTCTGACAGTTCCTTTTCCACAGCAATAGTCAAATTACCAGGCTAATTCGGCAACGAGAGCTGCAGACTTTACTGGCTAGCGGAGGACCTTTACGCAGGGGTTCCAAAGCCTGGTGTGACTGACAACTCTTTGCAGCCAGAGGCCGCCATGTGTCCTGCAGCACGTGCCCAGCATTCTGGGCCTCCACCCACTAGATGCCAGTAGCACACGCACCCTCCCCCACTGTCCCAATCAAAAGGGTCTCTAGATCCAGGGCAGAGGTGTTTAAGGGCAAGCGGCAAGAGGAATCCGGGGGGGAAGCCCCTCAGTGCCCCACTTTAGCTACTATGTTAGATCATGAAATGAACTAATGTGAGTTAAAAATAGTGATCAGACTATAAATTTACACACAATTACACATACAGTGAAGTTTTTTCAATTAGATACATTTCTAAATCAACCTGTTTAAAAATAAACTTTTTATTTCAAATATTAACCCATATATAATATTATACAGGACTATAGTGTCAGAATCACAAACGTGATAAAGTAGTTGCAATACTTTTTCAATTTGAATATCCAACAGAAGAGAATCTGCACTGCTCAGCTGACAATTCAAACACAACTTTCTCATTACCTTAAAAGCAAACAATCTATTAGTAAACTTACCTTTAACGAATATTGCTGCAACCATAAAGAGATCCCGTAGAAATGCCAAATGATACCACTTTATTTGGCACAAATATGCACTTTCCCCTCTAACCAATAATCCAATTAGTCATTATCCTCACATTGCCATCCATCCATTTGTCCAAAGATTTACTGAACATTTACTACAGGTCAGGGATTGCTGCTAAAATTGAATAATAAATGAGCTTAAACTCCACCTCCTGAGAGACAGAGTCTAAAGAAACAGACAGACGGGAAGACAGGGATTTATAATCCCATGCAGTCCCACATGGTCTCAGAGCTGAATCCTGTAAGGTGAAAGGAGCAGAGCGAGGGCATCGCTGGTTTAATTTGTGGGCACAGAAGAGCTCTTTTAAAGCATGACACAGGAACCAGAAATCACAGAGGAAGAGAATGAAAAACTGGGTGACATAAAAATACTAACTTCAGCGTAATGAATTCGACGGCATAAGCAATCATGTACGGCAACTGACAGATGGGATGTGACTGGCAAATGATAAACACTGGAGAGGATAACCACTCAGACACCATGAACTTTTCATCGTGTTTTAATCACTCTTGTAACTGAATTTTCACAAAACATATCACCTTGTTTCAATGAAAGCAGTTCTCTGCATGGCCACACCTTTTATTTTTTAAGTTATTTGGAAGAAATGTACAAGGGCAAATGGCTGACTCGCACTTGGTACTGAAATCAAACATTCACTGTAGAACAGGCTGGCCTGTGTCACTCTATAGGGAGAAACCCCTACGTTAAAGGAGGTATTTGCTCATTTAATGACATCAAGGCTAAGCCTGACAAAGGGAAAGCCATCACATTTTATCACAATATAAATATAATGACACAGAAGTAATTTAATTGAATTATTTATTAAGCTGATTATGTTTAGGGCAGTGCCCTTAAAAACTAAGAGTCATTATCCATCTGGGAGAAGAAAATTCAGTCTTGACCCTTAGCACAAACATACACAAAAAACTTCAGATTACTGAAGTGTGAAAGGTAAAACTGATATTCTCAAAAGAAAAGAAAACATTTCCATGGCCACAGGGAAGGCAAACTTTTCTTGAACCCAGTACAAAAGCCATAAAGATAAACTGGACTACATTAAAATTAGGAATTTCTACTCATCAAAAGATGCCATTAAGAGAAAAAAAAAAGGGCAAGCCGGGAGAGGAAGAAGGTATCTATAAAACACGGATGCCACAAAGGATTCTCGTCCAGAATGCTAGAAGGACTTCTACAAATAAGAGACCGACAACAGGTAAATGTGCCAAAGACTTGAAGAGACAACTCACAAATGGCCAGGAGACACATGAGAAGGCATCCAACTTTTGTCAGCCAATGTCAAAATCAAATCAACACCTCGACACACCCCCCACATTACACTATCAGGATGAGAAGCACCTGGAACTTTCCTCTGCTGTAAGTAAGAGTGTAAATTAATAGAATCACTTAATGATGGACAGTAGGAACTACACCTGTGATCTAGCAGTTCCATACCTAGGTCTATGCCCATCAGAAGTATGTGCATGCGTCCACCCAGAGACAGGTGTGCACAGCTGCACTTACGTTAGCCAAACCTAGAAGCAGGCCAGCCCTAGGAGCATGGGCATTACAGGCACTGAGAATAAACCACCTACGGCTATGCACAATCCCATCAGGAAATCTCCCAGACGCTGCTGAGTGGAACAAGTCAGTCACGGAATAAAATACAGGGAGTGACGCCATTTACATAAAATGTGAAAACAGGCAAGATGAATCTACTAGGTTATCTTCAAGGTGGGAGACTAGCCAACGGGGGCGTGAAGGGGCTGGTGGGGCTGGAATATTCTGTTTCTCTGACTTGGTGCTGGTTGCACGGGTGGAGACTGAAAATTTATCAAGCTGTGCAATGAAAACCTGCACATGCCTGTGGACACGTCACATTTCCATAATCTGTTAAAACAGCAACAGCTACAGAGAGGTGGCAGAAACAATTCTTGGAAACTCTAAACTGGACCACTGAGATAGGACTTTCCAGTTTTCCTAAGCTCGGGGCTCCAAACAGAGGACTCGGGAAGGAGCCGGTTCCCCGCACGCTTCCATGTAGCGCTTCCCTTCACTTCCCAGTTTTGTTCCTTCAGACAGATGCCTGCCTTCCATATGCAATGCGCGTCGGTAAAGTCACTGGGCACCTTAAATGTGCCAATCACTGCACTGGGCACTGAGGAGAGGACAGAGCAGCCACGGTTTGCTCGAGGACCTGACAGGCAGGAGCCAGGTCTGATCAGCCTCCTCCTGCCTTGGCGTCTCGCAAAAAGTTTGTACAGAGCAGGCCCTCCATATACGCCGGCTGACCATGTGGACCGACGGGCAGCCGGAGCACCGGAGGGCTACAGATATCACACTGGGGCACGCCAAGAGTTCCCACCAGGATCCGGAAGGCTGCCTCCCTCCAGCTTCACTGAGCACATGGGCAGGAGAGCTGGAGTGGGCAGGGAACGGCCTCCCTGCAGAAGTGGAGCAGGCATGTGGTCTGGAAAGGAAGTTCCAGGGGGCACATGCCGGGACAAGGGGAGGTAAGAGGCAGCACACGCATGGAGGGAGGGAAGGCCCAGAGCATGTGAAGCTGATGGCTGGGGAGTGGGGTTGTGTGAAGGAGAAAAGCAAACTCTTTCTCAGGAGGTCAGGGTCGAGTTCGGCGGTAGTGTTTTCCAAAAGCTTCAAAGACAATTGCAGTTTTTCAAGGATTAGGAATCACGCACGGTACCAAGCTGTCTATTCCACTGTGGACAGACGGGAACAGGATGGGAAAAGACACACGATCAAATATGCTTTTATTCCCCAGTGAACTTTACTTTTAATTACTATGTACGTATTTTAGGATAACTTCAAAATTAAAGGTTGTAACTCATCATAAATCTGAGAAACAAAAGCCATTTATATGAAAGTCACTTCAAACTTCCCCTTACTTTACTAAAATTAAAGTGTGAGGGGAGCCTGGCGGGCTCAGTTGGTAGAGTATGCAACTCTCGGTCTCCGGGTTGTGAGCTGAAGGCCCATGCTGGGTGCAGAATTTACTTGAAAAGATAAAATCTTTTTTTAAAAATATGAGTTAATTCAAACTCTGGGCAAGTTAAGCACATCGGGCTTGCATTTTCTCATTTGTAATGAGAAACTTAAAACACATGACCCGTAAGGAACCGCTTTTTGACTCTGACGTGGCAAATTTCCACCTGTGACAATTTTAGGAACAAGAATTTGTGATGAGCATGTGAATTCTTTTACCTCCCACTGCCTGCAGGAGGCATCAAAAATCCCTTACTGAAAGTATTCTGTGGTCATCTTTTCTACTGACTGTGTCTAATTCACTGGACATGTAACATCCAGAAAAAGATTTGCTGAGTCAAAAACCCCAGAGTTTGCTCTGTGCTGTGGGTAAATGATGAGATCATTGTATTTCTTTCAGACCAACAGTAGCAAAGTCACTACCATGTGCAACCAAATGCATCACCCGCGGCTGCAATACTGTAGTAAAGTAACACATGCTAATTTGTCTGGTCAGGAAACTGAAAAGCGTGGGAGCTTGTGGGAGCCTGGGGATTTCAGCAGTCCAGGATTCTGCAGATGCAGCTTTGTAAATAAACCCCCATTTTCCCCGTAGCTGCGTTTATAACAGCAATGCCAACTACCTTCCCTTCCGCGGGCTCCTGCAGAATTCCAGAGGTGCTGTCTGACCACCATCAGGCTGAGGCACCGAGCTGAGGAACGATTAATCAAAGATGAATTCGCTTTTTGTTTCTTTTCTGACATTTCCGAACCCTTCTCGATGTTTCAACTATCTGATGTCTGGCCATGTCATGCACCAAAGCAGACAGACTGAAGTCACTGTTTACTTTGGCCCACATACAAGTCTGGATAAGAATTTAGTCAAAACACCTCTTTCGGATCACGGAATGGCCCTACAGCAGCACTCCGAGAGACATGGAGAAGGAATTTTAAAAATTACACCTACCATCATTTCTATCTACTCCAATGTTTATTTTTAAAGGAAATCCAATCATTTTAAAACGTATGGGAAGGGGTCAAACTGGAAGAAGATAAACTAAGCTTTACATGTAAACATCAAACATTTCGGAAACACAGGCAAATTCACTTAAAAAGTATTTGAAAAACAAATCAAACAGATTTAAACCAACAGCTCGATTTTTTAAAGTATATGAAATAATAATCCACAGCTGTATATGTGTATAAACTACATGATGTATGCACATAAACTATGTAACGCACACATAAAGTACATGAACACAAAGCAGACGCCCAGGTCCGAGTCGGTCGGCAGAAGGCAGAGAAAACCTGCACCAGGGTCGCCCTCTGCAAGGCCCCACCGAGCTTCGGGAAGCGACGCCTCCCGCCACCGAGCAGAGCTCGGTCAGCTCCCTGCCCCTCGCCAGTGGCGGGCTCGGGCACAGGCGAGAGGCACAACTCCAACAAGGAGGGTGAGGGAAGCGAGCCGGGAGGCTTCTGGGTAAGAGATACAGACAACCTCACGCACGTCAGGAGCGCTACTGTCAAACCAAACCAGAAAATAACAAGTGTGGGCGAGAACGTGGGGCAGTCAGAGCCCGTGTGCACAGCCACGACGGGAAATTGCGCAGTGGGGGCTTCGAAACATTGAACATAAAATTACCGTATCACCCAGCAATCCCACTTCTGGGAAGATGCAGAAAAGAACTGAAAGGGGAAGCCGACCAAGTATCCGCACATCCTGTTCGCAGCAGCAGACTCACAGCTGCTGAAAGGTGGGCGCGCCCCAAGTGTCCGTCAGCAGACGCGGCGTGTGTGTGTACGATGGAATGCTATTTGCCTTAAAAGGGAAAGAAATTCTTACGCTTGCTACGACATGGATGAACCCGGAGGACATTGTGCTACTAAGCCGGTCACAAAAAGATAGATACTGCATGACTCCAGTCACAGAAGACGCTCCCAGCATCAAAGTCAGAGACAAAGTAGCATGTGGTCACGGGGGCCGGCGGGCAGGAGCGGGGAGCTAGTTTAAGGGATACAGTGTCCGTTCTGCAAGCTGCAACAGAGCTGTGTGAACATGCACTTCCCAGCCCTAAACCGTTACCTACCTTCAGAATGCTTAAGGTGGTCGACATTGTTACATATTTTTTAACACAATTAAAAATATATCTGTTAAGAAAAAGTGAGACATCGGAGAAAACATTGCTCTTTTCTGATTCCAGCCACCACTAACAGCCCATCATGCCCAAAGGGGCAGCAGCCACCTTGGCACCGCGAGAGCAGCAGACCTGGAAGACGAGCGTCACCGAGCTCGGCAGCCAGAAGGCCGCACCCGTCCCGCCGCTGCGGCAGGAGAACTCCAGGGAGACACTCTTCTAGGTGGAAACCACTATTTCTATTCACATCAGCCAGCTCCTGAGCCCCCAGACTGGTACTGATTTATGCTACAACCGTACCGAATCCCATGAACGTGGCCATGATTATTACAACAGTTAATGTGAAAATAACATCAAGAAACTTCCTTTTATTAATGACTATTTTCAGCTCTCCTTCAATTCATCTGTGACCAGCCTGTGCCCCGCCTCTAAGACTACAGTCACAGACAAAACACATCTTACTATGGGGCTCCAAGGTGGCTCAGTCGATTGAGTGTCCGACTTTGGCTCTGGTCATGCTGAACGGTTCTTGAGTTCAAGCTGTGCACTGGGCTCACTGCTGTCAGCGCAGAGCCTGTATCAGATCCTCTGTCCCCCTCTCTTCACGCTCTGTCCCCAGTTGTGCTCTCTCTCTCTCAAAAATAAACAAACATTAAAGAAAACATATCGGGGCACCTGGGTGGCTCAGTTGGTTAAGCGTCTGACTTCGGCTCAGGTCACGATCTTGCAGTTTGTGAGTTCCAGCTCCCCACTGGGCTTTGTGCTGACAGCTGAGAGCCTGGAGCCTGCTTTGGGTGCTGTGCTCCCACTGTCTCTGCCCCTCCCCTGCCTGCGCTCTGTCTCTCTATATCTCTCAAAGAGTAAAAAAAAAAAAAAAAAAAAAAATTTTTTTAACATTATCTTCCTATGGAATATTTCTGTAAATCAGCCTTTACACACATACCCACACAGTGGAAAACCAAAAATGCAATTTAGGGAATGTGATACACAAAAATATGAGTGTTATAAACTAGCCAAGCACGCACACACTGAGAGGAGAATTTACAGCAACAGGTGCCGTCTACGTAACTATGAAGACGGCCACGTGGGGATTTTCATCCTGCAGTGTTCATCGCCAGCAGGACAAGCAAGATCAACACTCCTCATCATGTCAACAAATGTGCTGTAGGCTCGAGTCGGGGTGGTAAATGAAATGCCTTACAAAGATGAAGTCTTCTAAGCCAACGGGGCACATCTCTACGTATGACCGTGTACGGAAATGAAGTGACTTTGTGAAAACTCTCCCGCGCTGAGCCATCACAGACTTCTCAGATCAGTTCAGCTCAATTCAGGGTCAATTCTGGGTCTGCAGAGCTCCACACAGAATGATTTCTAGCCACAAGGACGTCTCCACCGCTATCTGAGTGGTCTCCGTCCTGTAACATGTGTTTCAGTCATCTGTTGCTGAGGAGTAATCCGTTCCAAATCTTAGAGGCTGAAAACCACATTAATTTATGATTCTCAGGATCTTGTGAGTTGGCTACAGCTCAGGTAGGTGGTTCTTCTGCCGGGACCTCTTGGGCTCAATCAAGGTAGAAGCTCGGCTGGGGCTGAAGCCCCCAAGAGGGCTTCCGGCCCCCGGGCTGGCCTCTCCCTCCAGCAGCGGTTGGCCCTGTTACATGAAGACGGCTGGCTCCCGCGGCAGAGGAAGGGAAAGCTGCCAGTCCTCTGAAGGCCGGGGCCGTGGTAACCTGTCAGTCAGTGCAAGTCACAAGGCCAGTCCAATCAGAGGAAACAATCTACTTCTGATGGATGGAACAGAACGCACACCCCGGGTGAGGAGAGCTCATGACGGCACCCTTGGAAGCCATCTACTGAGGCATGGTCCTCCCTACACGCACCGATAAACTCGTCCCTTCAGCTTGTCTTCCTGAAAACTCATTCCTCCGTAAAAAGGGAGCAGGTCAAGCCCGGTCTTCTGTCTCCTGGCTGATGCTGAATGCTTTCACCTGCTCTACTTCATACAGCAAGTGTACCGCGTGGGAAGGCTGTAGCTGAACGAGCCCACATCTACACGAGCAAATCCAAATGAAACAGGGCTCTGGTTTCAGGCACAGTGCGGTACCACCGGGCGCCATGTCACGGCCGGGCGATGATCATCTGCTTGCTCCCCTGGCTGGGACCTCCATCAGGGCCGAGGCGTCCACCCTGTTTAGGGCTGCACTCCCCGGGTCTAGAGATCGGGCATCTCAGACACTGCTCCTTCTCAGTTACTGAAAATACTCCTCTTTGAAGATATGTTTTCTTTCTTTAATACCAGATAGAAAACACTTTTGTAGATTTTTCAATGTGGCAAAAATATACCATTACTAATGCCACTTAGCTATGCTCCAACGAAGATGATACACTTTTAACTATTACTGTAGTTAGATGCTAAATTTTCCCTCACTAAATCCTGAAGACCAGAGATTGTACAACAGTGTGCAATTCATTTCCTGTGAGTTATCTTTTGTTGGTGTCTAGTTCTGGACCCTCAAATTGCAACATGAAACATTCATGCCAGAGCCAACATCTACCTTCCGACTCTGAAAAGCACATTTCTAACTGAGAAATCCTATTCCTTCATAACTGAATAGAATAAAATATCCTTCAGTGAAGTGAAAATATTTATCAATGGAAAAAATAGCCATTTTATTCTACCCAATTCTGCCCACAAACATTCTGAGCTCAGACTTTTTCTGCCCCAAATGGACAAGGCCAAAACGAAGAGACACCCTGTGCCACAACACAGGGTAGAGTCCGGAGACGTTCCCCGCTCTATAGCGCCAACCCCAACAGGGTTCAGTGCCACCTTCCTCCAAACAAAAGGCAAGTGTCCACAATTCTCCGAATTTCCACAAAGGGAGGCAGAACTGGTACACACGAGCACAAGCCTCTACTTTTCCCCAGCATCTGAGCTAAAGTAAGAAGTCGGGCTAACAGCACAAGCAGGCCACGTAGAAACCTGGGCGCCATTTATCAGCATATACACACCCTCAACAGGGCTCAGTGAAAGCACAGGCAGTGGTTTCTGTGCGTGCTACCCAACTGGGTAGGTGCTATCCTACCAGTGCGAGGAGATTCTGCACTCAAGTTGGGATAATAATACAATGTATCTTGGGATGTCTGGCTGGCTGTTGGTAGAGCATGCAACTCTTGATCTCAGAGTTGTGAGTTCAAGCCCTACACTGGGTTTAGAGTTTACTTAAACAACAACAACAGAGCTAATTTCTATATCAGCCCATTTCCCAGTTGCAGAAACCAAGCCCAGCTACAGTTAAGCAGCTTCTCCGAAGCGTTACACACTCCCACACCACTGCCTCCCTTTGATATGAGTGCTTCTTATCAGTGCTCCATGACACCCAGTCATATTCCATGAGAACTGCCTGGCTCTCCTACTAGGTTCTAACCTACTTGAAAGCAGAAGCTGTCTTATTCACACTCAGTAAATACTTGTTAAACAAATGAGGGAGTTTCTCACTATTCTACATGCTTCTTGACCCTCAGCACTAGTATTTCTTCTCGTTAATTCAATAAATGTCTATTAAAAGTTAAACATCTCCCGCGCGGCAGGCACGCTGTTAGGTACTTGGCATACGTGATGAAGACAAACATCACGAGAGTCTCACAAACATGCACACGAGACAGATGCAAATTTTGGGAAGAACTGTAAACCGCTAAGGGAGGTGGGGGCGGGGTGGGGGTGTTCAAATCTAGTCTCAGCGTCCAGTACAGATTCCTGGAGCAAGTGACCACCAGGCCGCGAAAGGATGAGCGAGGAGTCTGCCAGCGCGGAGGACGTGCAGAGGGAGAGAGTGAAACAAGAGATCAGGACGGTCACTCAGCCTTAGATGTTCCAGGACCCAAATAACAAAGCGGAGACATGAACTTCTTCAAGATGAGTGATTCTGAATTTAATAAACAGAAAACAGCCAACTTTAAAATGAGAAATAGGGGCGCCTGGGTGGCTCAGTTGGTTAAGCCTCCGACTTCAGCTCAGGTCAGATCTCACGTTCGCGGGTTTGAGCCCCACGTCAGGCTCTGTGCAGACAGCTAGCTCAGAGCCTGGAGCCTGCTTCTGGTTCTGTGTCTCCTTCTCTCTCTGCCCCTCCCCCTCTCATGCTCTGTCTCTGTATCAAAAATAAATAAAACATTAAAAAAATAAATTTTAAAATGAGAAATAATCATTTTTCCAGTTATTAGGCTCTCAGAAGTGAAAAATTAATCTGGTGTGGTGGTTCTCAAGCTTGCCTTCACATGGGAATCCTCTGAGCATTAAAAAAAAAAAAAAAAAAAAAAAAGCCTGATGCCCATGGTTGACCCCAAAAGGGGGTCAGGGAAGATAGGGCCCAAGTGTCATTTTTTTTTTTTTTTAAAGTTTCTCAGGTCATCCTATGGGGCA
Source organism: Helogale parvula (assembly GCA_004023845.1). NCBI lineage: Eukaryota > Metazoa > Chordata > Mammalia > Carnivora > Herpestidae > Helogale > Helogale parvula. Next base: position 136,201 of record PJEM01001861.1, read on the forward strand.
CCTGAGTGGCTCAGTTGGTTGAGTGTCCAACTCTTAATTTCAGTTCATGTTATGATCCAGGGTCATGTGATCAAGCCCCGCATCAGACTTCATGCTAAGTGTGGAGCCTGTTTGAGATATTCTCTCTCTCTCTCTCTCTCTCTCTCTCTCTCTCTCTCTCTCTCTCTCTCACACTCTCTCTCTCACGCTCTCTCTCACTCTTTCTCTCTCTCCCTGTGCCCCACCCCCACCCCCTCTCCACCACTGGGACACTTGCGCTTTCAAAAACAAAAAGGTTCTACAGGTCATCCTAAAGTACAGCCAAGACAGATGACAGAAGCAACTCAAAAGCAAAGCAGCACTGCACCTTGGTCTTGTCCTGAAATGACTCCTCCTCTTCCCATTGGCTGACTTCCTGTCTATCAAATCTCAGCCTAAATATTACTCCGCAGAGTGGCTCTCCTGACTCTCCCTGACAGGAGCCACGCCTAGTACTTGCCTATAACCCAGTGCTTGTTCCTGACATTCGTCTTATTAACCTGCTGTAGGTCTTCCAATAGAATGGAAGCTCCTTGAGACCAGGGATCTTGCTGCATTTCCACAGGAGCTCAAGTAAGTATTGTAAGAACGAACGTAAAAAGTAAGCCAGAGGACAGGTGAGCATGGGGGTACCTCTCATGGAAATGGAATTTAAAAAAATATCCTGAAGCTGTAATCCTGACAAATTTCAGTTGGGTGTGATTCAGCCGGACTGACTGAACGACATGGAGAATAGTTCTTAATTCTTCACTAAAAACTAGACACAAGCCGGATGACTATTTCCAAGCAGAGCTCTCCCTCGGAAGGAGACTGAAGAACACAGTAATTATTCTGGACTGGAGTCAACAACGGTGGGATTAAAAGTCTTCATGCAGGGGCGCCTGGGGGGCTCAGTCGGGTAAGCGTCCGACCTCGGCTCAGGTCATGATCTCACAGTTTGTGGGTTCGAGCCCCGCGTCGGGCTCTGTGCTGACAGCTCAGAGCCTGGAACTGCTTCAGATTCTGTGTCTCCCTCTCTCTGACCCTCCCCTGCTTGTGCTATGTCTCTCTCTCTCTCAAAAAATAAGTAAACATTAAAAGAAAAATTTTAAAAGAATGTATGTTTAGGCCTATCAACTAAATTAATAATTCAGGATTAAAAGAACTATTTGAATATTAAATTCGCAAGTTACCCACAGCGTACACTTAAATACGGGATGAAGTGCCAGCAGCGCACCTTGGCCAGACCACCTGGGCTGTCGGCACAGAACCAGCAAGGTAACGTGTGCCACCTCCCTCTCAAAGCCGGTCCTACTGGTAGAATCCACAGCTTCTACCAACGCGAGCATCCCTTCCCCGCACGTTCCGTACTTAACCTCAACACTCTGGCACCACTTTTGTTCATTCCCACATACGGTTAATCACCAAGTTTATGGAGTATGCCTTTGTATGGGGGAAAAGAAAAGACGGAGGGGAAATCTGCAGATTAAAAAGATTTAAGAGACCTATCAACCAACTGTATGGGCCTCGTCTGGGTTCTAAGTCAAACTGCAGAAAATATGAGGCAGTATCAGAAATACAAACACGGACTAGAGGTAGAAAGGTACTTAGAAATATTGTTAATATGTTAGAGGTGTGATGATGAGACTGTGAGTCTATTTTCAAAATGTTCTCATCTTTTTGAAAGACAACATACCACAACACGAACAGATGAAATGATATTCTGGATTTGTTCCAAAATTATTCAAAAGATGATGGAGGTAGGAATGGGGGTGAAAGAAGAGGTGAAACAAGAGGCCTGATTGGCTGAAGCGGGACAGTGGTGCACAGGAGCTCAATTACACTTTCCAATTTGGTTTAGGTTTTAAAAATTCCCGTAACTTAAAAAAATCACAATGCATATATTCGTGTATGTTTTTGGATGTGTACATGCTGTGGTCCTGGCTCTGAAACCTTCAAGAGTTCCCAACTGCCTAAAAACCTCAGAGCAGCTGTCAAGTCCCTCAGCGTCCCCTGGTTTCCCTTTTTCTCATAGGACTCCGCCCTCGCAAGCTCCTTCTCTGTTCTGTGCTTCCCTGTCGGGCCTACTCTACATCAGGCCACCTACCGAGCCACTGGCCTGACACGTTCTCATGTAAAATACTCCCAAACTTCACCCAGATTACAAATTTGAGGAGGAAAATTCATGTTTACATCTTTTTGCCTCTTCAGAGCTTAAAGCAGTGTCCTAAGCGCGAAGGTGTTTGGTCACTGCTGCTCAGGTGGGGCGTCTGCTCCTTTCACCCTGCTCTGTGCTTCCCGGGGTTTTTACACACAGTAGGCTGCTAATCCTCGGGAAACATCAAAGAGCTTCATTAAAGAGAATATAAACGGGAAAACTATTTTGAAAGGAAAATTCTGAAACACTAGTTAAATCTTGCAATAGTCCGATGAATCACAAAGTCGGAGCAGGAAAGGCCGTGGTTCTCACTACAGAAACCTTCATTTCTGAGGCAGCACAGCGTCATCCTTAATTAACCCAAGTGTCGCCCCTTCGAAGCCCAATTCTGTGCCCTGAGACAAAAATCATATTAAAGAGTCATTTTTCTATAATGAAAACCATATTAACATTTGCATTACTATTATTTTTATCATTGAAAATACCTCACTGCTTACATCGAGCTCCAATTTTTCTGGACTGTGACAGGGTCCGAAGGAAGCAAAGCTAAAAGAGCAGGGAGGTAAAAATAAATGGAGGCTAGGGGGAGGGTTAGGATGCACCCGCAAATGGCAGACTCCTGGTGGCGGTACAGCGCTACTTCAAGTAAGCAGGGCCCTGCTGAATGTTCCAGAATAGCCGAGATCTTTATATACTTGGTTAATTTGTACAGATTAACCTGTATTAAGCAAATATTAAGCACCTATGTATCCAGCAGTGTTCTAAGCCACGAACAAGCTAGCATCCATGAAAAGTTCGCGGGATAACTCGTGACATTCATTAGAAATACACACCCAAGTTAACCTGAAATGATGAGAAATCATGAAAGCACACTAATCATCATGAAATGCATCTACAGCAGATACACGTGAAAATCAGCTTTACCTTATATTTCATCTTGGGACACGAATGAATGTAGAAGCCCATGTAGTAATAGCTGAGCTGAGCTGTTTTCTGATGAAGTTGCCTAGTAAAAGCAATTTCTCTGCCAAAAGAAGAATAAAGAGGAAGGCACAGTTAAGTCCAGTTCCCATACTCAAAGTACTATGTAATGTGATATCAAATATCTGATGAAATCTGAAATTCTGATACTAGGCTATGAAGAAACTCCAAGTGTTGAACGAAAAACAATTTCGGAGACACTGTAAGATAACATTTACTCAAGAAACATACAACAACACGAAATTAGTTTGAGCAAACGCATCAAAGTTCACGTTCTACACTTTACTGAGCTTATTAGTTGATCAAAAATTCAAAGAGCATAAAAATAGACATCTATTTAATATATTACTCACTACGCCCTGGAGTTCTCAGAAGACTGGGCTTATCAAGTTAAAAACAGTGCAACAAATTTTATAAAATTCAAAAGCCAACACATTTCAAGGAAAATGACTCTGATTACAGCCATTTACAAGCACATCCTTGCCAGGGCGTCTGGTGTAGAACTCTCTTCTACAGGCAGATGCTACTCTCTCAAATTTATTTTCCCTAAGACTAAAGAGTGGGAAAGAACTATGCTGCCTCACCACTGTTCCTGCTTGCTGGCCTCGGCAAGGATTCACTGAACAAAGCAGCTGGCAGCAAGGCCCGTGCTTGCAGGGGTTTTCATGTGCATCCGGGTAAGTCTGGGCACAGAACTTCAGTACAAGTGAAGGACTGGCTATACTTAGGAGTTTTAAGCAAAACTGCAGTACATTTCTAAAATAAGAGGAAGGTTGTTTGTTTCGTGTTTATGTTTGTTTCTTGAAGATCTTTTTCCTTTCTTTCAGTTCTTTTTTTCTCTTTTGTAGCAATGAATGCTTGAAATTCAAGTGAATAGTCTGTGCATTTTGCAAGTTCAAATTTAAATCACTGAAAGGCTGTGAGCCTACAAATTCATCTGTAAAATAAAAGAATTTCTAAACAATTAGCCTGGAACAGAATAAATCCCACCATTCCTGGAACTAATCCACTCCGAAGGTTCGCGAGAGGAGGAACGCGCCGCAACGCGGGACCAGGACGGCCCGGCCGCCACAGCGCTGTGTTCAGGGTGTTGGGTCCTGCGCTGCCGCTCCGCCCCCTCAGCGGTTCAGGCCCAAACCTGCGAGCCTCCTCAGCCTTTCCCCCTCACTCCCATGTCCCACCTCGACAAATGCAGACGGATTTGCCGTGATTCTGACCCACTATGTCCATGGTGGCCACTGTGGTCCCAGCCGGCATTACGGCTCCCCTGGTTTCACTGCAGCTGGCTGGCTCCCCTGGGTCCTCCCTCGCCCCCTACAAATCCCGCAGAATGGCCAAGGTCGTTTTGTTCAGTATCAATCAGATCAGGTAACCTCCTTATGTCTTACCCTCAGATTTTTGCACAGCTGCCACCTGACACCCTATTCATAAAGGACCTCGCCCCAGCACCGTGACTACTTTTGTCACAGCATAAGGGAGTACCTAAATTTATGTGGTTGGTATCTAATTTACGCTCTGCTTTGACAAAGCTGGAAACCCTGTCTTATCACTTCTATGAATCGTGCCCAGGACACACAGATTGTTCTCAAATAAATATGTCAAACAAATTAACTCATTTCTAAAATTCACCTTGCTAAGTAACAAAACATAAATTAATGCCATGTTCGTGATCCCCATTCAAACATTTCGTAAATCTACAGACTAGGTTGCATAAAATCTATACTGATTATACATTAAAATACAAGCACTATATTCAATGTAAATTGCTTTAAGAAACTGAAGGAATGAAGGCAAACTAATGGGGTTTCACTGAAATACACGTTATCAATAATAGAAATGGAGACTTACAACCTACTCTCCCCACTTCTGCTTGGAAATGTCAACCTCCTTGCTGCCTTTCCTCTCCCATAAACTCAGCAACTAGCACTCCCCAGAGTGCCACAAACAAGTGACAAGGCTGCTGGCCAGTGCCAACCTCCCCGCTCTCGAGTGGCACCAAGTCTCCGGCTCGCAGGCTCCCTCGCTTCCACCTCGAAGCTCTTGGGCTCCAGCACTTCTAGAGACCCACCAAACAGTGAACAGAACTCTTTACAGTTTTGCTGGGAACTGATTATTTACCATCTCGAGTGCAGCAGGATTTCTGTATCTCCTAGTTTATTGGGGCATGAAATGATATTTCATATGTAGGCTGGGATTCACTATGTGGGAATAAATATTCATAATGTTGATCTGAGAAGTCTAAACAAATCCATAAGCTACGTGCTGTAAAGTGGTGGATACAAAAATAAAATAAGATGGAAAATGGCAATGACTGTACAACGTGTTGACTGATTTGGGTACAAAGAAAAAGTAGCTTCTCTGAAATAAATATACCCTTCTAAAGTTACAGAACGTAAATGCTTTAAATTATCAATTTCAATTTCATTGATGCCATCAGGAGTCATGAATATTCTTAACTAGCCTATACAAAAATGCAGTCAAATACATGAGAAAAATAAAGGAATATTACAGGGGCCAGTTGTAAACACTGTATAATGGTTTAAAAAAATTCTTTTTAATGTTTTATTTATTTTTGAGAGAGAGAGAGAGAGAGAGAGAGCAAGCAGGGGAGAGTCAGAGAAAGAGGGAGACACAGAATCCAAAGACAGGCTCCAGACTCTGAGCTGTCAGCACAGAGCCCGACATGGGGCTCAACTCATGAACCATGAGATCATGACCTAAGCCAAAGACGGAGGCTCAACCGACTGAGCCACCCAGGCGCCCCAAAACTGTATAATTGTAAATCTGCTATGACTTAGCACTAAGAGATGGGTCAGGTTTAAAATCCAAGATGGAAATTTTTCTTTATATTACAGCCCACTGAAACACACAGTATCTATTATGGACCACATTTTTCATAAAAACCAAACAGTAATTAAAGAAAAATAGCAACTCTCCTGATTTTATAATTCAGAAAGTACATACATAATTAATAAGAGAAATAACCTCAAAATGTATCTTCCCATGATGTGAAAAGACTGTGACCGTCAGATGCAGAGACTGGGAAAAGAGAAAATACTGACACAGTGAGAAAGACGGAGAGGGAGACACGGTCCCACACAAGAAACAGGAAAATAATTTCCAAGCCTCCTTCCCTTCTGGACCACACGCACACACAGGTAAGGAGGAATAAAAATAGAACAAGCATTTTCATGGAGTAAGACCCCAGTCCTTTCACCATCAGGGCAATGCAAAGTATCTGGGCTGTGCGGCCTGTATTTGGAGCCATGGACAGGCAAGGGGATAATCAGCTGATGAGGGCCACAGAGTCAGGTGGGCAGTCAGGGACTTCCCGGTCCCGTTCTGGGTACTTTCTGTAACTGTATATTCTTCCCAACAGACTCACATTGCTTTAATTCATTCAGATGAGATTCACGTAATCTTTAATTATGAAAAAATACATACAATAATTATGACAAAAATATGTAAATACGATAATATTTAAGGGACATTAAATGGTTCTTGATGGGGAGTTTAACAAAATCCATAAACCAAAAAAGCACCCCACAGACACGACTTCTCGTGCACTAGATTAGACGGACACCGTAAAAGGCTAGGGAACTACCGTCAGACACTGGCCTCAATTTTAAAAGTGGTATTTCTAAATACTGACATGGGGAGACGACTGTAGCAACAGAATTATTACAAACTATCAAACAGGATTTCTGCTGTTACAGGATGAAATAGAATGAAATGAGGAATTATCCGAAGGGCTGTCAAAAGCAACCTTACCGTAGTGCAGAGTAGACACCCAGGGACAGGAATGAGTAGTCAGGATCGTAGTACAAATACACAGATGACACACAGGACGGGAGGATGTCGATCACCCCCACGGCAACGATCCTGCCGTCGAGCCAGTACTGCTGGTGAAAGGAGCCGTAACCACAGTCTGGTCCGTTCGAGGGATTCTCCGCCTGGGAAAAAGCAGACATGCATGTGAACAGCTTCTCACCCTTTTCTTTTCTTTTCTTCTAATATTTATTCATTTTGGGGAGAGCGCAAGCAGGGGAGAGGACAGAGGATCCGAAGCGGGCTCCGTGCTGATGGCAGCGAGCTCAACGTAGGGCTGAAACTCACACATCGTGACCCAAGCCAAACTCAGACCCTCAACCGACTGAGCCCCCTACGTGCTCTCTCCCCTTTTTCTAAGATGTTATTTTTAAGTAATCCCTACACCCATAACCTAGGATCAAGAGCCACAAGTTCCACCGACTGAGCCGGCCAGGCGCCCCTGTCATCTTTTTCTTTATAATAAAATCTTAATAACTGTCCTATTACACTTTTAGTTTACTTTGCAGCTCCTAAAATTTCCTGCTGTCATCCTCCTCTGCAGTCACACCTTGCAAAACATTTTACTTGTAGAAACACTGACCAGACAAACAAAGGAAAAAAGAAATAAACTTAAGAGGTTTTTTTTTTACCTTGTTTAAAAATTTAACAGTAGGAAATATAAATTTTACAGGATAAGTAAATATTAAAGTATATCTTTCTGTTCCATCAGAAGCTGAGACAGAAATGGTGCATGAGAGAAAGACGGAGAACATAAAAGGGGGGGAGAACAGACTGCCCCATGCTGCCAGCCAGGCCTCCTGTGGCGGCCCCCGCACGGACCAGCCAGGAGACCCCAGGATGTTCTCTAGGGGACAGTTCCTGTGCAAGTACAGAAGGGCCGGGACACTTCCCTTTATCAGCCAAAAGGAAATGATTTCCTTACCATTATCTTAATGTAACTAGGTATGCAGAGTATATATAACCTTTTATCTGTAAATGAGTGATATTTTTCATTTTAAAATTCAATGATTTCATATGTTTATTTAGAGAGAGCACGGGAGGGGCAGAGAAAGAGGGAGAGAGTGTCCCAAGGAGGCTCGGACCTGTTGGCACAGAGCCTGACGTGGGACTGGATCTCATGAACCATAAGATCACAGCCTGAGCCTAAATCAAGAATCAGACGCTTAACTGACTGACCCACCCAGGAGCCCCAAATTCAATATGATTTTAAATCTAACTGTTGCTAAATGAAAATTATGGTCTAACATAAAAAATGCTTTGGTAGAGACTAAACGGATGTTAGAGACTAACAGTTTAAATGAACAAATACAACAACACATGTATATCATTTTCACACAGCTAAAATCACAGATAACATGTATGCATAAAGGCAAGAAGAAGGGGTGGCCCGGCGGCTCAGTGGGTTAAGCATCGGCTTAAGTCATGACCTCACTGTTTAAGAGTCTGAGCCCTGCATCAGGTTCTCTGCGGTCAGCAGGGAGCCCACTTTGGATCCTGTCCCTTTCTCTCTGCCCTTCCTCTGCTTGCGTGCACACTCTCTCTCATCTCTCTCAAAAATAAAAATAAACCTTTAAAAAAGCTAGAAGAGAATGAAGAAAAATGAAGAAGTCAGTTTACTAATAATAAAACCAGAAAAAAAGGCATTACAAGATAGGAATCTATAGATCAGTTACCTCTCATGACACAGATGCAAAAATCCTTACCAAAATCTTTGCAAATCAGATCCAACAATGTATAAAAGGAATTACACACCATGACAAAGTGGGATTTATTCCAGGTATGGAAAGCTGCGTCAACATTTAAAAAGTAATTTAAAAAACAGAGGCAGTTAATGTAATCCACCATGAAAACAGGCTAAAGGAAAAATCATATGGTATATCAACTGACGCAGAAAACACCTCTGACAAAATCCAATATCCATTTATGACTGAAACTCGACAAACTAGGAAGAGGAAGGAACTTCACCAACGTGATAAATATACAGCAAATCTACTGCTGGCATCATACTTAATGGTAAGAAAATGGACGCTTTCCCCAGTAAGGTTTCCCTATTCAACATCATACTGAAAATCCTAGCCAGTGTAATAAAACAAGAAAAGGAAATAAAGGGTACTAAGATTGGGAAGGAAAAAAATAAAACGGTCTTTATTCACAAATGACATGATTTATCATAGAGAAAATCCCAAAAAATCAATAACAAAAAATGGAAATAAGAATCCATTATAGCAAGGTCACAGGACACAAAGCCAACAATCAAGTCATTTGCTTTACTGCCTGCCAGCTATAACTGACGTACGAAATTAACAGCACAATACCATTTTATAAAACCAAAAATAATTACATGCCTAAAATATAAATCAAACGAAATATGTACAGGGTATATACGCAGAAAACTCTGACAAAAGAAAATCAAAAGAGGTGGTAAATAAACGTAAAAATATTATATGTTAGACTGTAAGACTCAACTTTGTTAAAATCTCCATTTTCCCAAGTTGGTTTGCAGATTTAATGCAATCCCAATCCAAATCTCAGTAAACTACTTCACAGAAATCAACAAATTTGCTCTAAGGTTTATATAAAAAGGCAGAAGACCTAGAATAGCTAACATAATACTGAAGAAACAAGTTGAACATCTGACACTATGTCCAGACGTACTATAAAGCTGCAATAATCAAGACAGGGTCATACGGGCCAAAGAACAGAAGAGGAGAACCACCTAACAGAACCAAGAGCCCAGAAATAAGCCCACATGAATATGGCGGACTGGCCTCTGACAAAGGAGGAAAGACAGTCCAATAAAGGACAGTCTTTCTAACAAATGATGCTGGAACACTAAACATCCAAATGCAAGAAAATCCACATCTAGACAAAGACCTTACAACTTCTAAAAAAAAAAAAAAATAGCTCAAAATGCATCACAGACCTAAATATAAAATGCAAAAACTATGAAACTTCTAGATGAGAACATAGGAGAAAATCTGGGTGACCCTGGGTGTCGCAATGAGTTTTCAGATGCAATGCCAGAAGCACAAACCATGAAAGAAATAACTGGTAAGCTGGGCTTCATTAAATTTAAAAACTGTTCTCTCTACAAACACAGTTAGAAAAATAAAAAGTTAAACCAACTCACTGGAGAAAATCACAACACGCGTGTGGGATAAAGGACTGGTATTCAAAAACAGAAAGATTTAAAATTCAACAGTAAGAAAACAAACAGCCCAATTAAAAACTGGGCAAAGTATCTGAGCAAACACCTCACCAAAGAAGACGAGCAGGTGGCAAATAAGCATATGAAAAGATGCTCAACGTCATTTGTTAGGGAGCTGAAATTAAAAAAAGCAAAACAAAACAAAAAATCCTTAACAGCGAGATAGTACTACCCAACTAGTAGAATGGCTGAAATCCAACCACCTGAAAATCAAAATGCTGGCGAGGGTACCGAACAGCAGGATCTGATTCACTGATGACGATGGAATGTAAAATGGTACAAATACTTCAGAGGACAGTTTGGGACTTTCTGATAAAGCTGAACAGAGTGTCACCATATAAAACAGTAATCACGCTCTTGGGCATTCATCCGATTTGTCTGCCAACTTAGGTCACACAAAAACCCAAAGGCCTGCAGGCAGATACTCGTAAGTTTATTCACAACTGCCCCAAACTGTAAGCTATCCTTCAGTAGGTGACAAACAAACCATGATCAGGGAATATTGCTGATCAATCAAAAGAAATAAACTATCAAGCCACAAACACACTAAATGAAGAACCTACATGCATATTGCTAAGTCAAAGAAGCCAGTCTGAAAATACTCCATACATACATTCCAAACACACCCAGAAAGAGACAAAAACTATAGAGGCAGCGAAGAGATCAGTGGTTGCCAAGAATTCGGGGGATTTGGAGGCAGGGGACTTTCAGGGTAAAACTATTCTCTATTGTTCTGTATTCGTGGATACACGACATTATGCGCTTATCAAAACTCAGAACTTTACAACACAAGGTTAAGGCTTAATGGATGCAAACTAAAGACCATCATTTAGGAGATTAAGGGATCCCAGGAAGGAACCGAGATAGGACAAGAGACGCTAACTGTCTTACAAACCTAAGAAACAACCAAACTGGAAGAGGATGGGAGGGGAAGGTGCTGATCTCTGTAACCTCTGAAGTCTGTAAGAAGGAAGGCAAAAGGAAATCTGCACACAAGAACCGTATTCTACCTGATAAAGTTGTTTTCCATGAGACTCGGCTGACAATTCTGACACTGATACACGTGTCTACTGTAGATTAATGGAGGTGATAGGAACCAAGTTTCTCAGCTGGAGGGGTAATTTACAGATAAGCAAAGGGAAGAGGCCAGAATGGTCCATGGGGTAATGGATTAGAATTGGCGACATGAGTAACAACTCACATTTAGCTTCATACAGACAAGACTGTCACATACAGAAATATTTATAGATCTGTATATATCATAGATATGTTCATACAAGGGTCAGTATGCACACATACATTTCTTTACTCTGCCAGATGAGAAGGCCTACAGAAAGGACACCCTAGCACATTTCGCACCCGGATCTTGGTTTCTCCATTCTGCAGGAAAAGGAGTAAGACTCTCTGGAAAAATGACCGATTCTAGGACTGGGACAGGAAGAGTTTACTTTAAGATGAGCCTACCTCATCATGTCGTGCCAAAAAGTAAGAAAGTACTTGAAAAACAAAAAGAAACATGCACTGATGGAGTTACATCGAAGAGGTACAAAAGCTGACTGAAAAGCTCCCGAGGGTAACGGCCCAGGCGAGCAAGGTCTATCTACAACAGCAAATGAGAGAAGTGACTAAGGTGCCAGCACTATCTGTGATTTCTGAACCTTCTGTTGCTGTGGCTAAAATGTTGTTCGGACAATAAATACATCTTTAAACTTTTAAGAACTCTCACCAATAACAGTAATAAATGATGTCAAACCCCAGTTTTAGCATTCACTATCACATACACCTTTCCTCTTTAAAAAGACATTATTATTTCCCTGGAAACAGATAAAACTTAACGAGTAGAACAGGCAACAAACAGAAGCGTTAAGGAAAAAAACAAAAAACAAAAAACAAAGGACATATACCTGTTAAAACTACAACACCTGAACCGACACCCATATTCTAAATTGCTAAGGGACTTGAAGTCAAATCACCTGTCTCAGAAGCTAGGTGGCTCCAAATATGTAATAAGAAATACTCTAATTCCTATCCATCACTGAATTTTATGAAAACCATCTCCTAGATGTAAGTCAGCCCTGAGGCTCTCAGGAACGAAACTCCCTGTCTTTAAAAACAGTCGTGTAGAAGAACAACCACAGTGACACGGACACAGAGACAAGCCGTTGGTTCGTGACTCATGAGGCGGGGAGCCTGTCAGACGTCAGGAGGCCTCATGTCAAAAGCTAATTGGATGACTTTAAATGAACCTAAATTCTTCTGTAATTTCAGCTTAGTGCATGACTCCAGGACTCATTAGAGGCAACGTGTGCATTCATTAATTAAAATACGTGTTTATCAGACATTAATACGTATGGACTTAATAGGAAGTCCATGTTAACCCTAAATATAATTCATTCCTGCTTTTGTACAAACTTGAAATCTTTTTCCAAACTGCAACTAACTTCTGAGTTTCCAATTTTACTCATTTCAATCATTCCTGGGACCTGCCATTTAATAACCTGCTTCCATTTACTTCACTCGGTTGTTCTCCCGAGTCCCCTCCGGACCAGCGTGCCCTACCACCGGCATTGTCCCTGTGTCTCAGTGCGCGTGGAGGCCAAGAGTCTTCCCTCTGTAAGACCCCTCTCTATGGATACATGTAGGGCAACCTTATTATTACTGAGGAAGGAATGTCATAGAACTATGTACTGTGACACCGCCCCCCACATCACAAAGAAGTAAGAAATTTAGGAGTCAGTTAAATAATGCAATGATCACGAAACCATGGAGTTATAAACTGACTCACACACTATCTTCTTAGCCCCTAGGTCAATGATATTTTCATGCTATTATAAGATAATCAGCTAATCATCTAATTAATCACTTAAATATCCTCACTTTCTAATCTCCCTAAGAAACCCAAGTCCGTAAACAAGGCAATATAAAAAACAAAGTATTTCAACGCACAGTTTTCAACTACTTTTGTAAAGCCTGTTTTGCTGTATTCTTTTTCTTTCCGACATGTTTTATGACAATTAAAATATGAACGATTTCCTTTTCTCCCTTGTGGGAGCTTCACTGACCTAATTTTGGGGGGGGGGGAGCAGATTTGATAAATGGAAAACAATCTAAGTAAAGGCAGATAAGAAGCCATTTCCCAAAAAGTACATCTGGTTGTTTCCACACTACTGATTAATAATGATTTACTATTCCCCAAATGGTAACTCAATGAATACTTCCAAGTTTTTCAACAGGTTAAGTGGCAGCTGCGGAAAATGGGCTGATGGTGAACCTGAATTATTGATTCCCTGGGCCCTCCATGAAGATGGGGCAGCCAGAACCCCTCGATCACTCACTTCTGGCTTGGAAATCTGGAAAAAATTCTGGGCCGGGCGCCAGGGTGGCTCAGTCGGTTAAGCATCCGACTTGGACTCAGGAGTCCCAGCTGGGTAAGCTCGAGCCCTGCTTCAGGTGAGCCCCGCTTTTCTCTCTCCCTCCCGCTCTCTCTCTCTCTCTCTCTCTCAAATTCTGGGCCTACCATGTGTCCAATGGCATAAACGGAACTGATTTAACTAAGATTCTTTATGTTTGTCTCGAAACACGACACATTTGCTGACTCAGGTTTACCCTCCCACCTGACATAAAACCACAATAGGCTTTGCTCAAATGCGATCCCTTAGCTCAGATTATTTAACACTAAAACATGGAAAGGACACAGAAATCTGAGGGATAGAGTAAGGCGATAAAACCAGAAAGAGCAGTGAGTCAACCTGTGAAATGAGACCTCAGAACTCCTGGTTATGTCTTCCGGGGCATTCAGCAACTCCCGGAAACCAGACTCATGGGTCTATCACGCCATACGTCTCCATATGCTATATTTGGACACCTGTTGGTGTTTATGAGTAGCAACCAGAAATTATCTTTATTGCAAATATATGTATTTTCAGCCAACGTGGACTTGTCACCGTCAGCCCAACCAGGCCGGAATGATCCGCATCTTACAACAGCCCCTTCACGTAATTCTCCAAGGGGTTCAGTCCCCCAGCATCGGAGAGGCTCTCCAAGTCGGTGACCATTCCTGAGAATCCTATTTCAATACTTGGGACTGTGGCATTCGGTCAGCCTCTTACTTAAAGCCTATTAACTGTTATCACTCTTCAACTGCTACTTAAAAACACAGAAGGCAATTACATAATTACATAATTACAATATTACAGATTGTAATTATGCAGGAAAATACACGCTATTTGAGAAACAACAGAGGTGCAACGACACGGGTATCATGTAAATCAACAGCTCTCAAACTTCTTGTTCTCAAAATCCCACGAACTTAGAAATCTTACTGAAGACCAGGAGACTGTGCTTATTGGAGACAAGGAGTTTAGGAGAGATTTACTGTACTAGGTACTAAAACTGGTATTTTTAAAAATATGTACTTGTTATTTGCTTTAAAATGCCAATGAATCCAGTATATGTTAAAATTGTTTTAAAAAACTACTATATTTTCCCAAAAATATTAGTGAGAAAAATGGCCCTGATTTACATTTCTGAAAATCTCTTTAAAGTCTGGCTTGGCAGAGGAGAGCTGAATCTCGTGTCTGCTTCCGCATTTGCTGTCATCACGCAGCCTCTGGAAAACATCCCCGTATACTCCTAAGAGAATGAGAAAATATATAGGAGAAAAACACTAATAAAACTTAATTCTGACTTCAAGGACCCCTTGCGAAGGCTGCGTGGACCACCGGGGACCACAGGACACTTCTGAGAAGCACTCACAAAAATGAATCCTTAAAATCTATATGCAGCGAGGAAGGCTATAGACTGTAAGCTACAAACAAAGAGGGAGGAGGGTTGAGTGACTTGAGTCCAGGATTCAGATTCAAGGCATGTGGGTTTGAGCCTAACTCCACGGTACACTTTCTGGCTACTTTACCCCAGCAAGGCCATAACTGCTTCTAAAACCACCCATTTCTGCGACTGCTTTAGAGTGGGCTCCGCTTCCAACGCTGGCTTGCACTCACGACCCTGAGATCAAGAGGTGCATTTCTACTGGCTGAGCCAGCCAGGCGCCCCTGTGTTTCTGCACTTTAAAAACAAGAATCCTACTACTGCTCACCCTCAAAGGGCACTGTGGAAAACAAATGATAATGTAAAAATAAAAGCACCTTGCAGACTGTGAGCAAACTTGGGTTGGTTTTGCTTTGAGTTCTAAGGGGTCCGAATGGCACATCCCAAAAGATTATGTCAGTGAAACTACATCAGTGGCTCATTTAACAGCAATTACTTAAAATTAATAGCAGCGATCTTTAATTCCATCATAAATAAGTTAGGGATGTGATTAATAACAATATTTCACAGTTTATCTTTCTCATGCCTACAGTTTGCACCGTACTACTTTTTAAAAAAAAATTTTTTTTACATTTATTTTTGAGAGAGAGAGAGAGACAGAGACAGAGCATGAGCAGGGAAGGGGTAGAGAGAGGAGACACAGGATCTAAAGCAGGCTCCAGGCTCTGGGCAAGTGTTCAGCACAGAGCCTGATGCAGGGCTCGAACCCACAAACAGTGAGATCATGACCTGAGCCAAAGTCAGAGGCTTAACCAACTGAGTCACCCAGATGCCCCTGCACAGTTCTGCATATGTGAAAGAATAACAAAGTTATTTTTCAGAAGTTCCTCCATTTCAAGGATTTAGCTGATAACAAGAAAAAAATATAATAAAGCTCGCCACCAGCTATAGAAAAGAAAAAACTGTCTTAAATGGGAAGAATGGCAAGGTTTACAGACAAATGAGCTATGCAGTACGGTACCAAAGGCTCTAGAAATGACATCAATATTAATAGGCCAATTCAGCCTTCTAGTTAAACTGCTCCCCAAATGGGTATATTTACTCTGATGAAGCGCGCCTGTCTCCTGACTCACCTGCCTCCACACACCTCCCTTTGGCTTTAAACAAACACCGTCACAACTAAAGGAACAAAGGGGCGGTCATTCGTCAGGCACCGGAGGCAGCAACTGCTGGGGAGACTCAATCACGGCTTCAAAGACAGTGACCATGAAAGTCTTCACAGGCTTGAGGACAGCAGAACTGTCCTCCCAGGCCGTCCCCAAGTGCCTCTCCCAATCACCCCTGTTCACATAAAAATCTACCATCAGACAACCTGTGTCCTGAATTGTTTTTTTAAATTATAGAGGCCCCTGAAAGTAATTATTTTAAGTACCTGATTAAAAGTCTGCATTGTTTAAAAATTATTCTTCCAGTTGCTTTGTCTTTGTTAACTATTTCATGAAATACTGCACTGAGTTCAGATTCATTTTAAAAATAAAAACCCAACGACATGCTGAGCCACTATATCAGAATCTACCTGGTTTCTTAAAAAGAAAACCCAAAACTAAAATTTGAAAATTTGGAATAATATGGTCTATAAGAAATGAAGAAAAATGAACTTAAGTTGGAAAACACAAATAGGAATACTCTTGGTTACTACAAATCAGTTTTGTGTAAGTCATTTAAAAACCAAAAGTAACTGGGATCCCTGGGTGGCTCAGCTGGTTGAGCATCCAACTTCGGCTCAGGTCAAGATCTCACAGTTTGTGGGTTCAAGACCCACGTCAGGCTTTGTGCTGACAGCTCAGAGCCTGGAGCCTGTTTTGGATTCTGTGTCTCCCTCTCTTTCTGCCCCTCCCCATTGATGCTCTGTCTCTCTCTCTCTCTCTCTCTCTCTCTCTCTCTCTCTCAAAAAATAAATATTAAAAAAATTTAAAAACCAAACAATCAATTCCTAATTTGTTGGCAATCAGTACACTAAAGATGGCCACCCAATTAAACACACACATTTTTCACTACCTATATTCCAATTCAAAGACAATTACATTTAAATGATGCTGATTAAAAATATGCATGTAAAAATATTTTGTTTTTCTATTTTCCTTTTTTAATTTTTTAATGTTTATTTTTTTTAGAGAGACAGAGACAGAGCAGGGGAGGGGCAGAGAGAGAGGGAGATACAATCCCAAGCAGGATCCAGGCTCTGAGCTATCAGCACAGAACCTGAAGCAGGGCCTTAACCCACGAAGTGCTAGATCATGACCTGAGCTGAAAGTGGACACTGAACAGACTGAGCCACCCAAGTGCCCCATTCCATTTTTCTTGAGAGAAAGCAAATGCGAGAAGCGGAGAGGGAGAGAGGGAGGGACAGAGGAAGAAGGAGGGACAGGGGGAGATGGGGAGAGGGAGAGAGAGAGAGGGGGAGAAAAGGGAGAGAAAAGGAGGGAGAGAGCGGGAAAGAGAGAGAGCATCTCAAGCAGGCTCCATGCTCAGCACAGAGCCTGATGTGGGGTTCATTGAACCCCACCACCAGATCATGACCTGAGCCAAAATCAAGAGTTGGAAGCTTAACTGAGCCACCCAGGTGTCCCCTGTTATTGTGTTTTAAGCAACATTTTCTCAACTCATAAAGAGAGCATATAAAAGTTAATTTTACTAATATAAATGACATAATTTTTATAGCCTTAAGCTGAGGAAGAATTCCTTTGATGTTCCTAGTCACACAATTCTCTCAAGTTCTATACGGTACTTTATACTGGGCAATCCTCCAGATGCCTCAAAGTCATCAGAATCCCTGAGTTAATAAAGATTATCTGGTAGTTAGAAAGGAACAAACTATACCAACTGTCTCAATTTCTGTTGATAATCTCAATAAACTACTAAATAAGAATCTAAAAAAAAAAAAAAAAAAGAATCTAACTTAAAAGTGTTAATCGGCTCCTACTGAATTAAGACCATGACACTGACATGGAGACCATCTCTGTTCACGTCCAAACTGGGAGAACCCAATTAAACAGACCTTGAACATGAAAGAAGCTAATTACAGTGTGCTCATATGAGGGACTTTTATGTAGTAGTGAAAACTATTCTTACTGAGACTTTTTAATAACATAAACATTTCTCCAAGTAAAAACTTAATATAAAGTGGCATGTATGATCCCAACCAGTTGAAAAATTCCCTTCTCAATACACGTATGTATAACCCACACACAAACTTATAAAGATGGGAGAAAACACTGAGTGCTGTCACCACAGGGTTCATGGGAGGATACTTGTCTTAGTCTTCGCCACTTTCCATATTTTTTAATGAAAACGCATTAATGTATAATCAAGAGTTTTAAAAACCAAGGCTGAAGAACCATTAGTAAGTGTTAAAAAAAAAAAAAATCAGGTGGTGGCTGAATTCTGTTAGAGGCCAAAGAAATTATGGGCGTTCTTTAAGTGCAGTTCTGGGCTTGATTTTCTATGGATGGAGTTATTTCACAATCTGGTTGGGACACAGGTTAACCTGTAGATTTCCGCCCAGGGGAACAAACCACCCAAAAGGTTACAGTTTAATGCCCTGTAAGTCAGGAATCAGTTGTTTTTGTCTAATTTAGCAATCTCTTCTCAACCTCTCATTAAATTGTGTATGTGCATATATGGCACCTGTATATCAGTATCTGTATTTTCACAAGTGCTCCGTGCACCAGCTTTAACATGCTACTGGTTCTTGCACTCATTAATGACTCAAATAAAATGTAATGGGTCATGTGTTCATGCTGTATTTGCATAAAGATCACGATTTTACCTTTCTGAAAATTTTAATAATTTTGGCAGTCAGCCACTGAGAAGCTCAAGTGAACTCACTTGGGGTGGAGCTGGGAAGTGCAGAAGCGGGGCGCCTGGGTGGCTCAGTCGGCTAAGCGCCCGACTTCAGCGGTTCATGGGTTCGAGCCCCACATCACGTTCTGTGCTGACAGCTCAGAGCCTGGAGCCTGCTTCAGATTCTGTGTCTCCCTCTCGCTCTCTGCCCCTCCCCCACTCATGCTCTGTCTCTCTCGGTCTCAAAAATAAATGTATTAAAAAAAAGAAAAAAGAAAGAAAGAAAGAAATGCAGAAGGGGCCTCACAGGCTGTGAAGCCTAGTCTCTTCTGGACTCTGAAAGACGTTACCACGAAGGAACAGAGTTTCAACTTTGCCGTGTTTCTCTTTTTCTCCCCCTCTTCAAAGTTTGTGGTTTTGTTTTTGTTTCTGGGTCTCCTACGACCCGTGAACTATTCCCCTGAGCGGCAGTAATAGTTGGATTAGGTTTCTGGTCTGTTGGATGGATGGATGTAGATCTATTCTCTGTTGAAGGAGAAGAGACAGAAACTCTGATTTGCCAGTTTGTGTCTGTGTATTTGTGAGTTCAATCAATTACGGAGAACAGCTCTTTGAGATCTGACCCCATGAACTTGTGTTTTCTTGTGGCCTGTAGCGCGAGCTGCGGAACTAAAGCTCAGGCTCCACATGTTTGTGAATTTGTGACTCAGGAAAGTCTTGATTTCTCATCGTGTGTGACAGATCCTCCTACCTTCACCCGGTATTAATGCCTCATACCGCCCCGTCTCCTCATTAGAGGAGCTCTGCTAAACTGATTTATAGATATAAGTAAACATTTACCTAAATCAAATATTCTCCGAATCCACAGAAAATAAATTTCTTACAGAAACTGCTAGCTCAGGAATATTTTTGAGATAAATCAAACTGGCTTAGTAATTTGGGTTTCAGAAAGAAAAAAGGCAGGTCTTCTAAGATTTATTGGTATTATGTATAATACATGTATTGTTTTTAAAATAATCTTCAGAGTTTGTTTCCTAATGAAGAGAGTAGTCCAGACTTCCAAAACTCTCTGGTTTATGAATCAAAAGAGTTCACATCATTCCTACATAATGCTCATAATTTGAAATTTCAAATTTCAACTGAATTCAACTGAAATCCCAACATGTAAAAATATTTTATAACTGCGGTACAATATATACAACGTTCACCATTTTCAGAGTACAGTTCAGCGGCACCGGGTGTACATTCACACTCCTGTCCCCCGTCACCGTCGCTGTCATCACCCCAAACCGAAACTCCGTATCCAAGACACAGCGACACCCACCGCCCCCACAGCCCCCTCCCCAGACCCTGGTAACCTCTGTTCTGCTCTCTGCCTCGATGAACTTGCCTACTCCAGGTACGTAAGGGAAGTGGAATCACAGAGTATTTGCCTTTTCCTGAGTGGCTTATTCCACTTAGCATAATATCCTGAAGGCCCATTCATGTTGTAGCCTGGGTCAGCATCTCCTTTTTTTAAGGCTGAATAGGGGGCGCCTGGGTGGCTCAGTTGGTTAAGCATCTGACTTCAGCTCGGGTCATGATCTCGCAGTTTGTGGGTTCGAGCCCCATGTTGGGCTCCATGCTGACAGTTCTGTGCTGGAGCCTGCTTTGGATTCTGTGTCTCCCCTTCTCTCTGTCCCTCCCCTGCTCATGCTCTGTCTGTTTCTCAATAATAAATAAATGTTAAAAAAAAAAAAAACAAAAAAAAAAACTTAAGGCTGAAGAATATTCCATGTTATGCACACACCACATTTTGTTTATCGCTTCATCGGTCCCTGACACTTGGGTTGCTTCTACCTTCTGGCTCCTGGGAATAACGCCTCTATAAACACTGATTTATAATATCTGTTTGAGTCCCTATTTTTAATATTTTGTGCACATACCTAGAAAATAAAATTGCTGGATCACGTGGTAAATCGATTTTTAATTCTTTAAGGCACTGCCTCTGGTTTCCCAGGAGGCTGCACCATTGTACATGCGTACCCAGGGTGCACAGGGGTTTCCGTTCTCCCACCCATGCCAGCCTTGACTGTCTGCTGTACTTCTGGTAAGAGCAATCCAATGGGTGTGAAGGTGGGATCTTACTGTGGTTTTAATTTGCAGTTCCCTAAAGATTAGTAATGTTGAGCAAATGACAGACATTTTTATCTATTAGGTTTTGTGGTGGCCTAAAGAGAACTTCTAAGATTCTTATAGAATTTTAAAATGTAAACTAATAGGGCCGCCTGGGTGGCTCCGTCAGTGAAGTGTCTGACTTCAGCTCAGGTCATGGTCTCACAGTTCAGGGGTTCGAGCCCTGCGTCGGGCTCTGTGCTGCCAGCTCAGAGCCTGGAACCTGCTTCAGATTCTGCGTCTCCCTCTCTCTCTCTCTCTCTCTCTCTGCCCCTCCCCCATTCATATGTGCTCTTTCTCACTCAAAAATTAATAAAACATTAAAATAATTTTTAATGTGGATTAATATAAATCAACAAATTTAACAGACAACCTTTGGATAACCAAGCAGTTTCTAAGTAAGAATGAATACTAAGATAATGAGCATGATATTTACAAACTTGTCCTGTTTGATTTATACACACAACAGAATGACTAGATCTTTGGGTCATGTCATTAAACGTGCTCATCTTCGCTACTACGAGAAGATGCAAAAGGGCCGCATAAGAAATCTGTGATGTTTGCTTTTACGTACCTTCCCAGTCTGCTACTATGCTCATAAATGGCAGACTTCTCAGTGACCCACCTCCCAGTTTTGAAAATCTAAAGCTATTACTTTAGTAAAAGATATAATTCGTATGTTCAGTTGAGACTATATTAAAAGCAAAATGAAGAGAGAAACACACTTGGGTATGTAAGATAACACGCTAACACTTGTTTTTATAGAAGAAAGTGAGAATTAATTGTTCTAGGTGTCAACTTGCTCCAGAATACGAACCACGAGTGAAAGACAAAGCTGGAGGGGCGACAAGTTGGAAGTTCAGTGAAATGCACTGCATTCGCCTCATTTCCAACATTTGAGTCTGAAAAGCAGCTACAGTCGACCCTCAAACAACACGGGGGTTGGGACACCAACACAGCCCAGCACAGATAAAAATTCAAAAATCACCTCAGACTCTCCCAAACTTAACTCCTAGTAGCCTACTAACGACAGGAAGTCTAACTGATAACAGAAACAGTCAATTATGTTATATGTATTAGATACTGCGTTCTTATAATAAAGTCACCCAGAAAAAAGAAAATGTTACTAATAAGACCATAAGAAAGAGAAATACATTTACAGTACTACACTGTAAAAAAAAGTCCGTGTATGAACGGATCCACACAGTTCAAACCTGTGTAGTTCAAGAGTTACCGGTATAAAATATGTTAAAATGTTGGCTAAGTTCACTCAGTTTGAGGGAGCCCCTTATGTGAGACGCCCTTAATCTACAGGCGATGGAGGGGCTTGTCCAACGTCACAAGACCCATTTACGGGAATGAGAAAGACGGAAACCTGGAATTCTCAACTTTCAGCTCAGTGTTTCTCTCACCGGCCACTGCTTCTGTGGGGTCCTGTGTCAAAACATGATCATAGTTTAACATGTTCTGGTCAGTGTAATGAATTAAGGCAGCAAATTTCTAAGCCAAAGGATGAATCAAGAAATATATTTCTCAGTGACATAATTCTTGGGAAATGAAATGCTTCAAAGCAAGCAAAACAGCTTCCCCTAACATTTATAACTTAAAACTAGACGTACCGTAATGACAAAAATTTGAAATTTACACAGCTTAAATCACTGAGGGATGATTTATAGTAAATGTTTTTAACAAGTGTGACAGGAATAAGAAAGGAATTTATTTTTGCATTTTTACCGCAGCACACATAAAAATTAAGCTGTTAATATGTTAATGGTTTCCTTTACTTTGACATTTCCTTATATTTTTAAATCCTAGCTATCCAACAAAAACACGGAGGAAATGCTTACAAGGAAAAATAAGAGAACCCCAAACTTCACAATTCTACACATGAGTCCGTATTTATTAAACTCTACCACAAACATCTTAGACCCGAGGGCCACCATCTTAACAAAGGGCCTCCCTCAACACCGGTTCAGTCTGAGACGCCTCCTTCTCCAGGCCTTCTCCAGGCCTTCTCCCAGAGGGGACAGACATCCCCCAGTGACAACCCAAACTGATATTTTTATTTAGACGTGAATGACTGCAAACATCAAACAAGACTCGCATCCCCATGGAAACTAATCCACCCCAGGATTTTCCATTCAAACATTTTCTGAAGCATTCATGCGCACTTAATGGGTAATGAAAACTGTCAAGGCAGACGACCCTAATTTCGAACACAGTTAAAAAGATCCTCGGCGTAATGACAAAAACCACTACTTGCTAAAGGAAGACTGATCTGGCAAAACAGCATCTTGAATGGACTTCGATTTTAAGATGCCTAAACGGATCTAAATCCCATGCCAGAAAAATCTTCAATGAGGAAATTTATGGCATTTTTCTATCTAATGTCTGGTTTTCTATTCTGGTATGCTTTTACTCTCAGTTTTCTATTCTGGTATGCTTTTACTCTCAGAATAGATTTTGATATATATATTTTTTTAATCATAGGAGATGGGTTTCCTAAAAAGACTTCTAGATAATATACATAATTTCACTATAAAATAAAGTTTCAAATAACACTGGCTCAACTAGCAGGTGATGTCCAGAAATAAGTTGCAAGCGTGTCTACTCAACGACACTCACTGAGTGCCCGTGCCAGTCAGGGAGCACTGTCCTGACTGCCACATGGCAGATGTCCAAGCACTACCTACCGAAGCTAAGAGAGGGCAAAAAGGAGGGTCTTGAGTTCAACACAGTCTTTGTCAGTGGCCTCACCAGCATCCCACCCCAGCCACAACTGCCCAATAGCCTCCCGACCTGACCCAACGGGAAGGCAACCAAGTGACGACCCCAGTGAACCAGGGATCTGGCTCCAGAATTCTAACCGGTGCTTCTGCCCAGCACCACTCACCCTGATTCTACGGCACGTGGGACTTGGCCTGAAAACGGCACGACTCTTTCCCAACCCACAGAACTAGGAGAAAAACACTTGCACCTCACTGTTGGTCAGGGGACCAAGCCACAGCTTAGCTTTCCTTTTCTCATTATTCAGTACCAACAGCAGCCTGACGACCATTCTCTGAGATCTAGCACCCGTTCAGACACCTCTGCCTGCCCTGATCCTGGCCCTGAACCACAGCTGGTGCTCTGAGACACCACGCCAGACAGCAAGGGAAAGCTCCCCCCAGGTCCCCAGCTCAGCCCTCTTCGGAGCCCTCTCTCCACAGCTCTCCAGTTCAGGCCGGCTCTCTGGATAGCTCAGCATACCCCTTGTTTGGTACAACTGTTTTAACTCCTTCCTTTCCCAAGTTCAGGGGCTCAACCTTCTCCACCTCAGCCTCCACTACTACCTCTAAAAACTCCCTTCATTGCTAGAGGACCCAGTTTGGGAAACAGCCATTCACTCTTCCAAATTCTGGCCACTGGAGAGCTCCTGACACCTACCAGGGCCACCCTTAGCAATAATAATTCACTTGCTGACACACTGAAGAGACGGTTAGGTTCTCTTGGTCTTTTTTTTTCTTGACAGCACAATGAATGCTACTAGCCGGTGACTCTGGCAGATTCCCTCCCGCCCCCCAGCTACCTACAACCTTGCAGTCAACGCACATCCACACACATCTACACACTCAACTGTCCACATCATCCCAGTTTATCACAGAGCTCCAAGTGAGAAGGAAAGGAGCTTTCAACTTCAAAAAAAGCTTGGGGGCAGGGGAACGCCTGGGTGGCCAAGTTGGGTAAGCGTCTGACTTCGGCTCAGGTCACGATCTCAGGTTGGGGAGTTTGAGCCCCGTGTCGGGCTCTGTGCTGGCAGCTCAGAGCCTGGAGCCTGCTTCGGATTCTGTGCCTCCCTCCCTCTCTCTCGCTCGCTCTCTACCACTCCACTTGCACTCTGGGTGTGTCTCTCTCAAAAATAAACAGGAAAAAAAAAAAAAAACCTTGTAAAGATGGTCTTATAAACTATCAAAAAAATACTAATGGCTACATTTAAAATTGAGAGTATTTAACTACATAGTTAATATTTAAATATTCATTAAACTACATCTATTTCAATACAGAATACTATCTTGCTGAATACTGAAAGTGTGCACCTGTCTACGCCAACTAGGGACACAGTAAAGCAGCAAGATGTCACGCTGAATCAGATCTTTTCTACACATTTTATAAAACTAAAGGATAAAGAAATGATATGTGCCTTTTTCCCCCCAGCTTTATTGACACATGACAAAATTCACCCATTTTAAGTGTAGAATTCTGTAGAATTTTTAGTAACTTTATACAATTGTGGCGCCATCACCACAATCCAACTTGAGATCTCTATCACCCCCCAAAATTCCTGTGAGCCCCCTTTGCAGCCAGTCCTCCAGTCCTACCTCTAACCCCATGGATATGCTTTCTGACTCTCTAAATTTCCCTTTTTTGGGTAATTCAATTTAAATGGAAACATTGAACATCCTGGGTCTGGCTTCTTCCACCTGGCATAAGGACTTTAGGGTTCCCCCATGTGGTAGCCTGGCTCAGAATTTGTGCCTGTTATTGCTGACCGGTGTTCCACTGGATGGATGGACATTTATCCATTCACCATTTCATGGACATCTGAATTGTTTCCAGCTTTGGGCCATTCTAATGCATAATACTACTATGAACTTTCATATCCAAACTATATTTTCATTTTGCTTGGGTATATTCCTGAATTTTGGGGTCATATAGTATCTCTAACTTTTAATATTTTGAGGAAATGTGAAACCACAGCTACACCATTTTAACAACCGTGCCACAATGGGTAAGGCTGCCAATTTTGCCACACCTTGCTAACACCTGCTAACTGTCTTCTGCTCACAGCCGTTCTAGGGTTTGTGCTGATATCTCACTGTGGTTTTAATGTGTCTTCCCCGATGGATGGGGAGCATCTTTTCATACGCTTATTAACTATTTGTAGGCTTTTTCTGGTGAAATATATAATCAAGTCTTTTGCCTACTTTTTCAAATGCTTCTTTAATATGAGAGTGAGAGAGAGTTGCAGGGAAAGAGAGAATCCCAAGCAGGCCCCACACGGTCAGCACAGAGCTGATGTGGCGCTCAATCCCACGTGACCTGAGCCAAAATCCACAGTCAGATGCTTAACCAACTGAGCCACCCAGGCGCCGCTGCTCATTTTTTGACTACACTGTTTATCTTATTATTGAACTATGAGTTCTTTCTGTTATTGAATCTAAGTTAATTCCATTTTTTTAAATGTTTATATTTGAAAGAAAGAGAGACAGAGCATGAGTGCAGGAAGAAGCAGAGAGAGAGTGACACAGATTCTGAAGCAGGCTCCAGGCTCTGAGCTGTCAGCACAGAGCCTGACGCGAGGCTTGAACCCACGAACCGTGAGCTCATGACCTGAGCTGAAGCCTGAACCTTAACCAACTGAGCCACCCAGGTGCCCCAATTCTTTTTTGATCAGAGATGATTTCAATCCTTTTCAATTACGAAGATCTGTATAACGGTACAAACCTGTGTAACGACGTGGATGATAATCCATAAGATATAATCGTCTCATCTCAATGAGGATTCCCTGTGTATCTGAACAAACATGTAGTTTGTCACTGGGGGTATAGTGTTCAACAGGGCTTCACGCCTACATATGACCCCCAGCTACGCCCACGCTTCGCGCAGTGCAGATATGAACATGTCAGCCCAGCGAGCCCTGGTCCAGGTCATCTCTGTTTAGTGTCACCAACGGGGCAAGATTTCAGTGCACACCTTGCTATTTGTTTTCTGTTCGTCTCACTTGTTCTTTGTTCACTTTTCCTTCTTTTTCTGCTTTTCATGAGACTGAAAACCTGTTCTCATGGCAATTATCTCCACTGCTGGCTTGTCAACTGTGTCTCCTTGTTTCCAAAGCTGCTCTAAGGCAGCAGTCCTCAGCAGGGAGCCGGTGTACCCTCCGGGACACTTGGCAAGGTCTGGAGACATTTTGTTTCAACTCGGGGGGAGGGTGCTGCTGGCACCCACCAGGTAGAAGCCAGAGATGCTGCGAAGCAGGACACAATGCACAAGCGAACGCCCACAAAGAAGACTTAACCCATCCAAGATGCCAACAGAGCCACGCCTGAGAAATCGTGCTCTTGGGCTTACAAAATACATCTCCAACTTATCACCATCTTCCTTCAAATATTACATCACTTCAGGTTGTGGAAGAATCTTACGGCATCACCACAGGAGGGGGGGATGGGTGAGCAGATGACGGGGACCAAGGGGAGACTTGTCGTGATGCGCACCAGGTGACATATGAACTGCTGAATCACTGTATTGAATGCCTGAAACTAACAGAACATCGTGCATTAACTGACTGGAATTAAAATCAAAACTTTTTAAAAAAGAATACTACAGCAGTATTATTCCATTTTCTCCTTTCTGTCTCGTTACCGTTGCCACAAACCACCAGCTCTGATGTTGGGCTCAACCAATCTACCTCTCTGGGCCCAATTTCCCTTAGAACAAAACTGGGACCATCCACATCACAGACACTCCGTGAGAATTACAACAATGTAAGCCAGGAGCTCCACGCGGAACCCATCCACTATACGTGCTAACATCTCGCTAAGTTATTATGATACCTGTTGAACGAAGATCTCAACCGACAAGAAATCCAAGAACAGAAAGACACATCTAAACAGACACCTACAGCACACGGGGTGAAACGCCCGGCAGACCCCTCTTCCCGCAGCTCTCCGCCTCCAACAGGCCGACGAGACTGCACCCTACCGGCCCGGCTGGCAAACCCTGATCCGGAAGGGAATTTCAAGAATCTTTCAGCCTCTGATATACAATCCCCTTTATTTACCTACATTTAATTGAAGACATCTGTAGGTGGTGCCACACAGAATGTAATTCAGACTTAGAAATGTCAATAAAAAGGTCTGTAAGGGAGCGGTCCGATGGAAACCCAGCAGGGGGCACACGTCAGTGGCCACAGAGCCACGTGAAATTAGGAATATAATGGAAATATGTTGCCTGACTTGACGAGGTGATAAAAGCTCTTTTCCCATAAAGCTTAATGAGCTCTATTAGTCTTCAGCTTACAGGAATGTAAAAGGGTCAGCCCCACAGAGGGAAGTAACCAACTCTCCACACATGGCCCCATTCAAATGACAGCAGATCAAATTACTGATGTAATTACTATAACCTGACAATTTCGGTAGATTCATGTGGCAGTTAACTGTTTAGGACTTACAACAAAGGGCCATGGTTCATTCATGGTAGTTCTGTGCACAAAGTGAAGTTTAAAGTCTCCATTTTCAACTGTAGGTCTTATGTACTTTACAATCTCCACCAGAATTATTATTCTTTTCATCAGAATTACGGAAGGTGTTTGGGTAGTTACCACATGTGTAATTTGCCTTCTTCAGCTCAAACATAAGCTCAGTGGCAAAATTAAACATTTAGGACGCCTAACACTCTCCTACTTTGGCTTGCTTTGGCTCTCAGGCTCTGTGTAGGGGCAAAGGAACAGAATCCTGAGCTCAGGGCTGTTGGAAATTTGGGGATAACTATGGCTACTATGCCATCGGGCAGCCCCCGTGAAACTTGAGGCTAGAAAAATTTCAACAGAAAGCCCTCAAAGTATTTCCCACACATTTCAAGCAAAAAAAATCACATTGGTCACCTCTAATTTTGATTTTTTTTCCCTTTCCCATGTGCATAAGCTCAGGAAGAAAACAGATATTTAACCAAGTAAAATACAACTCCAGATAATTAAGTGGAAAAAGCAGATCAGCCAGAAAATGACAGAAACTATCACTAAAATTTCATCATCCCTTCCCTCGTTTTTCACCGAAGATTAAAGCTTCCGCACATAGGCATTCCCAATATTTAGCCAGATGTGACTTTAAAAAATATTTGGTACAACTCTAGGCGTACACTGGGTAAACTGCAAGCCCTCTCTATCCCCGAGAGCATCCACGGAGGGAAAAGACAAGGATCCTGATCTTAAGCAGCTACAATCTTGCCAGGAAGAGCTCTCACCATACCGAAACATAAATACTAGGCCTTGCATGTTTTTAGCTGACTCCAGCCAAACTGCGGATCCAAAGCCCGCTGCCTGCGGCCTCAGCCCCGCCTTGCTTGTTCATTCATCCATCCGTCCAACAAATACTCATCAGGGCCTCTCATGGACTACTTACTATACTAAAATTAGAAACGTAAGGAAGCAAGAAAAACAGGATCCTCTTTCACTGGGCCAGCTTTCATGTCATTTGAGAGAAGTCCGTACGTAGGTCTATGCAGAAGTGCAGTGCCCCAGTGCAGGGGACATCACGCCCAGCCTCCGTATTCACGCCCAGGTAGAGCCAGTCCAGCCTAAACGCCTTCTGCTCAAAACCATTCTTCCTGGTTACTCCCCAGAAGCTCTTGCTGAAATCAGGAGTCCAGCCTTAAACCTCACCGGCATGATCTCTTCACCTGAGCTCCTGCAATTTCCTCACCGGCCTCCTCTGCCCCCGAGACTAGACCCTGTTTGCGCATCAGTCAGGAGACTTCCCTGGTGCGCCGCCCAAACACTGACTACAAGAGCCACCACTAAAAACCTACCGGGGCATCTCTTCTCCCCACTGTGGCTCCTTCATGGAAAAGCAAAGGGTAAAACAATTTAACATGTTGTGTGTCTTCTTCCTAACTAATTTCCGTACGCTTAAATTATTTTTCAATTGAGGTCTGCATTATAATTTTGCATCTATCTCTATCTCAACATCGCAAAAGCATCTTACCCTGTTTCGTTCATCAACAGGTACTCATGACCGTGTAGATGCATAATCCCATTTAAAGGCTGGAGAATGTTCCATCGACAACAGGGCTGGCTGTACCGTGATTTACTTGACTTTCTCCTGCTCCACATTTTTATAACTTTATAAACTTCTCACCACAACACTGTAATAAACATTTATGCAAGTTCTGTCCCCATCTTTATTTCTCTGGCAGCGATGCTGAGACAAGAATAATTCAAGCACACAGCCGCAAGGTGTGAATTCGTAGGTCTCAATGTAGATGATCAAACAGATTTCTGCGAAGGGTGAAGTTCAAAAACATCCATCCCATCGCATCTTCCCAAGCAGTCATTTTAAAAAAAAGGTATCTTGATGGGTAAAAAACCATTTCTCACCGCTGTTTTAAACTACCTTTCTTTGATTACTTACAAGGTTAAACTTTTAAAACATTTGTTACCGTTTGTATTTCACATAAACTATCTCACATAAAATACAACCCAAATTTATGCAAATGAAAATAGTCCACTTATATTAAGGATAATAACCTTTCCATCACACTTTCCCCAAACCGCCTTTTAACTATACGTGTTTCCATGAAGAAAATTTAGGATTTTTAACAGAAGCAAATCTTTTTCCATCCTTTCCTCTGTGGTACTTTCCATTCTGCTATGCTTAAAAAATGCTTCATCAACTAGAGAGTAGATTATATAATTTATACTGTCCTCAAGTTTCTTAAGGTTTGGCTTTTTAATTTTTGCACTAAATTTTACTTAAAATTCTCTGTGACAGGCATTGTGCCCAGTGTTTGCCGTACACTGTTTCATTTTTAATAACCATAAAGTCTTACCGTTTTCATTTTTAGATTAACCAAAACATGAACCGACTTGCTCATGGGCCACCCAAGCCTCCACGACCCCCAGCCTGGGCCGTTCCTCCTGGATCCTGGATATTCAGAAAACATAACCACGCCGGGAAACTACTCTCCGGCCTGGTCAGTGTCCCCTGGCGATCACCAAACTGGTCTCCAAGAGCAGTCAGTGTGCCAGGCCAGGCCACGCACCTACCCACAGCGTCCAGTAATCACACGCCCAGAGCCGCAGAGGAAGAAAAGGAACGGGCCTGCAGGCGGAGAGGTGCGGGAGGGCCTGGCAGTGGACGAGGCACCGAGGCTCAAGCTGAAGAGGGACCAGATCTGATCAAGCCGGGAACGGGGGAAGGGGGCATAACGTGACATAAACAACAGAAGCCAGAGGAAGGACAGGGAAAAGGCAGAAGACAGAGTCTCCCTGTGCGGCTGCAGCACAGCCCAAGAGGAAAATACAAACTACTACCAAGGTCTGAGGAACACTTTCAAACCCGCCGCCACGTCCACCGCTTCGCTGGAGAGGCAGGAATTCCCACGTGCAGTCAAAGATACGGAAAGCCAGGCTCAGGGAAGCTGCGCTTTGCCCGGTGTGGCGGTAGGGGAGGCAGGCTCTGAAATCGAGCTTTGGTCCTGAGTGCGAGCACCTCTCCACACTCTCCCCTGCCTTCTCTGTCCTCCTCCTTCCTGAAAGCCTCGCCCGACTTCTACAAGTCATCTGGATAACTGGGTATCCAGAAGTCCTCCGTGTCAACTCACAGGACAGGGGCTGCCCTGAAAACCTTTATCTCACAACGTTACCACTGCAGCCTCAGCTCTACACTGCAGGACCAGGATGAAGAGGAATGTGAGAGTGAGGAAAGCAGTGAGAGAGGGAGCGGGGGGAGGGAGAGAACACACCGGTGTTTAAGGGAAGCTCAGGAACAGTAAGTGCCTTACTCTTCCCTCATCAGTTTGGTGGTCTGAAATAATGCTCTCAAACCAACAGAAACTTCCCTCGTGACGGGACCCTAGCCACAACCCCTCTAGTTGTCTTTTAACACCAGCACAGTTAAGACAGAGTAAAACTAGGGGCGGCTGGATGGCTCAGTAGGTTAAGATTCTGACTTCAGCTCAGGTCATGATCTCAGGGTTCGTGAGTTCAAACCCTGCGTCTGGCTCTGTGCTGACAGCTCAGAGCCCGGAGCCTGTTTCAGATTCTGTGTCTCCCTCTCTCTCTGCCTCTCCCCAGCTCACAGTCTGTCAGTCTCTCTCTCAAAAACAAACAAACATTTTAAAAAATTTAAAAAAAACAGTAAGGTTAGTTATGAAGCTGATAACAAAAGGTTCTTTACAATGAAAGACTGATTTCAGTTTACTCAAAAAAGAAAAGGTACTTAAAAAGAAGCAATGACCTGTGATAAAAGTGAACAGTTCTGTAACTTATTGGTATTCTTATTCTAAAAAAGTCTGTATTCATCTCATCACTATTATTGAAGAATACGGATTAGAACAAAATGATCGCGTCTAAATGATCAAGTCACCTGCCAGATGCCTAACAAAACATACCAACAGTGATTTCCAATTAGCAATCCTAGCAGTAAGGGGGGTGAGTAAACGCTTACCTCCAAAGGTGAGCTGCACAGGAATCTGGTGAACTGCAGAGTCACATTTGAACAGAATCGGTGTCATCCAATCAATGGGCAGCAAAGGACAACAAAAAAGGAAAAATTATTATTACATATTTTTTCAATAAGCGCATCTAAAATCAACCATCAAGTCTATAAAATTAATGTTTTTGATATATTGTATAATTCATCCACAGGGAGAGAAACGTTCAATCTAGCCCACAGTTGGTACTGAGCTATCTGAATTAGTTTAAATGAGCATTTTTTAAAAATATGTACAAAAAACAAGTTACAACACAACAAATTCATCCTAAAAGCTTTCATTTTTTAAAGTTTCATCTCACAACCCTTCCAAGGGAGAAATGAGTAATCTTCCTGACGATGAATGCCACTAGCAAAATTAAGTAGAGGATGAGAGAAGGAAGAGACAGAAACTAAAGGGCAACCAAGAAAAGAAATAAAACGTCAAGACCAGGAGAGGAGGCTGGGGGAGCAAGAGGGAAAGATGGGGAGTCGCCCCCCCACAGGGTGCCTGGCTGCAGGGACAGCCCGTTCTGCCTTCCCCTCTCTTTGCAGCCCACGTGCACTGGTGGCCCGCCTGGAGGCCCACAGAATTCCAGCTCAAACGTTAAACATGCTAAGTGTTATGCATATGCTGGTCCTCAGCATTTAAATAAAGAAACACAAATTTTGGAGGGCGGGGGCCATGGACAGACCACAAAGCCAACTGCAGGTCAGCTCAGAAATGAGGACTGTCACACAACTTCATACATATTCATGATCATAATCCGTAATGTTTTTTTAGATATTATTTATAAAATCAACATTCCAAATCCTTGGAGAGTTACTTGAGAGTTACTGTAATAATAAAATGCCCAAGTAGTAGAAACTCTTGATCTTTCTAAATGCAAAAGAACCACAATAAAATGCAACAGCGGGCCGGTTTCCAAGCACTCTTGAACTTCCTCTCCACAACAAAGCGAGCAAGTACTCACAGGGAATACAGATAATTTGATTCTCTTTTAAAGACACACACTGAAATATTTCTCAGTGAAATTACATGATGTCTGGGATTTCCTTCAAACTCACGGGGGTCGGGAGGGAACTATCACAGGGAAGCATATAGATAAAACAAGACCAGCCATTACAGCAGACCGGTGAGGACAGCAGATGAATAAATGCAGGTTCATTATACGACTCTTACTTTGTGAACATTTCCATTTTTCTACAATAAAGTTTTAAAAAAGTACTATCAGACACGTCCTCCCCGCAAAACTAAAGCAAATCTGTTTGTAAAATGTTACTAGTACACACCAAAGCCAGGTAATTCACCTAGGTCCTAGGTGACAGGGTGTACTTGAGTATTTTCTTAATTTAAACATCAATATGCAATTATATTGACTGTTAAGAGAACTTTCTGAAAGTGCAAGACATATGAAAACTTTTTTTTTTTTTTTGGAGTAAGCTCTATGCCCAATGTGGGGCTTGAACTCATGACCGCAAGATCAAAGTCACATACTTTACTAACTGAGCTGCCCAGGAGCCCCTAAAATATACCAAAAGTCTAAGTTTTCATAATGTTGGTATGAAGCAAATTAATGCTTTTGAAATTTGAAGTGCAACCTTGTAGTCTTGGAATCTCTTCAGAGCCCCCCAACAAGGGGTAGCCCCTCCCACCCTTCCTCCCAGGAGTAAACCGTGGTACCTGAAAGGCCAGCTTAGTAGCAACAGTGGAGAAAAATGAGGTACGGCGAATCTGTATTTCAGAATGAGAAATGTGCTACTGCGCAGTTTCTGCGCTGTTTCCCACGGCATGCATGCTAACTACAATGCACACATTAAACTTTAGAACTTAGGCGCAGTTCTGGTTCAGAAGCAACTGATGTATCAGGAAGGAGGTTACTTTACATAACAATAAAGAGAAGCATATAAATTACTCCCCAAGGACACTAATGTCTCCTTGCAGTTCCAATAACATACACTCGCCTTTGTTACAGGTGTGTCACTCCCGTCACAGCTTTTTCCAAACAGACCTACAACTTCTCACCCTGTCTGAAGCTGCCAAAACATTTAGTACTAATAAGTGAAAGTTCTCAATTCCCAAAGCCGTAAAAACAGAGTAACAAATCTCGAGCCACACACTCACTCGCCTATTCAAAGAACATGAGAAAGGTCCAAAAACGCCGCTTCTTCGTTAATGCACCAAAAAACCCACTGCTGGTGCCCTTCCTTTAATTAGTAAATTCTTTCATTATGAAATTACACATTACATTCGATACAGATGGTAATACTTTGAAAAGGAACTATAAAAAAGCAAATATAACCGCAAAAACTGTTTTGTACATACACTGTACCTGACAGTAGAAATAGATACATATTATCTAAAAATAGAGGCCTTCTAGCAAGTACCAGCAGTGCCTGGTCAGTATGAAAAAGGCTGTTACCGTTGCAACAACAACAAAGTTCATGGCCACAGTCAACAGTCCACACTAATATCACTTCCCTAA
Organism: Helogale parvula; assembly: GCA_004023845.1. Classification (NCBI taxonomy): domain Eukaryota; kingdom Metazoa; phylum Chordata; class Mammalia; order Carnivora; family Herpestidae; genus Helogale; species Helogale parvula. The sequence continues at coordinate 170,851 of PJEM01001861.1, forward strand.
CACAGTTACACTCATGCGGCTATTTAAAAAATATTATGTTACAGGCACACTTAGCTACTAAGTTTAAGGGAAAGATCCTATTTTAGATATTTAGGCAAAATATTGAGAAAAATAATTGAATATGGTTATAAAATCTTACTGATTTTACAGACAGGAATGTACTTCATCATTCTAGAAACAGTTGAAGGTAAATATAGCCATACTCTTTACCTTCCTGTGTATCTATTTTAAAGACGACTTCTAAGAAACGTTGACTCAATATTGCTGAAAATAAAACAATCTGCCTGATATTCGGCTTTTCAAACACAAACAGGTAAGGTTTTCCAAAACAGGATAAATAACATTATTACTTGGGACTCACTTGCTAAAATTCACAAAAAGTTTAATTGTCAATCATTCTGTCTACTCTTGAATTTTCTTGAAAATAAGGATCATGTTCTGTATTTAGCAGCCTTGCATCAGGACATCAGACCAGGCCTCTGAAAAGGGGGAGCGGATGGACCGGAGAGGCCTCACGTTCCCCAGCTCCCGCCTGACCGCGCGTCTCTTCTAAGCACTCTTCCTCCCTTACCACTTCCGACCGCATCGGCGGCCACGTGGTAACATGTCATCCCCTCCAGAGAGGCACGTCACGAGGACCGAAGTTTTCCCGGCAGTTTTCTAAGCACACAAAACTGTACTTATGATTAGCAAGTTCTTTCTTTTCCCAAGAGTTGCTATTAACCCTCCAGTTATGCTGGGGGGCGGGGGGGGGGCAGGGTAGGCAACAAAAAGGAAGAATGTCCTCGACTTGTTCTGTGACAATATCCCTATTAAACTAGAATCATCTATTCATCTTCGTAATACAGAACACGCAACACGTAAGTAACTTAAACTACTACATCCCCGAAATGTCTTTTCTGTTTAATCAGGAACCATGTTAAATTCCTGGATTTTAACAGAAAAGGAATACTAAACAGCAATCTTTACAAGATAAGCCACGTTATTTTTCTAAACCGAAGAACATCGGTGAGTTATACCTATTTGTCAAAGTGGAATTCAAGTCTTTCTTTTAACTACTCATACAGATTACGCAGAATGTCCTTGAATTGTTAAAATACTTCCGTTGGTCCTGGTTCCTTGGCCTGTCACCTTCACACATGCTACTTACTACCTTACAAATTGTCAGAGGAGAAGCCTAACTATTTTAGGCTATAAACTAATAATTATAAGCTAATAAAATCTTTATTTAAAATCTAAATCAAACCGCAATGTAAAATACTAAGTTTTTCTATCAGGAATCTGGAAGTTTTAGTTAAGAGTCTATGTTCAGTTAATACATTCAGTAAATAATGCGTTAGACTCCCTTCCCATCCCCCACAACTGCTGGTAACACATTGTACTACTGTAAGTGGACTGTTTTGAGGCAGGGCAAAAACTACGTTTGATGTTTAGAATGTGTTTCTTGTAAATCTGTTAATTCTTATAAATTAATTAGATCCCACAAAAAAAGCCGAAGGTTTGTTATTTCATTTCACTGTCAAAAACAATACCTTCAAAAGCAGCCTACACAGCTAACACCCATTTAAAAGCTCATCCAGGGAATAAAAATTACTTAGCAGGGAGTCACAACACAGTTTGAGAACCAAAAACCTGTTTACCCTAATTTTAATGGGGACTAAAAAGATTCAGGGAACCCTGAAATTCATTTCTACAGCCATCCTCTCTTCTACCTGTTAGCAAGCGAGGGGCGGGGGGGGGGGGTGCAGGCTGAAAGGACTAACTGCACTGCCTTTTTTCATTAGAACTGAGACCTTTGGGACTAGTTGCTGAGCTTCAAGAAATCTTCAAAGATGACAAGGAAAATCACATTTACATCCTAACATATTTAAACCTATGTCTTCTGAGCCACTAAGTGACCTTCTTCGCTGACGGGAAGAACAACAATGATCGAAGAGCTGGTCTGGAATCTCGCTGGGCCGACCTCCTTGAGTAACTTCAATTATTTGGGCTTTAGAGGCACCTGCGTGGCTCAGTCGGTTAAGCATCCGGCTTCGGTTCAGGTCATGATCTCACAGTCCGTGGGTTCGAGCCCGGCGTCAGGCTCTGTGCTGACAGCTCAGAGCCTGGAGCCTGCTTCAGATTCTGGGTCTCTCCCATTCTCTCTCTCTCTCTCTCTCTCTCTCTCTCTCTCTTCAACTTCATTTAATCTAGTGCTTTCCGAAGTTGCATGATCAGAAAATTTTGCTTGTTTTTGGTTTGTTTTTAATTTCATGTAACATTTATTAACATTTTACAGAACTAATATTGTACAAAACTCATTTTGCAAAACACTGCCAGCTCGGACTCAGTTTCCCCAAACTGTACTTAGTAAAAGTGCTCAATGAAATACTCAGTGTGGCTGTTCACAGTATCAGAAAAATCTCATACAAACTTTATCAATGAATTACTGTCCCCTTTTCCCCCCTCTTTTAAGAGTTATGGTTCCTCCCCAAAATTATCCCTTACGGCACAAGATTCAGCACTTTAGACTGGTGAATGGCTAATGCTCAAGCCAACACCAAGGGAGGAACTATAATAAAATGTCTCTTGAAAGATTCTAAGATCTGCCCAGAATCACAAAAGCCCGTAACACTGATACACAAAGCTATTATTAGATTTGCTCTGTGTTGAGTCCAGTTTGCTAATGCATGTCCTACGTAGTGGGCTACTTCAATACATGTTCTTTCACCACTAGCCACTCTCTCCAGTTTCTAAGAACAACAGAAATTTGGGGTATAACTAAGTCATTCATTACCACCTAACTCATGACATGTATTCACCACAATAACAGCTACAGATCTTATAAAGTGATTTTGTATCTATTACCACAAACAATATACTTTTGAACTTATTAAAAGTCCAGTCCAGCTCCACCAGCTTACATCCAGATGAACTGATGTCCACAACGTGTTAGCAAAACTAGGGTTAGAACCTACAAGCCTTTCCAATCCATGGTTCCCTCCATTAAACCAAGGACTGGACACCACCATGACTTAGAACTTAACATGAAGGCAATAAAACCCAAAGCTACCAAATCTCAGTGTTCTAAAATAATATTAAACATACAGTGATAAACAGGCATTCAGGTAGCAAGGAAGGAAAGCAATTAAGTCTACAACAAAATGCATAGTGTTTATGACAATGACAAATTCAGCCAACAAATGGCAAAAAGGGAAGATTTTAAAAATACATTCACAGGGCATGAGGGTGGCTCAGTCGGTTAAGGTTCCGACTTCGGCTCAGGTCATGATCTCGCAGCCCGTAGGTTCGAGCCTCGTGTTGGGCTCTGTGCTGACAGCTCAGAGCCTGGAGCCTGCTTCAGATTCTGTGTCTCCCTCTCTCTCTGCCCCTCCCCTGCTCACGCTCTGTCTTTAAAAAAAAAAAAAAAAAAGTTAAAAAAATTAAAAATAAAATTAAAAAAAAAAAAAGGTCCAACTATTGATTTGTTTTCAGGTCCTGATATCAAAATCACAAGATTGAGTCCCAGGTCGGGCTCCGTGCTGACAGCATGCAACCTGCTTGGGATTCTCTGTCTCCCTCTCTCTGCCCCTCCCCCACTTGTGCTCACTTTCTCTCTCAAACTTAAAAAAAAAGATCAGGTCATGATCTCAAGGTACATGAGTTCGAGCCCCACGTCAGGCTCTGCACTGACAGGGCAGAGCCTGCTGGGGAGTCTGTCTCTCCCTCTCTCTCTGCCCGCCCACGTAACGCTGTCTCTGTCTCTCTCAAAATAAATAAACTTCAGGGAAAAAAAGAATGTTAAAAAAGAAAAGAAAGAAAGAAAATAGGTTCACAAGTAACGTAAATGAGGAAGGTGTCCCGGCCCTCGCGTGAGCATGTCGCGCCTCTCCCGTGGACTGAAGCGCACCTCCTGCCAAAAGCTCTTTGTCCAGGTGTCTGCCCGGGAGCCCCTCTCCTCGGAGCCTCTTCCCAACGGCCTCAGGAGACTCTCGCCGTCGCCACCTCTATCCCTCCCCCCTTCTCCATCAACCGTTGGCACACAGTACCCTGACGCTATGCTACATACTTGTTATCTTTCTCACTAGCATATAATCCGAGGGTAAGACATTTTCTGTCTCGTTCACTATGTGAACAAGAGTCTAGAGTCTAAAAGAATGCCTGGCACAAAGCGGGAACCCAGTATTTGCTGCTGAAATGCCGTCACGCATTCATCCGTTCATGACTTAATTCATATAAATAAACACTCAGGGCCTTTCCTTTCTCCCCTACGTGTGTTCGCGGCCCCTGGCTACTCTGTGGAAGCAGATCACATCTGGTCAAGGCGAGACGCCGCAGCCAGAGAGAAGCAAGAGCCGCCATCACTGCAGAGCCCCTGGGCCCTTCTTGGCCCATCTTCTCGGGAGGGCAGTGTCCTCCAGCAGCACCTTTACTGCCCTGCAGGGAAACCTCCGGTAACATTTTTTTTAAGTTTATTTATCTTGAGAGACAGAGAGAGTGCAAGCAGGGGAGGGGCAGCGGGAGAGAGAGAATCCCAAGCAGGCTCCCTGCCCAGCACAGAGCCCAATGTGGGGCTCAATCCCAGGACCCTGGGGTCACGTCCTGAGCCAAAATCGAGAGCCCCTCCGGTAAGTATGTTGGAGCAATGACTACTCAAGAGACTGGGGACAAAACCAGGTGTCGTTTTAAATGACACTACGTTGGGTAAAAGAATTCAAATTAACCTTAAAAACTGGGTGTCTTCCAAAAGTCTGAACAAGAATTAGGGATAAGCAGAAAATACAAAACCTAGAAATAAAAATGAGCAGGAAACAACAATCAAAATAAAATTTACTTTTAAAAGCCCTCTGCTCAGGGGCGCCTCGGTGGCTCAGTTGGTTAAGTGTTCAGCTCTTGATATCAACTCAAGGTTCTGGGGATCAAGTCCCACGTCGAGCTCCGTGCTGACAGCACTGAGCCTGCTCAGGATTCTCTCTCTCCCTCTGTCTCTGTGCCCCTCCCCTGTGCAAGCATACATGCTCTCTCTCTCACTCTAGAAAATAAATAAAAGTAGGGGCAACTGGGTAGTTTAGCCAGTTAGGCATCTGACTTCAGCTCAGGTCATGTTCTCACAGTTCATAGGTTCGAGCCCCACATCAGACTCTGTGCTGACAGCTCAGAGCCTGGAGCTTGCTTCGAATTCTATGTCTTCCCCTCTCTCTCTCTCTCTCTCTCTCTCTCTCTGCCCCTCCCATGCTCGTGTTCTGTCTTTCTCTGTCACTCAAAAATAAATAAACATTAAAAAAATTTTAAATAAATAAAAATAATAAAACTTTAAAATGAAGAAATAAAAGCCCTCTGGTCAAAATACTAAGAAATAGAATATACTGTCACTAATTAATCATGGAAGTATTTATTTTTATTTATAAGTATTATTTAAATACTATGAACAGCTAATACTCAACTTTACTAACAAACATATTAATAATGGTTCTAGGGTACTACATGCACACTTACCAAATCAACTTATTTCATGTGAGATCAAATACCTCCACATCACACCAGATACATATATTTCCAGTAATTTTTATTATTAGTATCCTAACTTTTACTATTAATACAATCCTATGAAAAGATGTTTTTAAAAGTATTTTAAGATTCATTTTATTTGCGCTAAAATGAACAAAAGACCATGTCTTAGTCACCTCTGCATCCCCAGAACCTATCACGTGACCGGAACATGCTAAGAATTAAATGTTTATATGACTGGTTGAAGAGAAAAATTACAGTTCTCCACACTTCCTCCAAAGGAACATGGAGCCATGCTAAGCATAACATTTTGACCAATTTCTAGAATGACTGTCATAAAACCATATATACACAAATATACAGATATGTACACACATACCAATATTTACAGACCTATTTCCCTTCAAGGCAGAATTATGCTCTGGACAAATAATCAGGTATAGAAACCATACACTTTACTTTTACAACTAACTGCTGACTAAAATAAAATCAGCTACTTTTTAATCAGGCAAGCGGTGGCCTAAAATTATTTGGCACGTCAAATGAATGACCACAGCAAAACACAACCCTCCTTGTTCAGACTGCTTATCAATAGGCAGAATTGTTCGCTTGTTAAGTCATTACCAGGGGGTCATAAAACGTGAGGTTCCGCAGATGTAATGGGAAAAGCAGAGCTAACATACACGAGGCAAAGACAAATTGTGCTCACGACCAGATCATTCCTATCAGCGGAGCTGGACACTCACACGTGCTTCACCCACCGTGGGTGAATTTCTCAGCACTCTCTTCCAGGAAATTCAAAACAGCTTTTACTTATTATAGAAGGACAACTGTCAAGAGCTTTTGACATCATCTGAATTCTCCTGCTTCACGTCACTGAGCTCCTTCCTGAGTAGTTTTCCATGTGGCACCAAGTGGGCTCTCTCTCCCAGGTCCCTGACGAACAGGCGGCATGGGTGCCCGTCCCTGTGGCGCATGCTCACTGGGCACCTGCTCCACGCCGGGCACTGGGCTGAGCACTGTGGGTGTCTTCTGGTTCCGGCACCAGATTTTTAGAAGCAGGCGTAACAGCACAAAGGATGCTACAGATTACGATAGACTAATGAGCTAATTTTTCAAAAGGAGAGATATACTCTATGAATAAGGCAAGAAGCTCTATCACAAGAGTAAAAAAACCAAAAACAAAAAAAAAACCCCTAGAAACATTCATAGCTCCTTTTTTTCCCCACTGTAAGTAAAGCAATTAAGAAATATATGTATAGGGGCGCCCGGGTGGCTCAGTCGGTTAAGCATCCAACTTTGGCTCAGGTCATATCTCATGGTTCGTGAGTTCGAGCCCCATATCGGGCCCTGTGTTGACCGTTCAGAGCCTGGAGCCTGCTTCAGATTCTGTGTCTTCCTCTCTCTCTCTGCTCCTCCCCCACTCATAACTTGTGTCTCTGTCTCTCTCTCAAAAATAAACATTAAAAAAAATTTTTTAAAGAAATATATGTATAAATCTTCACCAAGTAGTATCTTTTATAAGTTTTATGTGGTATAACAGAATTTTAAAGACTAAAATTACATACTGATGAGCCAAACTGAATTTGAATTTTACTTTTTCCTTTAAAATAATTAATTCTAATTTAATATTAAAATTTCAAACATCTGTGATCTTTTAATTTGAACAAATACTTGAATCACAATGGAAAAAACAAAACGAGGAAAAACAGACTTTCATTTGCAAACGTTGCTGGGACGGCCAACAGTACCTTCCTGGCCCCTGACCTCAGTGTCCGGTGAGTCCCAGTTCTTTAACATCTGCCTTCTAGCAGCTGAAGTGTAGTCAGTGACGATATGACCAAGACCGTCACCTTTATTGAGCCCTCAAAACAAGCCCCACTGCGCTATTTCCCCCCATGTTTGCAAACAAGAACCTGACATGAAGAAAGCAGAGGAATCGGAAAACTTGCCCGAAGCCACAGGGACACGGTTAGGACTGAACGCAGGAACGCAGTGTCAGAGAAATCAGGAATCAACGTCCATTTGAGGCCAAACGCTCCATCTGACACGGAACATTCCATTTCACTGTGGCCTCCCTCGACTTCCAGAAAACAACGTAAGCACGCATACGCTAACCAGGAGAGCTGCGGTACTGACATAACTGGCAATTAACAAGCTACTCCAGATTTTCAGATACTAAATCTAAAGACAAAACCCCAGCAAAGAGCAATAAAGTTCAAATGAGGATGCCGAACAGCACACTTACGTCCACGACCCACAGAGAATCCCGGAAGCGCCTTTTCCCTTTCCCTCTTCACAACTGCCTTACTAACAACGCAGCTGCCAATCCGGTGTCCGAGCCAGTAACAAATACCTCCCCTTCCTCCTTTCCACCTGCTCTACCTCTCCCCAGCCCTTCTCCCCTGCTCACCTACTACACAACAGACTGATTTCCGATGCTTTCTGTTCACGTGGCCACTCGTGGCCAGCTCCTCCCACGCCCGACGGTGAGCTCCCCGAGGAGGGAGGCTCACTCACCTGCCCGCGGCACACAGCTAAGTGCTCAATATGTATTTTAGGAAAACACTAAGAAGCCACATATTCGAGAGGGAAAGAATGCTGAAACCAGACAAGCTACTACAGTTAAGAACTGACAGAAAAAAAGGAAAAAAGATTAAAACAGGGAAACGCTTTGGAGAAAACAGCAGTCGCCTGAGGGCAGGTGTCCCGGCAGAACCCAGCGGGAACAGAGCGCTCCCGAGGCAGCAGGAGGGCCAGCAGCAGACCTGTCCTGCGCAGGGGGTGAGAGCACAGGGGACACCACACACTCGGGGAAAACGGTCATTTTAAACAAGTGCATAAAACCTAATGTTCCAATTACTGGAGACTTTGCTAACGTTGAAGATTTCATCCAGTGATGTCAGTTACGCTGGATTCATTATTTAGGCCCGCTTTCGCTTCTCCGCACTTGAGCACCGCGGCCTAGCGTAAGTAACACGGAAATTTACAGACAATCGCTAGGGTCCTTTCATCCCTGATATTGTAGATATGATCTCCTGATCTGAGACCACCTCTCTGCATCTCTCCCCAAATTATCATTATGCTGGAGATATAATCGTGCCTCTGCTCTAATGTATTTAGGTAAGTGTTTCAAGGGCTTCAGTAACCAGAGTACCTGGGCGGCTCAGTCAGCTAAGCGTCGAACTTCAGCTCAGGTCATATATGGTGGTTCGTGGGTTCAAACCCCACATCAGACTCTGTGCTGACAGCTCGGAGCCTGGAGCCTGCCTCAGATTCTGTGTCTCCCTCTCTCTGTGCCCCTCTCTTGTGCATGCTCTCTCTCAAAACTAAACATTTAAAAAAATTTTTTAAAAAGCTCTAGTAACTACTGTCAGTGACCACTGTCCCACAGCGCACCTCAGGACATACTACAGCACAGACGTCCCTGGACTCAGGGGCTGTTTGGGAAAAGAGGCTTTTCTTGACTGAAGTGTACAAATAATCGTCAAAGCCCTCTGCTTTACTCTGAGTTATCCCCAGCCTTGAAATAAATAAAAAATACTTCAAAATGCTGAGAGCTTGCCATCACCACACCAGATGTTAGTTACGTAACAGAGTTAGAGGTCTATAAAGTAGTACATGCCTATACACAACTACCTGACTTCTCCACATAACTGAAGAAAAGATGTCAGTCTAACGCAACGAATCCCTTTGTAAATATGTTATTCTTTTTCATATACATAGAGTAAGTCTATTAAGAAAACATGGAAGCTGAAGAACATAAGCTTCCTTAGGTTAAGTCCCTGAAAATATTTACGTCTTTAAGAAGCAAAGGCTCATTTACGACGATCATATTCAATGCCTCAAAGCGAACTGCCTCTAACAGCAGAAGAGAAGCGTTTATCCAGACCTCCCAGGCTGTGGACACACAGCTCACACACCCGGCTCAGGGGCAGAGCGGAGCCGGGGTGGAGGCTCGAGCCTGTTCTAGAGCGAGAGCACCACCTAGTGTCGGGAGTGAGCACCGCCCAGGAGCCACGACCTCCGGCCATAAGGGACTCATGGCAACTTTCTCCTCTTTTCTTCACCATTCTGTCAAATCCTGTTCACCTGAATGTAAGATAACTGGCCCCAAAACAAGTTTTCTTCAGAAGAGGAGGACTCCTTACATCGAAGGCTCTCCTAGGAAGTTTTCTGAACTAATTTAGAAAACTGCTTCCTGAGAAAGCATAGCAGTCTGAACTAACCTCAGTCTAAGTTTTGAACGAATACAAGATCTGATGGAATCAGCAAACGAAACAATTATAAAAGGGCATAGTTCCAGGGACCTGTTTCTGGAACACCTAACAGACAAAACATGACAAGGGGGATGTACGGCTGCGCTGACACCACTGAAGCTCAGAGACAGGCACAGTAGGAGCCACTAGACTATCGTTAGCCTAGGACGCCTGAAACTTCCAGCGGTACAGTTTCTTATTCTTTTTAACTTAACTTTTTTATTTTGAGACAGAGACGAGTGGGGAAGGGAAAGAGAGAGAGAGACAGATTCCCGAGCAGGCTCCAGGCTGCCAGCGCAGAACCTGATGCAGGGCTCGATCCCACGAAACACGAGATCATGACCTGAGCAAAAACTAGAGTCGGTTGCTTAACCGACTAAGTTGCCCAGGCTCCCCAACCATGAAGTTTTTTAAAAATTAAAAATATATTATACAGATTTACTTACTAATCCTAGTGGATAGGTCTTACAAGTATGTGAAATTCTTTCCAGAAAAAAAAAGGCCTTTTAACCTAAACTCCAAAATCAAAATAAAAAGCTTATTAATCTTTTTTAAAGCAATTTAAAGATTCCCTTCAGGGACGCTTGGGTGACTCAATTGGTTAAGCGTCCAACTTGGTTTCTACTCAGGTCATGATCTCATGATTTGTGAGATCGAGCCCCATGACTGGGCTCTGCACTGCTTGCAATTCTCTCTCCCTCTCTCTCTGCCCCTCCCCTGCTTGTGCGCAACTGTGCCCGCTTTCTCTCAAAATAAAGAGATAAACTTTTTTAAATAAACAAATTTAACAATAAATTGTTTTCCTTAAAAACCAGTAAATTGTGACACTGTGAATGTCATGTTGTCTACAACCCAACAGAAAAAAACTCTCTTGGTGTTAGTCAGTCAAGTACCTGCAGCCTAACAGAACCCATCTACTAGTTTCCCCCATGGATGCAGACGTCCATAACGTGAACAGAACCGAAGATCACGTGCCATGTCATCTATGCCAAAGGGGTGGCTCTAGGCGCCGACAAGGACACCCAGCAGGGGAGAAGCCGTTTCACCTTCCACTGTGCTCTCCTGTTACTAATCTGTGAGTGGGACACAGAAGGAAGAAGGAAGATGGGGAACAGGCGTGACCATGGAGCCTGAGAACCTTACTTTGTTTAATCAGAGAGACAATGGCGTGCTCACAAAAGGAAGTAAGTCTGTAACACAGATCTCTTAATAGGAACTTATTAGAAGGAGGTAGCTGTCCCCTTGCAAACAACGAAGGCAGGAACGAAACAGTTCAGGACGGGTTCTAGTCGAGATCCAGGAAGAATAAAGTCAGGGGAATCACGGGCACGGGCGGCAGTGCCCCAGGGACTGGAGGCCATGACGAGGGGTGCACGGTAATGATGCCACCAGGAGGCCCTCTGTGCCGGACACCGGTGTGCGCCAACATGTGACCGGCCACCCGGAATCCCTCGAGCCAGCTTTACTGTCTCTCCCTGCTAGCCACGCCTCAGGTAACAGACTCAACCTCACCAAAAAGAGGGAGGGATAGGAATATCTATTTCTCTTAAAATAAAAATTTAAAAATTCCCTTAATTGTGAAAATGCAACTATAAAATTATGCAAACACACACACACGCACGCACAAACAAAATCACGCATTTATTCCACCATGAGGGGGAAAGGGCACAGTTTATAAGCCTTCCTGTTTGGTGCAAACGGAACACTTCCAATGGGCCAGTTAGACGAGGTGCTTAAACAAATGTTTTATTAAGGCAATACGCTGGATTCAGTCACTAACTCTAACAGAGCAGATTCATACTCTTACTGAGAAAAACGTTGAGTCACTCCAGATGCTGTTTGTTAGCAAGACAATTTTTCCACCGTATAGTTTACATTGTTAAGAACATTCCTACTACTTCAGGAAACCACGGGGCCCGCATTTCTGCCACCCCCGCGACGGCTCACCCCTTTCGTTTTCCTGCTGCCCGTCAGCCTCAGTCTGTTACCGGTTTCAAAACGCTGTATAGAGCAGAAACACAAAACACGACTCTCTCTAAACATTTCAGCCTATGAGCACAGAAGTTAAACAAAATAAGACACCTCCCCTAACATCTTCCTAATAATTTAAAAATTAATCAGGGATAGGTTTCTCATCCGTTGTCAAAAAACCAGAGGTCTGCTACCACGCTCTGCAGGAAATGCTGTGGAGGAAGGCAGTCCCACCAACCGGAGGGCAAAGGGGTGCATCTGGGAAGGGAATCGGGCAAGACCTAGCAATATTATACGAACTTCTGCCCGCTGATGCGCCATGGGAAATCAGCCATAAAAGTATACTTTTACACACACAAATAATGACAAAAGTTTACTACCTGTAGCACTACAAGGTTAGAAATAACCCAAAGGACGTCCATTAGAAAGAGGCTCCTTGCTACAGTACGTCTGTTCAAGAAACAGCACGTGACTGAAATAACAAAGAATTAGGGTTCTCTATGATATGCTAGGTCCGTGACAGTGGATATGATTTTAGGGAAAAAGGAAAGGTGCCAAAAAGTGTACACAGGATGTTTCTCCTAGTGAAAGAAAGGAGGAAAAATAAGGTTATGCATATGTATTTGTTCATTTTTATAAAACCAAACAAAACACCAGAAGGGCAGAACAGACACTAATCAAGAGGGTTACTGCAGGGCAGGGAACAGGCTGGAGGGGGTGGAAACCAGACCCCTCCAAGTGCATCTCTCTGGTTGACTCTGGAATCACATAAATGGATCACCTATTAAAAAACTAAAATTAAGAAGTAAACTCTCAAATTCAAAACAAACTGAAATAAACGAACATAAGTCCATCTGGTAACATAACCACATAAGAGAATAAAATTGCTCCATGCGACTTCTGAACACGGTGTTCTGATGAACATCTGACATTCAGAAAGGAATCACGAAAGAATCGTAAGCCTCACTTATCAGCTGTCATTAGTACAGTTACTGATACCGTGATGTTGAATGTTTCATGTATATCATAACACAAAGCGCGGTCAGAAATATGCTAATGTAATCAAGAAACACTAAAAAGAGAAACAAATGTAAAATCAGAAAAGTTAAGACAACACCACATGTTAAATCTGAATTGGAACTATCAACATAAACTCATTGCTACCCAACTCCTCCGGGTCTCTAAATTCAATCTCCATTAAAAGGAACCACGGCTTCTTGGAAGAACGGCTGGCAGTTTCCAAGACTGGGCTGGGCAGCGAGTGAAAGGAGGCTGGGGTGGCTTTCTGTTCAGAAAGCAGGAGGGCTTTGGATCCCACAAGGACAGAGGGGACATTCCGATGGAGTGTGCGGTGAGCAAACGTGGGCAGGTTCAGCGTCAAAAAGAGTAACGACTGTGATTATACGGTACTGAATAAAAAACCATCCAGGAGTTCCGCAGTGAAAACAAATAAAGGGAGAGAAACTAATTTGTCACCAGCTCCTTTCTCCAAAATTTGTAACTAAGGTGAAAGCATTCAGCATTTGCCTTGCCTTCTTAGGAGAAACTACAGGTTATCCTCAGTTGATTAGGAAAATCTCCTCCAGCCTTTTTAACAAAAGAATGGCTACGAATATACATATTAACAAAGAAAAGGAAAGCTGTTCTACCAAAAGAAGAAAATCCCTATTCTACAAACAACAGTGAAATGACTGATCCAATGATCATCATCGAAGGACATTAACGCCATAATATCAAAGGCTGTTGAGGAAAAAGTATTCATCCGTGCTGAACTACCTCGCTACAGATTACTTGCTAATCTACCACAGAGGTCTGGAGGTCACCACCTCAACGCGGTGTTCAAAAGTAGCATCATGGACTCCGAGACAACCCATCATTATGTATCTTCGGACATAACACGATGTATGTGAAATCACCTAACCAAGTACATATGCCAAAATTGTTTAACCTCAACCTAATCAAGATTTAGACTTAGTTTTCAGTCTACAGGAAACTGGGGCCACAGCGAATAACCAGGAAGAAAGATTCAGGTAAGTACAGAACGTGGGGCATTCCAGAGGACAACCGGCCCGGGCGCGTCATGCGCCGCTGTAGGATGAGCATTACTGGAGTCCTGACTGAGGAACAAAAGCACGATCCTCCACCAAAAGGGACTGGAGCTCCCTGGAAAAAAGGCAGATTCCAAATGTGGAAGGAAAAAACTCAACCCTGGTCTGGAACACCTTGTGGTGCCAGAAAGCAAGGAAAGTCTTGGCTAGCGGGATCGTAGCAGAAGGTCGTAGGAGCTTGCTTAAGGGGAATCCTAGTGGCCTAGTTCGGGACAACTTAAGCATTAAAAAATGACAGGAAAGGATAATATTCCAAAAAGTTTCTAAATCCACAAGCCCACAGTGATGTCAAAAGGAAAAGAGACGGTGGGTGCGGTGAATGGAGAGGTCATGTTCCTCTTTACAGTAACTATGCTGTTTCAGGACATAAATGGGGAAGGAAGTAACACAATGTGATAAGGCTCCATTCTGCAGCCTGTCCCACCTTCCCATAACTGATTCAGGCAAGGGATATCAAAGGGCATTAGAAGGACCAGCTGACATGTTGCTGGGGAAGAGGTTATTCAAAGTATCTGGAAAAGACCATCCCACAGATTACTCTAGGGTATGAGGTGTGCTGCAATGGAAAGATCTTAGTTCACCACGGTGAGAACAGCACTCGGCGGTAAAGCGATCTGACGGCCTTCATCCAACCAAGCGGGCAGACCTAGCATCTCAAACAAGGGACACCCTGACATCGCGTGCCACCAGGAGGAATGCAGCAGAGCGAAACCCGCGGCACGACCTCGAGAGAAAGCCGGCACGATCTAGAGGTGAGCGTCTGCAGAGCCCGGACACAACAGCTCCGTTCCGGGTGTCCCCCCCGAGAGAGGCACGCGCTGTTTACGAGGACACACGTACCCGGATGCCCACCCGCAGCGCTGTTCACAGTAGCCCCGACCCGGGAACTACTCAAACTCCCATCAACAGCAGAAACGGTCAACTACGGCGTCCGCACCGAGACAGCACTAGCCGATGAGCCTGCACATCCCACAACACATGGCAACACGGATGAATCACACGAACAAAATGCTGAGCGAAAGGAACCCCGAGCGAGGGAGACTCACGAGGACCCCACTCACGTAAAGCACGAAACAAGCCAAACGACTTGGCAGTCTTGCAAGAGTGTGGGCAGTGACAGCAAAAGGACACAGGGGACTTCGGAAGGGCTGGGAGTAGTCAGTGTCTTGATCTGAGAATCGTTACACAAATAAGTTCAATGCACGAAAACTCATCTATCTGAACCCTCAGGTGCGTTTTTCTCCACTCTCCATCATTCTCCAATAAACAGGTTCTTTTTCAAGTACTCATCACCTACACCTAATAACATTTAAGCTGAATCCAGTCGCCAGAAAACACTCAGGTCCTGAATATAGGGCATTCTATAGACAACTGGCCTAAGCTCTTTAAAATGTCAGTCATAAGAAAGACAAAAATCAAAAAGGACTAGGAAACGACAGCCACTTTATAAATACAGTGTAGACGTAACAGTTCATGAAATGCATGAAGCTTGACTGGATCCTGCATTTAAAAAAGAAGCTATAAAAGGTATTTGGTAGGACTGGGAACATTTAAACACAGACTGTGATGATTTAGGAATGATAAATATTACGGTTACATCGGAGAATAGACTTACTCTTGGAAGGAGCAAGCTTAGTATTTCCAGGAGAAGTGCTGTCACATCCACAGCTCTGCGCACACAGCACAGGTAGAAAAGGAGAAGATGACAGAGAAAGCAGACCTGACAAAGTCATTAACAACCGTGGGCCCTGGTGCCTAGGATGTGGGTGGTCACTGTAATCGTTCAAAATTTGTTTATAGACTTCAAAGTTTCAAAGTAAAAAGTGGGGCAAAAAAACAGCAATATTACCAAAACTATTTAAGAGATAGCTGTTCTAGAATAAAAAATTAATAAAATAATAAAAACCTAGCTTGGATGCTCACGTTAAAAAAACGGGAAAATGTAAATGAATACAAGACTAGATATTAGATGGCATTTGTAACGAAATCATTGTTAGTTTTCTGATGTGTGATAATGAGGCTACGTTTTGAATAATGTGTCTTAATTTTCAGAGATGCACGCTAAGAAACCTAGGAGTACAATGTCACAGAACACGATGGAAGTTAAAATGACTCTCACACACACCGAAGATGAAGCAAACAGGGAAAAAATAACTGTTGCTGAGGCCAGGTGATGAGTTTACAGGGGGTCAGAATGCCACTCTTCCAATTTTCCTTCCTGTTTGAAAAGCCCGTAATAAAATTTAAAATATAGTCAGTGCCTCAGAAATGTGAAGAAACCACTGGGGTGAAGAGTGCAGTCCGTTTTTCAAACAGTTCAGAAAAGCTAAGGATGATTTTAATTATTCTAAGGAACCAGTGGCCCTTCATAAATATGATTAGATAATGGTATTTTCGATAATACGATTTCAACAGAATTCCAGCGAAGATCCCATGTTTATATGATACGGATTCATAAATGTTGGTTTCATATCATAGTACACAAAAGATAGGTCACAAATTACACCCATTTTATTTTATTTATGTTATATTATTTTCCGAAAATCTGGTGTCCACCTGAGTGCTGAAAACAGGATTGGGAGCCAACATGCCAGAGAAATTCATCACGGGCCTTTACAATCTCACCATCTACAATCATGCGCTACTTCGCTAAGGACGGTTCTAAAAAGAGCGGCCTTGCTATTTTATATATCAATCTACATTTATTTAACTTCTCACCAACTCTGTGAAAAAACAATCCTTTTCTGGGGTGAAGTGATTATTGTACGGTTATCGATAGAGTTCAAATGGATTTTATGTGCTGATATGGCTGCTCGAAGCCTCCAAGTTAGTAGGCATTTATTTACTTTAAATGCTTTACAAACCATATGAGCAAAAAGCGTCTTTTCTCGAACACAAGTAAATTAGCTTTGCCTGGTATATTAGCAAACCCACACCGCAGTGAGCGGCTGCACAGAGGCCCTGAAGCAAGTCAGGAGAACACAGAACTTTGCAGAGGAGAAGGTTTCTGGCTTCTCCCCCTGCCTCCCAGCACAGGCCCGTGGGCCATCAATCACACAGCGGCCCAGAGTCCTGTACGAGGGAAAGCACTGGGAGCTCCGGATCCGCTGAAACACGTTCCCGCAAAATACAACACCCTTCGAGACTGGGAAGAAAGTGTTGTGTCCACATCAGTCACTCCGGATAGAGGGTGCTCAGTCTCCATCCGAAAGCGAGGGCTTTGCCAATCTAGGAAGCGTTTCAAGGATGACAGCCCAGCAGGTGCAGGACAGACCTCATCTGCGGCAGGGACGCTCTCCTTACGAGGAACCATCGCTGAGGCAGTTCACAGGCTTGAAGTTACCGATGAATCATGGCCACGTTCAATGGCCTTACCTAGAGGAGACCAGAGATCCTGCTCCTGACCACCGGCCTGCTTCTGAAGCAGGCGTGTCAAAGAGAAATGACTGTTCCCACCCCCCACGGCAGAGCAGTGGAGCCATGAGGCAGGCCACGAGAACAGAGAATGCCTCACCAACTCCCCAGGGAAATAACTATTTGGAGCAGCTCATGGGAAAGTTTGAGCCTAAGGGCGTTCTTAAAACTTGAGATTTGGGGGATGAGCAAGTAAGAGGATTGCTAGTAAATTCATGAGCGCGATAAGCTGAACCGCAAGCTCAGATGCTGCATCGGAGAGAAACAGGAGAGACCTCGAGGAAGAGCCCTCTTGGGGTCCGGGCAAACCGGAAAAGCCTGCCCTCAACAACTTCCCCAGCAAAGTGGCCCAAGTTTCACTGAGGCAACGTACGCCCTGGGGCACTGCCGGAAATCAGCCAGTGAGCCCAAGGGCTGGGTGTGATACCACAAGACACAGACAGTCTTAACAAAGAGATCAAAGAGATCGGGGTGAGAGACAAAACAGAACACTGGGAAGACCCCAGTCATCCCTGGGGGACTGCAGCTCAAGGCTGAGCCCCCTAGGGAGTGACATCAGAGACGTCTCATATTTTATATAAATGTATATTCTCTTTTCTTCTACTGATTTTAAACCAATTGTATAAAAGCAAGGTTGTATTACTGGAACTGTGACAGAAAGGGAAGCAATATATTTGACAACAGCATAAAGAAGGGGGATGGGAACAACGCTGTAACGCAGTAAGGAAATGACACTAGATGGTAATTCCAATCCACTCCTAGATATATTCCAAAGGGGAAGGAGTAAGCCCACATGAAACCTGCGCCTGAATGTACACAGAATTTTTCACAAAAGCCAAAAAATGAAAACCAAACAATTGTCCACCGATGGACGGAGAAACAAAAAGTGGTATATCCATATAACGAAATATTATGCGGCCATAAGAAGAGATGAAGTCCTGACACATGCTGAATCATGGAGGAACCCTGAAAACATTATGCCAGTCAACAAGAGACCACATCCCGTATAATTCCATCTACATGAAATGTCCAGCTTAGGGAAATACAGAGACAGAAAGTGGAACAGTCAGTGCCTAGAGCTGGGAGTTCAGAAAAAATGAGGAGTGGGGCGCCTGGGTGGCTCAGTCGGTTAAGCCTCCAGCTTCGGCTCAGGTCAGATCTCACATTCGTGGGTTCAAGCGCCGCATCAGGCTCTGTGCTGACAGCTAGCTCAGAGCCTGGAGCCTGCTTCCAGTTCTGTGTCTCCTTCTCTCTCTCTGCCTCTCCCCCTCTCATGTTCTGTCTCTCTCTGTATCAAAAATAAATAAAACATTTAAAGAAAAAAAAAAAGAAAAAATGAGGAGTGATTGTTGACGGGTATGCGGTTTCTTTTTGGGATGACGAAAGGTTCTGGTGTTAGTCATCATGGCTGCGCAACTGCGAACATACTAAAATATCACTGAATTATACAGTTTAAATGGGCAAATTATAAGGTATGTGAATTATATCTCAATAAAGCATTATTTAAAAAAAAAAAAAAAGACAATGCAGGAGCACCTGGGTGGCTCAGTCAGTTAAGTGTCTGACTCTTGATTTTTGGCTGAGGTCATGATCTCGTGGTCCATGAGACAGAGCCCTGCATCAGGCTCTGCACTGACAGCGTGGAGCCTGCTAGGGATTCTCTCTGTCCCTATCTCTCTGCCCCTTCCCACCTCGCTCACCAGTTCTCTCTCTCAAAACAAACAGATAAATGTTTAAAAAAAAAAAAAAAAAAAGCAAGGGGCACCTGGGTGGCTCAGTCCGTTAAGCATCCAACTTCGGCTCAGGTCATGATCTCACAGTCTGTGGGTTCAAGCCCCGGGTTGGGCTCTGTGCTGACAGCTCAGAGCCTAGAGCCTGCTTCCGATTCTGTGTCTCCCTCTCTCTCTGCCCCTCCCCTGCTCACTCTCTGCCTCTCTCTCAAAACAAAGACATAAAAAAAACTTTTTTTAACTTAAAAAAAAAAGTACAGTACAAAGTCTTGACTTGCAATGTATTATTTCATGTTATTTCTCAGCAACTATATTCAGAGAGATGACAGACAGATGAGCTCTTAAGAAAAACAATACCACTTCATAGGTCTCTGAAAACTCTGTATGAATTCAGTGAGATGTCAGGTAAATAAAATGCTATGGATGATCTCAAAGTCAAAGGATTTATCAAACCCAATACAGTATTTATCAAGCCATACTTGTGTGAAATCAAAAAGGACTATACAGTCAAGAACATTTTCCCCACTACAAACTTGTTGTGAGCATGTGACCTATAAAACAGATCGCTAAGACAAAACTATTTGGCCACAATAAAGAAATCCATTACATATTTCTATTTAAACACAAGGTCAAATCACATACCCAGAGTTCAGTACTACTGATGGCTGTGAACATAATTTAAAAATGCACAGAAACTGCATACAAAAGGAAATACAGATCTGAGTGACTCAATTAAAATATACTATGAAAGGATTTTTAATTAAATGCCATGTGCATCTTTCTTAACTATATGCCACTTTCAGAGTAGGGGTTACTACCCTATAACATGCATAATACACATTACACGCTAGAGCTATCCCAGACCATGTAACAAAACGGAGAAAAGTGTAACCTAGCACTCAAAGAATAGAAAGTCTTTTCCAAAAAGCCTCCATCATGCCTTACGTCTAAACCCAGAACACTGCCCCGGAGCCTCCCCAGATGGTAAGTGCCAGATGCTCCTTTCGCGTTAGTGTCTTGCCGCAGTTGGTGTCCCACAGGCTTCACAAACTCTCCCCAGAACTCATCTTCTGTCCCAAAGCGCAAAAATCCTTCTTCCTCTTGTATTTCTGATCTCAGATAAGGTCACCACGATCTACCCAACAATGCAAGCCAGAAACTGGGAAGATCGGTCTGGACCTGTCCCTCTCCTCTACTTCCAACCCCGAGACATCCTTCAAGTCGAACGCCGAGCCGTCATCATCTCTCCGTCCGCAGTGTCTGCTGCATCCTCACCATCTGTTTCCTCCCAGAGCACGCTTCAAGTCAGTCACACCTCACTGGCTCTGCCTGGAGTCCCACCACTCTTGAATAAAAGCTCCTGCACAAGCCTGCCACCAAAGGGACCTTCAGCACAAGACAGGATTTTGGGAAACACTCTTTCACTCTCTTTTGAACATGTGGTTCAAATAAGGACCCTCCTCCATCTCAGCTCTCGGGGACGGACGGCGTGCACGAGATCCAGACGTGACCACAGCTCTACACCCCCAGTCGCAGTGACTGACTCGGGGATAAGGATGCGTCTCAGGTTGGGCCCATGAGCACCCTCCCCGAGACTTTCTACTGAAATAGCTTAAAAACCGCACGTCGTTGCTGAGCTCACTTGCTGGTGGAGTAACATACCTCAAACTGGCAGTATTCATCTCTGCCACCGTGTGCCTGCCTGAGATTCAACCCTTACAAGGAAAGAGAGCTGGGAAACCACAAGCAGGAGACACTGACGGTATTCTCCCAAAATCCCTTTGTCACACATGCAAATACAGTAAAACTTCGGGTTGCGAGGAACCTGTTCTGTGAGTGTTCCGCAAGACGAGGAAACACGTCTGATAAGTTTTAACTCGATAAACGAGCAACGTCTTGCGATACGAGTAGTACATGAGGCCGAATGTCACATGATCACGACTGAGCCAAGGGCACCTCTCTCACTGTGGGATTGTGGGTGATCGTCTCCCATGCTTGGAGCTCAGGCCTCAGGCTGCGGTGTTTGGCAGAAACCAGTGATTTTTCAGAACATTGGAAGATGCCCACAACTAGCACTAGTGTATTTTTTGTCACTTCAAAGCACCTATGGACAGTCCTTCGCTTTTCCAGACAAGAGTGAACTTAGAAATGCTTGGCTTCCTTCTAGGTCAGGCTGCCTGCAGATAGAGACCCTTTCCTCTGCTGCCTTAATGGCAGTTACATTCAATACAGTCTAAGACAAGAGCTTACTAACGCTGTCCTGGAGTCAACACGCGTGCGAGTGCGTACGACTGCCCCCACGCACAAGAGATCCCACTGAACCACAGACAGCAGTGACTCCGTGGGTGATGGTCAAAGCCGTCCTACACAACAACCCTCCTCTCTCCTGCCTCCCCCACGCTGGCCACGAAGGTTTTCAAAGGTAAGTGCAGGTTCATCTGTTCATTTTACTTTGCATTTTGTACTTCGTATTTTACTATTTTGTTTTCTATTACAGTATTATAATAATTTTTATAGAAATACTTCTGGGTTGTAGAACAAATCATCTGAGTTTCCACTACTTCTTATGGGGATATTCACTTTGATATAAAATACTTTGAATTGTAAGCATGTTTCCGGAACGAATTCCGCTCGCAATCCAAGGTTTTACTGTAAATCCTTTCTTAAAAAAGTCAATTCAACTTTGGTTTTGGTTGCCTATCAAGTCTTACCACAAGTCCTAACAACAAATTGGGGATTCTCTAGCTCCCCTGTACCTCTGCATGTACTGGTATGTTGTAAAAACATGCGTACAGAGGTACATTTATACATACACACCAAAAAGGTCACACATATAGATACCACATATATGTTTGCTTACATTTTCAAAAAGCAAGAAGCAAAATTAATTCTAAGAAAAACCATCCAGTTTCATGGGATGCCTGGGTGGCTCAGTCAGTGAAGTGTCCGACTTTGGCTCAAGTCGCGATCTCACGATTTGTGGGTTCGAGCCCCGCATCAGGCTCTGTGCTGGCAGTGCAGAGCCTGCTTGGGATTCTCTGTCTCCTTCTCTCTCTGTCCCTCCCCTACTTGTACAGCAGTGCATGCTCTCTCAAAATAAATAAACTTAAAAGAATAAAAGATATCTTTGTAAAAATGCTATTAAAAACAAGAGGTTGACTTATTTTCAATTAAAAGATGTAAAGATGTTAAGAGAATATCAACAAAATGTGACATACAGATCTTACAAGGATCCTGACCCAACCAAAGGAACCACGAAGACATTTTTGAGATGACTAAAGAACAGTGAACGTCCACTGGGCATTAGATGACCTGATTATTAATGATGCTGGATGATTATGGTATTACAGTCATATGTTTTCTAAAGCTTATAACGTTTTGGGGCACCTGGGTGGCTAAGTCAGTTAAGCATCCAAATTCAGCTCAGGTCTTGATCTCACGGTCTGTGAGTTTGAGCCCCACGTAGGGCTCTGAGTTAACAGCTCAGAGCCTGGAGACTGCTTCTGATTCTGTGCTTCCCTCTCTCTCTGCCCCTTCCTGCTCACTCTCTGTCTCACTCTCAAAAATGAATAAATGGTTAAAAAAAAAAAAAAAAACCTTGTAACTTTTTAATCTGGAGATTTCCCTCTTTTGTAAGTTTATTTATTTATTTTGAGAGAGAGAGAGTGAAAAAGAGAGACAGAGAGGGAGAAAACCCCAAGCAGGCTGCATGCTGTCAGCACAGAGCCCGACGCAGGGCTCGAACCACAAACTGTAAGACCATGATCTGAGCTGAAATCAAGAGTCAGATGCTCAAACTGAGGTACCCATCTACTCTCCTCCCTCCTTTTCTAAAACACAGTTTATTATGTATTTGTCTCGTAGAAGTGTCCAGGTGTCATTTTATCCTTATTTTTTTTTTTTTTTATGAACTGGTTATTACAACTAGAAGCTTGTAATTCAGGATCGATTTCTTTAGCAAGAATATTCCACAGGTGGCACTTTATACTTCTTATATACAGTTCTGTCGCCGAGAACACCCTTCTCCCCTTCGGCCTGACAAGCGTTTACTTATCTTTCAAGACTTGGCTCAGATGTCACCTTCCTTCAGAAAAACCTCCTTAACCTCCAGTCCCACACGAAGCCAGCTTCCCTACTGACCCAATCGCTAACCCTGATGGCAGCGCACCTGCTTCCCCACCCGCTGCCCCACTCGGGCTGTGAACACCTTTAACAGTGGACTAGCCTGCAGGACCGGACTCCGCAGAGGCCTGGCACCGAAGTGGGTGAGGTTCCAGGGAAGTAGTCTTCATCAAGTGAACACATCGGATCACGTCCTGGGGTTACAGCCCAGCCGCCGGTGCCCGGCAGGCAGGCAGGCACAGAGCCAGGATCTCCGGGGTAAGAGGCAGGAGTAATGTGTGCTCACAAGACGACGCCGCCCTGAGGATACGAAAGGGAGCGACCAGGCCCCTGGTAGACCCCTTACTGTTTGTAAACACGATCCCCTGCAGCTGCGAGCCTCAGCAGGGAACCACACACTGCTCTAACCAGAAGGCGCACACGAAGCACCCGGAGGCCTGATTCAAAATTCGGACTGAGTCAGCAGGGCCGCAGGGGGACCCGGATTCTGCATTCCAACCAGGTGGACGCGGCAGAGTGCAGACCGCACTTCAACTAGTACGGTCCCAGGAGACCTGCAAGCCAGCCCTCTCTCAGGGAACAGACAGCATTCACTCCGGTCTTACGCATCATATCTTTTAAGCTAACACAGTCTGTGTCATTAAAAAAGCAAATGAGAACAAAACAAAACAAACCTTTCATTCTTCTGCATCTGTTGACATCTTTCTTATAATATATCCACTCCCCCATGACAATTATGCAATCTCTCACTCATCTAAAGATCTCCAGCCTGGAAACTTATAGGCCGTCAATAAACGCTTTAAATGATTTCCACAGAATCTCAACATATCCCATTGCTTCCCCCTGGCTCCCTGTTTGGATAGTTTGCTCAGTGGCCCATCTTTCCCACATGATTATTGACTCCTCAAAGGCAGAGACTCTTCCCTTGGGCCTCGGCACACGGTCCGGCACCGAACCAGCACTCAGTGATGGTTGCTGACTCGGCAGGACGGCTGAATACAGGAAACGCTACTTCAGGTTCTTAGAGGGAATGCTGACTAAGGACCTGTCCTTTTTCTTGGGGGACTTACATGTTCACAGACAGGACTTGTTTTCACACAAGTTTAGTAACACTGAAAAGGATGACTGGCCCCACTTAAATAAGAAAACAGCAAAAGAAAGTTCTGTGTTACACGTCTTCACACAGCCTCATCGAGATAGGAAACAACGTTGAACAGAAGGTACCTCAGTCTTCCCACACTCATCGGGCGGGTCCTGGTGTACGGCCATTTGATACTTGACATACAGAGAAAATGACTGGCTGAAGGACGACTTGAACTCTGGGTCCTCAAAGGAGACAGGTACTAACCTCACCTTCAGAGCAAGGAAGATACAAGCAAAGGCTATTGAAACACCTCGACGCGATGCCACGCTTCTGAAGGTGAGGCTAGAGTAGGATCTCCGCAAATCCACTTCCAAAGCTCGGCGCTGGGGTTTTCGGGGAACGAATGGACCCTGGAGCGTGCTGACGGGCACAGAGCCTCAGGTGCCTGGGAAATTTTTAACTCATACAGACCAGGACAATTTATTTTTCTTTTACTACGTTTTTTACTCTTTCCACCTGTTGTGGTTCTCTGCATAGAGTCACAATGTTGATCATGGTAATGGTCACTACTTTTGTCCCCTCTACTTGTATTAAGTGTTGTAAGATTTTTTCCTCTTCCAGATTTTTCTTGTAATTTGATTTATAAAATTACAAGCTATGTGAACGTCTATTAAAATATTCCATTATCTCAAAAAAAAAAAACTCTACTATCTTACTTTTCTAGTTCCGCTCTGCTCTGTATGGGTAGGACATCAACAGAGAATAATTTAACTGTTAGGCACTCTGTCCATACATGACTTTTACATGGAGATAAAGCATACTAATGGTGTTGTTCAAAGAACACCTATCATAAAAATATAAAGGCTTTTTTGGCCTTTTTTCCTCATATTTTATCTTAGAGTTCTATTCATTACTAATTTTTGGATAAGTATATTTAGACATCGTTACTTCGAATAAAGCTAACTCATTTTGCGTGTTATTTTCCACTCTGAAGTTACACATGATGGGCACTTAACACGCGCTAGGTAAATTTGCACTTTCAGAATGTCCGTTAATCCACCGCCTATGGTGTTGCAGGTATGCTGCAAGCTGAACAGAAATAAAATGTACCACACATAAACCAAGTTTTCATACAATGACATCAAATGGAGGGGAAGTTCCATTTGCACAAAAAAATTGCACTTGGCCCGCTGACCTGGCTCACAGTTGGTTTATCAGGTGGGTCCTTGTGAATAACCATCTGGTAACGTTTATAGACCTGGTAAGACTCCTGAAATGTGGCTTTGAACTGAGAACTTGGTGGAGATGATCTCACCACCCTCACCTTCAGAAGGAGTTAAAAAACAGTGTTCATTAATTAATTTATTCATTCCACAGAACATGCATTAAAACAGTCCCTCCCACCCAAAAAGAACCAAACATTTCCACGCAAGTATTAAAACATGGACAATGATAAGATCTTAACATTAAGAATCAACCCGAGAGTCAATCTTTTTAACAAGTGACTTCTCCAACTTGCAGACTCATTACACAGGCGGAGGTTCCGTCTAAGACGGAGAGCTGTGACTGACTCACAGAAGACGGCCTCCGCGGTGAAATGGCAGTGCTCTGGCCCTCCGGAAACCCCACAGATACGTACTCTGTTCACTGCACACAACCCACCTCAGCAGTCAGTCAGAACGACCAAAAATGTGAATATATGTCTTAGACACTCTCCGTGCATCACTGCTAACTCTAAACTTGCAATCTTTTTTTTCTGTAGGCATCAGAGACAACTGTCACAAAGTATCTGTACCTCATGGCAGCGTTAAGAATGAAGATTCTAAAATTTAGATTTCTTTTACTAAATTTTAATGTCACCATCTTGGGTCAAGTCAATGAATTTATTCTCTGTGCCTTAGTTTCCTCATATGTAAAATGAGGAGTGAAAAACCGTAATTACACGGTAAAGTCGATACATTTTAATATCGACTATTTACTAACCAGTTAAAACGTGTTACGCAACAGAATAGTAAAACAGAAAATTGAGTGCAATATAATAAAAAGGCTACGTAGGAAATTTTCATGTGTGCCCTAAGAAGTAATTCTTCTCCAAAAAAAAAAGACATACAGTGGACATAAAATCTCTGCTCGTCCTAATCAATAAAAAAGAAAAAGCCTCCTACTTAGTGTACAATACACTAGATGGGCCTGGTGCCCTGAACACATTACTACTTGTGTTCAAAAGATAAAAAAAAAAAAACTCCTCTTAAAATACGTAAGTAGGCAGTTCAATTCTTTTTAATTTGGGAAGGAGAAAGCGTCAATACCAAAATCACAACAGCTGAGGAATTATAACAAAGCTGTTAAGACTTCAGTCTAATGATAGATATCATCTTAAGGTTTAGACTGCATTACAGTTAATTCTTTAATAACAAGTCCTTCGTGATACTCTTAGATAATATTAAGCTATAAGTTCAAAGGTTGCCCAGTTACTAATGAGACAGGCAAATAAAATCATTATTGCCAATGTTTTAGGGGGAAAAAATGTATAAAGACCAAATAACAAAAAATATAGACTTACTCTGGAATGTAAATCAAAAATAATAGGAATGCTCTAAAGGTATTCATAGTATGAATTACTATGAATTACTGAGAAAGGACGGCAGCAGCACAGCTTTGCACTATTTCGTTAAGTGCTAATTGCTGGCTGCATATGTAATGCCATTTGTCGCCTTGGTCAAGATCAGAATATTAGAGTGGATAAAAAACAATTATTTGCCTACTGTGATCTATTCTCCTTCACTAGCTAACCAAAACTGCCGAAAATGAAATTTTAAATAGAATATTTTCTCTCTTTCACCACTAAATTTGAGTCAAGGGGTACAAAAAAAAAACAGAGTCCCTGACATAATGAGATGCTAAAACTGGAATGGTTTTCACAACTTCGGTAGCCAAACTGCTTAAAATATTTCTTTTAAATCTTAAAAAAGAAAAAGGGTTTTCTCAAGAAGCAATTAACTTAAGTAAATACAAATGCTACTCCATCCCGATTCACTTTATTTTCCCACTATTTAAACAGCAAAACATCGACTGGTTGGTATAACCTCAGACGAAAACAAAGGACCCAACGGCAACAGCAATGACAAAACAGCACACAGCACCCTCCACAGTACCTCCAGCGCGTGTGAAGCGTTCTCTGGTGAAGATTCAAAAATCAAATCTTCGAGTGATTTGGGCTGGTTGGATTTATTAGCCTTTGGTGGGAACAAAGATGGCGGCTCACCCCGAGCCTGGAGCCCCTCGAGCTGTCCAGCTGGGTTCTGCTGCATGAGTTTTAACCTTTTCCTTTCTTTCCGGATTTCCTTTGCTTTTCGACAGGGAGGCTTACTCAAATCTGCTCCTTTGCCTAAAAACAATTCCAAAATATTAGACCACTCACCTTTGAATCAAGAAATGTTCTTTTCAAAAGTCTCAAAGATTCTACAGAATTAGGTCCAAAGAATTCCAACAGTTAGGCTAGCTTTGTAGATAGATACTTCAGAAGATTCTGATGGGGAGCTCTAAGTTGACCTTAAAATTCTATCTTAGGGGCACCTGGGGGGCTCAGTCGGTTGAGCGTCCAATTTCGGCTCAGGTCAGGATCTCACAGATTGGGAGTTTGAGCCCCGAGTCGGGCTCTGTGCTGACAGCTCAGGGCCTGGAGCCTGTTTGGGATTCTGTATCTCTCTCGCTCCCTCTGCCTCCGTGCTGCTCAAGCTCTGTCTCTCTCTCTCTCTCCCTCCAAAGAAGTAAACATTAAAAAAAATTTTTTTTAATTCTATCTTAGAAGCAGGAACTGTCAATAAAAAAAAATAGTCACAGAAACTTCCCAGGCAGCTTTTACTGATGAAAATTTAAAGAAAAAAATTTAATATTCATCCATTTTTCTGCCTTTGTAAGTAGAAAGAAAACATAATCAATTATCTTCTGCTTCAGGACATGAATGTTTCCAGCACATTTCTGAGGGACATTTCTCTCAAAGCACTTGTAACATAAATAAATGCTCAGGACCTGGATGTAAATGAAAACTGATTCCAGAAAACACTCTGGCAGGTTTTTTAATGAGAAAATACTCCTGCGTTGAAGGGATCTGTGTCTCTCCATCTAACTGAAAAGCCTCATTAGTTCAGCTCAGTTAATGAGAGTTTTTCTTGAATTAAAAAAGCAAATATCAAACTAAAAGGCCTTTAAGATATAAAAATTTTAACTACAACAGGGGTGGCCTGGGTGGCTCAGTCAGTTAAGCATCTGACTCTTGATTTCGGCTCAGGTCACGATCTCATGGTTCATGGGTTCAAGCCCTGCATCAGGCTCTCTGATGTCCACGCAGAGCCCACTTCAGATCCTCTTTCTCCACCTTTGCCCTTCCCCTACTTGCACGCTCTCTCTCAAAAATAAATAAATATTTTTTTTAAATGCAAACCAAAGCTTTCTGTGCATTAATATGATTTACATCAGAAAAACTATCAGCAATAAAAATCTCTTTCAGATCATTTTGTATAAACAACTATAAGAATAAATTCAGGAACTGAAACATAAACATCCAAATTGACATCTTATGAAATAATTTTTTAAAAAATCATACAGGGGTGCCTGGGTGGGTCACTTGGTTAAGCATCTGACTCTTGATTTTGGCTCAGGTCATGATCTCACATTCATGAGACTTAGGCCCGCTTTGGGCTCTGCACGGACAGTGAGGAACCTGCTTACATTTCTCTCTCTTCCTCTCTCTGCCCCTACCCCCCAAATAAACAGATGAACATTTAAAAAATAAAAATTTTTAAAAAAGAAAAGAAAAATTTAAAAATCATACAAACACGTGCACGCACACACATATATATAACAAACCCATTTAAAGTTGGAGAAAATTTTAAAACCTAAGTATTTCCCAAGAGAAAATATAGAAAAAAAAAATCTGACCTTATTAGAGGTAAAGTAAAATACCAAATTTGGACATTTTTAAACTAAAATTCATGAATATTACATAAAGAAATCTAATGATAAACTAAAGAACTCTACAAGGTCTGTACGGTGAACATAATACCTAAAATCTACTTTGTCTCACTTCGCACCAAAAATAAAAATGTTCCGCACCACATCTGCACAGATGAAAATGTGCTTCTCAAACTCTAAGGTCCTGGAGTAGTAAGAAATGGCACTTTTTAAAAATATCTGTATTGGGGGATAATAAAACTATTATTTCAGGCTTTTTAAAAAGTAGCAGGTTTTAAAAGATGTGACTGGTCCATCTGAATCTAGGCAATAATACTGTACAAAACAGAGATTTTACAGACTTCACACAACTCCTGGTTTTAGCTGATGAGCGAGCCCAAAGAAAATCACGAGGACTCTAAAAAGGCCACAGAGCAAACTCGGGCTACCTGGCTTCGGAGCCGGGGGCACTTTCACTGGGTGCGAAGGCTCACCGGAGCCCAGCTTCTCCTCCATAGCTTGTGACTGAATTAATTCACTAGATTCTTCTGTCTTTGGGCTTTTTCCTTTCTTCTTTTCTTCACTCTCGAAGCGCTCCGTGAGGTCATCACCGAACGTTTTAAGGTCACACTGTATATCCAATTTATTTATTAATCCAAAGTCGCCAGCAACGGCGTCCTCCATGGTGGGCTCCATGGGCTCATCTACAAATCAGAAAAAATCAAAGTCCATCAGCCAGGCCACCCGACGCAACTAAGACACACAGAGTTTAAAAAACAAAAGCCCCTTTTTCCCCGATGTGGTGGACTACTGTGTGGGCATCAGGTCCCTTCTCCCACCTTCCAAAGTAACAGAGCTGCAGTTAAGACTGTGGCACCCACGCAAGGGAATGCTCCCCGGTCCCTCAGCAAGTTGGGACCAAGCTCCCACCAGTGGAACAGAACCAAACTGATATGTTTAATTGGGCCTCACTTGTTTTTAAAAAAAAATTTTTAACCCTGAACTTCCACTCTCTCCCCTCCTCACTGACTGGATTAGTAAAAACCAGCGCTTTGGAAATTACATGTTGAAGGGCATCCCGGAATGGCTGGGGGCAGAGCAGACTGTAGGGTAATGTGAAACACCCACAATGGGTGTCACACGAGGAAAGAAAAAGACTTCTATCCTTTGTTAGTCGTTGTATTTGGTGTCTTTTTCTTATAGCTATTTATCCTTCTACTCTGAGGAGTATATCATCCTATGAGTGAAGTTGCAAACATTAATAATTTAGCAGTCTGTAACAGACGAAGAACCAAATGGAAAAGCTGTGTCTAAAGACATACACTCATCCGTTTATAAACGGAAGTCATCTCAAGGCTTATCAGAATATTAATTTTTGAAACTCAGAACTTGATTGTCAGCCAATGAAAAGCAATTTAAAAAAAATTTTTTTTTGGTTTATTTATTTTTGAGATAGAAAGAGAGCATGAGCAGGGGAGGGGCAGAGAGAGAGAGAGGGAGACACAGAATCTGAAACAGGCTCCATCCAGGCTCTCAGCTGCCAGCACAGAACCCGACGCAGGGCTCAAACTCACGGACCCCAAGATCATGACCTGAGCCAAAGTCGGACACTTAGCCAACTGAGCCACCCAGGCACCCCTGAAAAAAATTTCTGACCAACCAACAAAATGTATTTGGTCTTTAAGACTATGTACAGACAACACTAATCAGAGTTATACCAAAATTCTGATGTTCCCAATGGCCAACTGGCCCTGAACCTCTAGACCCTGCAAGCCTGCCAGCTTTTTGTTGCCCACATCTCCGCTAAGTCTGCTCTGTGATGTCCTAGATCTTAATCCGTTATGGACAGTGCATGAGGGCAATGAACTTACCTGGCCTGACGGCCACTGTAACACCAGAGCCTAAAACAGGGACTGGCATGTTGTGGGCACGGAAACCCCACTCGGGGAATGTATTAACAAGCTAAAAGTGGGATGGCAGGCTCCTAGGGTGGGGCACTTTCTAGAGCAGATGTGAGAAAGAGTTCTAACAACATCTGGCACCCCCAATTACTATGCTCATGGACTAGGCACGCCCTAGAGGAAAACGTTTAAAAAGACAAGACACTGAAACAATAGAAAAAGGAAAGCATCTGTTAGCCAAAGTAAATTACAGGTTACTAGTTATCTTTTAGGAAATTGACTCACAATTCAAAATCTATCACACAAATAAGAAAATTTCAGGAAATATGATTATTCACTGAAGGGCTTCCTCGAACAAAGAAAACCTGGGCTTCACTCAGCATTCAAAGTGGTTGTGCAATCCGGTGTAAGGTGCACCTAAGCCTCTGTTTCTCAGACATTCTACAACTTTCTACTTACTTCACAAGGTGTTATCAGGACCCAGTAAGAGTTGTCAAAGTCCTATGAAAACTTAAGTTCCAATAAACTCCAGGAAATCGCAAGAGCCATAAAACTGTCCTACCGTTTCCCTTTCCCTGACAGACACTCCTCATACCCTGGACCTTCGGGCCCGTGGCAACAGTACCAGCAACGCTAACAGCAATCGTCATCAGATTAGCAGTAGTGCCTGACTCTAGTGAGCACCCCCTCCCCCTACTTTAGAAAGAGCCAGAAGTGAGAACCTTGGAAATCTACATCGATGTAAAGAATTTTTAGACCCAATCTCATCTTACCCTCATAATTTCCTCTGGAAATTTCCCCTTTGGCCAGAAATTTCAACATTTTTTTCAAAACCTTCTTGTGAGATTTTGATGGCTGAAACTGTAAAGGTCGGCACCTAGGAAGCAAAACAAATATTTAAAAAATGAACTCAAACAAGGAAGAAATAAAATGAGTTCTGGATAGTATCTAGTACAGTGAGGCAAACCTCATGCCTGGGATTTCTGGGTAAAGACAGGGCTTGACGTAGCCTCTAGTGCCACCCCAAATCTCACTAATACTACATTAAGGAAATAGAAAAAAAGAGAAGGACACAAATCACTGGGAAAAGGAGAACAAGAGAAATTCTGGAAGCTGGATAGCCCAGGTGTAAGTAGTAACTGGCTCTGCAGACCAAAGAATGCTGACTCCTAAGCCAACAGTGTCGAAAAGCCAGAAAGACAACCATTCTCTCTACATTTCCTCTAAAAGTTTTAGGGACTGGTAATACCTGATACCTTAGGAGCTAAGTGTGAAAGTGGGTCTAAAAATAGAAAGATATCATTTTTTTAACATTTATTTTTGAGAGATAGAGACAGAGCGTGAGTGGGAGAGGGGCAGAGAGC